>OU015495.1:174731457-174842000 GCA_907164885.2 Dolomedes plantarius | reverse complement strand
TTCAGGCAGTTAGGTTAATCGTTAACGCGGATTGGTATTTCAGAAATACTTGTATCTACAGGAAGTTAAGAATCCCTACTATTCTAAATTATCTCAAAAATCAAGCTATTAAATGTCACAACTCAATTGACAGTGAACTTTTAATTAATCATACAGACTATGATCACGCAGACCCCACTAACAGGAAAAGGCCTCGTGCCATCCTGAGTCTTTCGTCTTAAAATTCTTTGTTTGTCACCGTCATTTAAATAAAATATAAAAAAACATAAAAACAATACTTGGCTTCGCCAAGGCAAAAAACAATGAAAAATTTTATAAAATAAAATAAAAATCTATTTTACTATCCTTAAACTTCCTTCTAGCACTTATTATTTGTCTATGGGTAAATCCTTTTGGATTAGCTCGATGTCCAAGTTTTAGAACTCACGGATTCTGAACCTTATTTCTCTATCCAATCACTTTTCTTCCTCGTCTCTCTATCTGCCAATTGAAAACCAGCTTTCAGACAGCTATTGACTCCGCCTCCACCAGAGAAGCATCACGAAGCTCCTAGAGACGTTCAATGAGATCTCTTCATTTCACCATCCAAAGCTCTGACCAAAAAACTCTTTGCTTCACTTCTGTGTTGTAATTTACACTTCCGAAGATATTAAAAAACGAACATTCTTTTTCTCATTTCGGTGGAACTTTCGCTCTCCGTTGTCATTCTCATGAAATATCTCTGTTAGAAGGCGATGGCCTAGGTAACACAGTTAATCACATGTTCCTATGGTCCTATGGATTTATGCAGCCAAGCAGATTCTCTCCACCAGCAGAAGTCAATCCAGTTGCAGCTCAGCTATCGCTGGCAGTTTCCAGCGGCTGCAATTGTTAGGGTATTACGATGGCCCCGATGTTTCCTGCTCAGATGTGTTGTGTGGCATAATGCCACTATGTGAAATTTATTACTCAAGAATTTAAAGACTTAATGATAACCGCTATTAACTTAACTTAATTAATGTCATCTTTAAACGATTAATTGCTAGCTGTATTAATATTAATTTAAAATAACTATTTTCCAGATACATATTGTATGCTTAAAGCGATTATACTGTTAATATCTGCAATAGCTAAATATATTTACATTTTCCAATAATAGAATCGATTACCTCATTCGAATTTCGCATCGCGATTCGATTTCTCAACTTAACTGCAAAAATAACTACTTCCCACGTGTGCAATAGCTTACATGTATTCATACGCCGATGTTTCCTAAAGATAATAACAATATAATCGCAGTTTAATTTCTCTGTTAATTTAGTCCTTTCATACAGCTATTATTTAATATTTATCCCCTTCTACAGACATTATTTTGTTGTTTAGTCAAAAAGGAGATGGGATCTCTTTATCAGAGTAAGCACTTTAACCTAGGCTTGTGTGAACAGGTTTTGGGTACAAAAGGTTTGCTTCCCCTCCATAAAGGAGGGGAGTTCGATTGTTAGCGCCATGAATGCGTATTGGAATTTTGGAGCGTGTCTCCCCGAATTTTTATATTCGGACATATTTTGTGATACTGGCTGGCTTTAGCCCATATATTTCTGTATCCATATTCTCGTCAGCATGTTTTCGATGAATAAACCATAATTTTCTTTAAACGTCACCATTCTTCTTCTGTGTCAATACTTCATTAACTACATCATCCAGCAATATTCCTGAGTTAGCCAGACCCTTGGAACCATCATCTTCATCACCGAGCTGCTTTTAGGTGTGTGTCACGTTCAGAGGTCCAGCTTTCATCCTCATCATCCATGTCTATGCATCAACTCGTGGACCAGTTTCAACGTGTTAGGCCTGGCTTCATCTTTCCCGAGTAGCCGCTGCCTCGTGGTTATTGCTGATGTGTATCGCCCACTCCACATGCTACCAAGATCACGGTAAAGAGACTGTGTCTACATTTGTTATACTTCTCAATACTAGTTAAGTACTCATGAATGTTTGACTATATCTTACGAATTTAAAATACACAACGCAATGAAGATTTTAACCTCTATACTTTGCTGGTGTGAAAATCTAATTTGATTATCTCCAGTTATCACGTTCCATCCCCATATTCATATAATATCTTAAAATTTATTTCTTATCTTTTTTATTATCATTATCTATATCACTTCATTTACCATATCACTTCATGTTGACATGTCGGTCGCCCTTCTTTTAAGCTTTCGTTCCAGCTGACTTTTTGGTATAATGTTTGTTTGATGGCTCAAATTGTTAGTCACACTTACCAGTTATGTTTTGTTATCGTTTATGTTTTACTTTAATAAATGTGTAAAGTCTTGTATGCAGCACGTATTTTTGAACATCGAAATACATGGAGTCAGTAAAGGGATGTCCTTAACCCTCTTTAAACCTCTTGTATTTCTTATAGTATAACCATAATGCGTATAAGTTAATAAACATATTATTCCCATGATTTGGACAGTTTGATTGGATTTGATGCTGCTCAAGCCCAAATGCAACTTCTTAACCCAAGAAGACACACCTCCAGCCGTAAACGCCCGTTCTTCTGTTTCCGAATATTGTTAAAGGTGTCTTTTAGAGGAATTCCTTATAATAGAGCTGGAAGGATTTGTTCAGAGTGAAAATCTCCAAATAGTTTTCAGTTCATTCCTTGGCTTTTTGCATCCTGATCCCGATCCTTACTCCATGTTGTCTCGTCCAAACTATAAATAGAAGTAAAATTTCGTTATCCTTTCCGCAAAATTCGACAGCGAAGTGAATAATGGCAGTTTTCCTCCAGAGCGAAAAATAATTATAGAGCAAGCAGCTGTGCTGGAATATCGGAAGTGCGACGGATTATAGGAGATCCAAGTGTATGAATCAACGATTATCTGCTATCACACTGTGTTTAAAGAAGAAAATTGTGTTAAACCGCAAGAAGAATTTGCCTTTGAAATTAGAAATTTTATTTTTAGTTTATTAAAGTTTGGTCAGTTAAGAAAATGTAATGATTTAAATTAATATATTTTTTTATTATATTTTGCATATTATTTACGAGTTTTGATTTCCAATTATTTAAATTATTGAAAACAATTAGTGTAATATACAATTGAAATTAATATTATTACGTTCTGGAAAATTAATAAACATGCTAATGCCATAATGCTAATGCCATAAATGAAGAATCAAATGAAATCCATGAACATAATTCAAATGAGCCCAAGTTACGTAGTTAATGTAAGTACAGGAACAAATATCTCAAAGATGTATAATTCTAAAATGTGTAATAGTGTGACAAATCATAGTTTCTTGGATTTCGAACATCACATTATCAACTTTGATGCTGAGGCAGACATGGATTTGGATTCATGGCGAATATATTTTGATTGAAAGTGCAAGGTAATTAATAGAAATAATGAATGAAAAATGAATAATTAAAGGAAATTTTCAAAGGGTAAAGGATGAATTGTTTTTCTCGCCTAAATATTCAAAATTTGGAGGCACTGTGATCAATTTGGAAAGAAAATTTTGTATAAATTAACGCAGTTTCTTTTAGTGAATTTACAAACTTAGAAAGAAGTTAAAGGTGTTAGTGAATATTTGCAAAAAAATTGGAGTGTGGTTGGTGTAGGAGTTAATTACCTAGAAGCAATGGATGCATGCATGGGTTGGAACAAGCAAGGAATACAACGCATTAACCTTAAACATACATTTATTTGATAACCCAAATTTCAATTAACTTGTCTAAAATCCGTATCCTTCTTTTCCGATTCCTTCCGTCCTTAGCGGAGCTTTATTATACCGCCTCTGTTGCCTCTGTCCATAGTCTATGTAGTACTCCACCAACATACTTTTATTTTGCAAAACAACTTTGACCCTTCTCATCTGACGTTTTTACTGTGGGCCATAAAATACCGACCATCCATCTTGTAAAATTTAGACTTTAGATCGCTATCACTGGCCCCACCGACAGCTATTCTTCAATTTTTTATTGGTTTACAATCCTGTATTTACCCCTGCCGCTGCATCCTTTATAATACATTCTTTATTTTCCACACACCGTGGGGAATTATACCATTTTCACTTCTACAGTTGGAGGTTGGAATTATCTAACAACTTATTATCGGAGAGTTAAACTTACGGTCTTCGTCATATTCTTCAGCAGTTGGTGGCTGTAAGTCCAACTGTAACCCCGACAGCTTGACTCCCTCGTTGCAAATTTATTTAACTCCAATTCAAATGCTTTGAGTCCAACTTTTCTAGACCTCAAGTAATTTTTGCCAGCCTAGAAATACACAAAATGACAGATTTAGATTTAGAAAAGGATTGCAGAGAACACCAGATTATTAAAATTTTAACAGTCGTAGTCCAAATAATCTAAACAAACTTTATCCAAGATTTCAGCCACCAGGACCCTAATATAATAATGTCCATTCCAAAATTCAACTGCCACCTTCTCCATTCAGAATGTGTGCAAGATGAGGAATTATAAATGCATATCACTGAGTACAGAGTTTCCCACTTCGAAATGCACTTCCCAGTCTTGCTATTCTCCATTTACATGATCCAAAATCCCCTAGTCATGTGTATCTTGATGCCTCAAAAATTCAGTTGGAGCTGTGTCGAAACAGCCTGATACTTCTAGTATATCACATCCTAATTAATTATATTGATTTGCCACAGAATTACACACTCGCAGACACACGCATACACACCCAAATATATATGCGTATTTGTAATTTTTGAAGGTGGTGAGATGCATTCAGTAACTGTGGTGACTGGCTTTAAAGAACTATTACTCTGAAGCTCAAAATTTAAAAACAGGTACACGCTTATAAAATCCAATACAGTTTTTGTATTTAAGTAAAGTACACATTAAATTTCATGATACTGAGATCCTTATTCATATCACTGTCACCATGAATTGCTTGCTATTCTGACCCTAACAATTTTCAATTGATATTCCCCTAGTGACTATGAAGTTCTTGCTTCAGCCTGATTTCAAATAGTCTCCAAGTGGTGTCACGTGCAGGTGATAGTGACGTTGCTGATTAACGTTATTTCGAAGAGAGTTGGTTATGTACTTCTCTTCAATATTTCGTGACTAGAATGAGACTACGCTGCAACGTCGATATCTGGTCATAGTGATTTTGGGGATACTTTATCGAAATAACAGTCATCAATCACAATAAATGAGATTTCACTTTCCACTTAATGTTTCACGTAAACGATTCAAACAAGAAGATTTTAATGCAGCGTCATATGAGGATCAGAGTTATGTTTTAAGTTTTTCGAAGTTCGGGAAAGTTTAATTCGAACGCCCGGCATCATCCTTTCTCTTATAATAATCAAAAGGATTTTCGTGACAACTTTTAACAAGCCGGTGGAATTTATTAACGATTCCGTTTAAAAGCTGAAATCTTCAAAGGAATGTAATTGTTTGTTAAACAAACATTAAACGCAACTCAATTTTCCGCTTGAATAAATAACGATTCCCTTTGAAATGTTTCTCCTATTTAAATAATGACAATCAGTTCGGTAGGAATTGAAATTTCGCTAAGACATGCTTTGAAATCTTTTACTAAATAATTGCGTTAATAGCGGATAAATCATAATGTAATCATTTATCGGCGGAAGGGGCAAATGAAGATATCATTAATTTTCAATTAATTCGAACAATTAGGTATTAATGTGAACAATTATTGAACAACCACACCAGTCGTAAACAAGACGTATGTGCCACGGAAAGAATCAGTCGCAAAATACAAACAAGTGAGAGAGAGAGAGAAAAAATCCCTTGGAATTATTTCTTTGTGCGCAGTGGGAATAAAACTATATATCTTTCCTCCTAACGCTTGTCAAATTGCTTTCCAATTAGTCTAATGTGCGTAAAAAGACAACGTAAGTGTAAAGAAAATTTCCTTAGGCTGAGAGAGAATTTTCTCAAAAATAAATTGCATTAAGCGAGGCAGTAATAAAAGTTATTCTAATCAGGATGGAGAAAGTTACCAAAAATTTATGGTGAATTAATTTTGATCCTACGGATATTTTCCATTAAATCATAATTCATACAAATTTAAGGTAAGTAGTACATTACAGTGTTTATTTTATTTTCCATTGGGTTTTAATAGAGAAATGATTGCACGTTTTTAGTCCATGATGTTTTAATGCAATGATATAAGCTTTTAAATCAGGGCTATTATTATTATTATCAATATATATATATATATATATATATATATATATATATATATATATATATATATATATATATATATATATATACATATGTGTGTGTGTGTGTGTGTGAAGAATTTGCCAGAATATGCTTAGTCTTTAGAACAACCTATGTTAATGGGGAATATTTGGAGATCCTTTAAAAAAATATTTTTGTATATCCTCAAATCTTTACAATCATTTAGAAATATCGAAAAAATCTTTTTTTAAAATATTAGTTTGACTGTATCGCATTTTCAGTCTTTAGCATTTTAAGTACTAGAAGTCGAGACGAGTTAAAAAGTTGAATAATAAAGTAAATGCTAAAATAATCTGACGAAAAAAATGTGTTTGACTAAAACTATATCTACATCAGTACGATCTGCGGCACCAAACATACGCAAATTCTCGTATGCAGAACTATGTCAATATCATGGAAATATCCAGCCTACAGAATTACGTAACAACGTGCACTGACTGCGCGTAACAACTCTAGAATTAGATAGATATATCGTGCGCAATTTCCTACTTTTACTCTTTTGTGTGGGTCGCTAAACTTGTTTCTTTTGGTTCTTCTTCAGCGTATACGTGAGCTGATGGTTTTATATTATCCTACGCCTGATTTTGTATTATCCGTTTTGTATTATGCACACCTACGCCACACACTTCGGTCAAAAGATCTATCAGCTCCATTATCTATAAACCAAAAGTTGAAAAAAATATCACTAAGAAGTATTTTTTTATTCTGTAATTTTGACTTTTACATATATAAGTTCTACATCCGGATCAATGCATCTAAGTCCTTTACCGAAGATTCTAAGAGAACATATTTATGCAAATATCAAAAGCAAGAGGAGCTTGCTTTGGCAAGTTCAAAACATTCTTCCTTAGATATAACCACCAACGAAGTAAGTCTTTATCCATACGAAATATACTGATACCATAATGGCCAATGTTGTCCTAGAGATAATACAAGTACGAGGAGAACCCTAAAAGAACAGTGCCATGACCAAAAACCGATGTTGCAATGTAATCACTTGCCACTGACAGAGCACTTAAGTGAATAGGCATAGTACAATATTAACAGATCGGTAGTTTAATAGCGTATAAATATATTTATGCAGCATTTTAGTATTAGAATTTTATCTCTGAATATGTTTAAAAACAGACAAAAATGCTATCAGAATTCTTGAACAAAAGTAGTTTAGATACTTTTCCTAATTAAATATCATTACCGCAAAATCTTGACTATAATGCGCACACATGCATAATACGCAAGCTTGATTTTGCGTGAAATTTTTGGAAAAAATTAAAATTTGACACTATAATACGCACCCATAACTTTTCAATATTTTATTTAAGAATTGTTGTTGTTGTAGCTGATGCCCCTTGACCGACATGTAACATCAGGTCAAGTCCCGAAGGCTATGGGCGATGAAGGTGCGGCTCCGGTTTTTAATAGCACCGCAAGGGTCGGAATCCGACTTGGCTAAATGACCGGTCCCGTAATTTTGAACCGAGCCAAGTGACGAGACCGGAACACTTGACCCCGCACCTCCAGAGGTAAATTTGAGAACATGGAGGACATTGTAGCCACGCCCTATTTTACGTGCCCCAGCCACCATTAGTGAACACGGCGGTAGATATGCAGCGACGAGCCTCGAACCAGGGACGTTCAGATCACTGGCCCGCTGCTCTTGCCAACCGGGCTACCGCGCCCATTTAAGAATTGTAAAAATACTTATTAACAGAAATAAAATTTTTAATAAAATTAAAAGAGAACGTCAAATTCAGGAAGGAAAAAAAATCTTAAATTTTTAATTCAAAACAGACAATACTGTCATATTATCAGTCTTAATCACTTTCACAAGAATACAACTCATGTATTGTTTGTCGTTTATTAAATGTGTATTCAATGTGAAAAACTACGTTTTTTTGTTCAAGAGTATAATACGCACCCTCATTTTTGGGGAACTAAAATGTAAAAAAAAAAGTGCGTATTATACTCAATATTTTACGGTATGTGTAAAAGTAGATCACTATAAAATGACTTTCAAATATTTTTAGGCTTCATAAAACAGAAGTCGCAGAAATAAAACATGAAAAGAAATCAAATTAATCATGATTCCCAAGTAATTTACGTTTATGCCAGACGGTAAATGTTTTAGTCTCTTTACAGAATTAATCTACACATTTAACTATATTATCTTAATGTATTTACTTATATTATAACATTTAATATCTCTACACATTTAACTATATTATTTTAATATATTTACTGATATTATAACATCTAAAAAAATTATATATTTATTGTATACTAAAACGGTGATCAGAATGCATCCTGGGGCCAGACACTACTGTATTGGGCACACATATCTCAGGCTGCTTATTTATTACGATATACCTGCGTTTATTAAAATACAATATGTTACTTGCAAAATTATCCTAATGTAGAAAAATATGTATTTCCAATTAGGGCTGTTGTCTTCTATTAAGTAATGTTAGTAAAGACAAATTCCTAAGATATTTCAGATTTCGTAAATATACCGGATCCAATTATCTTTCCCAAATCCCATCCTTCTTCTCGACTTAGAGCGTATTATATTTTAAGAATACATCATTCATTCTAGAGGCATAGTAATTTTCCAACGAAAAACGATGTATCAGATCAAGTCTAAATTTGTCACTGGTATGAACGCCCGCTTCCGATCATTTTTCGAGTGTCTATTATCATGGTTCATACAGAATTTTTTAAAAATATTTTATATTTAATCGCACAAAATAGTTAAATAATTTATTCATAAAATGTATAATAAAATATTTCAAAATTTATTTCTCATAGTTATTGAATGGTTATACTAAGTTTACTTTAAAAAACATTGCTGATAAAAAGAAAATAATTTATT
This sequence comes from Dolomedes plantarius, assembly GCA_907164885.2. Taxonomy (NCBI): domain Eukaryota; kingdom Metazoa; phylum Arthropoda; class Arachnida; order Araneae; family Dolomedidae; genus Dolomedes; species Dolomedes plantarius. The sequence continues at coordinate 174,832,896 of OU015495.1, read as the reverse complement.
ACTGAAGCAAAAAAAATTCAATGCTATAAAAGTAAAATCGCCTAATCATCAAATATTTGTGCTAACTTTGTTTAAAAAGAACATCATATAAAACACTTAAATAATTTATTACTAAAGCAAATAATTTTTTATTATAAAATTATAGTCGATTTATTATCAGAAATTTCTGCTAATTTTGTTTTAAAAAGAACACCACAAAAAAAAACTAAAATAATTCATAACTGTAGCAAAGAATTTAATATAATAAAACAAAATTCTCATAATTATCAAATATTTGAGCTAATTTTCCTTCAATAAGAGCTACTTTTTAAGTTAAAAGTTTTAAATAATTTGAAAACACTTTTTAAACCATGTATGGAATGAAATGAAACAGATCTATCATTTTTAGTGTTAAATATCATTAAACGAAAAGGAGCTTTACCTCCAATATGCGTGGAGGAAACTACAACAGATAACCCAAAAAAGTTTCCAGTTTAATGTTTATAGTCTTGCGAAAGGCCATCCAGGTAGGACATCTCTGAAACAAAGATCCTCTATTAAAATATAAAATACAGGGTGGTTATAATTAAAGTTCCACTTTGAAATGGTCATAAAAGGAAAACTACTGGACCAAATGTTATCAAACTTGGTAATAGTTAAAAGGAGGTCATGGGAATTTCTTTTCCACCAAGAAAAAAAAAAGTTCAAAAACTCACCACCAGGGGGAAATGGAGCTGTATGCTATATTGTTAAACGAAATAAGACATAAAGACATCGGTTTAAAATGTGTTTAATTGTTTCTGAAACGTGTTACAAAGCATGTTCAATTTGGCATCCACCATTTTCCGAAAGCAAGTTAAATCGCATTACTGCATTCTCAACAGTAGCTCTTAGCATATCAGGAGGAATGTTACGGACATGTCGGTGTATCGCATCTCTCAATTCCTGCCAAATTCTTTAGATTATCACCATAAACAGGTATTTGAGATAACGCCTTAGCCAGAAGCCACAGGGGTTGAGGCATCTGCATAAGAGCATTGAGGCGCGTAATAAGACATAAAGAACATAAATAACGAAATAAGACATAAAGACATCGGTTTAAAATGTGTTTAATCGTTTCTGAAACGTGTTACAAAGCATGTTCAATGTGGCATCCACCATTTTCCGAAAGCAAGTTAAATCACAGTAGCTCTTAGCATATCAGGAGGAATATAGCAGTTTTGCATAACCCCCCAAACAGTTTCGTTTTAGAAACGATTAAAAACGTTTTAAACCGATATCTTCATGTCTTAGGGCCGAATTCAGACTTCAAAATTCACAAATTAGCGATCTGTAAGAAAACGATTTCCGGAATGAGCACACTTTAAATGGTAATTTTGTTTAGGTCAACGTTTCTTAAGGGTATACAAAATTTTAAACCCGTGTAACAAAAGGTTAAGTTTGATTCCGACCATTATTTCGCTTAACAATATTGCGTACAGTGCCATTTCACCCCTGGTGGTGAGTTTTTGAACCTTTTTTTTTTTTTTGATGGAAAAGAAATTCCCATGGACTCCTTTAAACTATTACCGAGTTTGATAACATTTATTCCAGTAGTTTTCTTTTATGGGCATTTCAAAGTGGAACTTTAATTATAACCACCCTGTATATTGTAATAAAACCAATCTAAAAATGGGCAACCACTCTATGTATAACTCGATGAATACGCTTTGTGTAAAGGTGCGTTATGACAAGGCGTTGTATCTCGGGTAAATGATTTCACATAAAACTGCAACTTTGCAATTTATTTGTAAAAAAATAGATTTATAGCATAAGCAGTTATAATCCCTTCTGATAATTCAGCAAAAATATATACTGGTATTATATTTTACTGGTTGAATTCCAGATTCAATTTTTTTTCAGCCTGCAGGCATCCAATAATTATTATCTATGATATATACACCCCCATCCCAAAAAAAAGAAATCTTTCCAGGAAATATATTTTTTTTTCTCATTCTTAGTTAATGTATTTACGTATTCACCGTTCTAGGTAATAAAGCATGTTGATATTTTGAATGATGGTGGAAGAAAGAGAATGAAAGAAAGAATGATTTCTTTTTTTAGAATCTTTGTGTTAATTTATTATATTTCTGTCATTTATGATTTTCTATCTTTCCATTTCCCTTATTTATCAAACGAAAGTATCATCCAAAAAGATGATTCAGGAAACACATTTCATTAATCTAACTTCTGATCATTAAATTTATAAAAAAATAGATTTTTTTAAAATATATAATTTTTTGGGGAACATGAAGTATACTTTATATTAAGTTACTCATACATGGGAATCGAAAAAAAAAAAACCTTAATATTTTTCTATGATTAACAATAAAATAGTTCTGTACCAAAGAAAGCAAATATCGTTATTCACTGAAAAGTATTAGGTTGGGTTTGGAGCTCTACGGTCAATTTTTGCTACAGGAGGGCTAATTATACCGGGACCTACTGCTTAAAGCCGATTCCGACCGGCTACAAACGTCCATGCCTGAGTGGGATTCGAACCCACAGACTTTAGTACAGAATACCAGCGCCCTTCCCCGTTCGGCCATCGCACGTATTTAAATACTAATAATGATAAAATTTTAAAAAATATATTATATATATATACCACCTGATGCCGTTTATAGGGGGAGTTTTATTATAACCGGTTGGTTATAATAAAACTCCCCCTATAAACCGCATCCTATAACGCAAACGGGTGAACGGAATGCAACGAAATTATGTGTATGGGCTATACACGGGATGCGCTCACGGAATTTCGAAAAAAAATTTTAGTTTCAAAAAGTCCACCAGAGGGCGCCTTTTCGGGAAAAACATGAAATTTAACACAATAAACGACCAAAACGGTAGACAGAAACAATATTAACATTTATTGTCTAGTTTCTGATCACCTTGTCATCGAACCACATTAAGTAAAGTTAAGGGAGAAACAAAAACAGTTTCAGAAACAAGAACAGATTAGGACGAAATTGCACAAGAGGAGCAGTTGTTAATCGTGTCCAGGACGATGTAGGGAAAGCTGCTCCACGTGACCACCTTTATTCACCTGCAAAATTTCAAGTCGATGGACAGTGTGTTCAACAGCAGATCGTAACTGATCAGTTGTGAGACTTACGAATGACTTAAAGAACTTCATAACGCACATGAAGCGTTATGGAGTTCTTTAAGTCATTACATTTACTTAATGTCGTTCAATGACAAGGTGATCAGAAACTAGTCAATAAATGTTAATATTGTTTCTGTATTCCGTTTTGGTCGTTTATTGTGTTAAATTTCATGTTTTTCCCGAATAGGCGCCCTCTGGAGGACATTTTGGAACTCATTTTTTTTTTCTAAATTCCGTAAGCGCATCTCGTGTATAGCCCATTCACAAAATTTCGTTCCATTACGTTCACCCGTTTGCGCTGTAGGATGCCGTTTATAGGGGAAGTTTAATTATAACCACCCGGTATATATATATATATATATATATATATATATATATATATATATATATATATGACGAGCATGGTATTACACCCGCTATCATAGAAGATGTTGCAGTCATATTTAATCAATTAGTTGAATTGCAGCGTAGTGGAAGGCAGTTAAAGAGTCAACACACACAATATTCCTTTTCTATATATTTTTTATTTCTTCCAACTTCTAGAAAACCACCTCTCCAAGATGGCGCACATCGTAGCGCCCGCCCTACTCCAACGCGGAGCAGTCCTAAAGTGTGACTGCTGTCATTGAAAAATCGTCTAGGTATGCTTAACATACCTATTGTTTCAAAACCTTCTAAAACTACTGTGCATGCTCAGGACGTCTGCGCCGGAGATGGGGAATGGGCGTGGATAATTTTGATACTATTTTTAGATTCTTAAAAGGGGATTTCCCTCCTTTAGGATTGAGAATTGGCGCGTTTCGAAATACGATAATTAATGAGATTTAATTCTAGAAATTTTATTATTCTGAAGCCCCCCTGTAAATTGTTTAATTATTATTTTTTTCTAATTAATTCTTAACACACACACACACACACACACACACACATATATATATATATATATATATATATATATATATATATATATATATATATATATATATATATATATATATATATATATATATATATATATATATATATATGGATTGCAACACATGAAATTATAAATTACTCCTATGTCGTATATTGTTTAAATAATAATTATGCATCTATTACTTTATGTACAGTTGGAGGAGATACAATAAATTTGATCTGCAAAATGCGAACCAAATTATAAGTATGTTTGGAGAGAAAATATTTACGAACAAGCAGAAGAATTGAGTAAATTGTTGCATACAATTCTTCTAATTTCAAGGGTAATACATTTTACTGCAATGGAGGATAATTTTAAGAAACGATTTGCCGGAATCTAATACTTTTTATAATTGCTTGTTTTCTAAGCTCATCTGGAGATTTCAAATTTTTTAGTTCTCTAAAATAACACTAGAGGAAAGAACTTTGTTATTCAGGGAAAATTCCTCGAATTTTCTAGAGACTTGACCCTCTCCACATCATAAGAATCCGTCTACCTCAAAAATAAATAAATATTTTTTTTTTAATGTGACGATATTCATTTCATTCTGATCTAAAACAGTATAAAAGAAAATTAGGAATATAAAATAAAATTAGGTTAAAATTCCTTGAAATTAATTGAATGCAGAAATAAATAATTTTAAAAGAAGCGAAATACCCTGAGAAATAAAGACAAAATTATATATTGATTAATGCCAAAATTTCAGCTTATAGATTATAACATATTATATTATGAATACAAATGTCTGTAATGTAATGAATGCAAGAAATGATATTTCATGCAGCTGTAGTATGTATGAATGAATTTTTCACACAGAAATGTGCATGAAGAAACTTAAATATTAATCCATTACCTCTTCCGTACTGATGCAACATTATAAATGGTACTCCAAATTACACATTACACATTAATACAATATTAGGTTACTACACAATTAATAACAAATGATATCTATATAATTTTTAGTAATATTTACGATAAAACTGGCTGTTAAACACGTAGTGAGAGGTGTTATTTTCACAAAGTGGGGCATCTCCAATGTACCAATAAGGAAGCACGATACTTAGCCTCAGTCTGACCTCATCAGCATAGTTTATCTATAAGACGTTCTATACATGCGACAAAATACTGAAAGGGAAATCTTTAAATTATTTTTTCTGAAACTCTAATTTCAGTCAAGCCAGCACACAAGATGAAGAAAATGATGAAATTTTCTAAGCGTATTTCGTCGACCAATAGACCATGTAATGAAGCCAACAATGATTTCTTTCGCATCAAGACATTTCAGTTTCCTCCATTACTCATGTTAAAATATCGATAGAAAATTCTAAGAAAGAAAAATTAACATTTTTTAAAACATTTAAAAAATACAGAAGGTAGAATATTTAACTAATGAAAGATATTTTTAAAATGCAGATGCACTCATCATATTTAGTTAAACAGTCAGTCAGTAGTTATACACATACCTAGGAACCTCTGGATAGACTGGTTCTTGTATTTATACTACATTATATTGTTTTTTCGTGTCACTTTATACCTGCCTCAGTAAATCCTCAGGATGAAGTAGATACAATCTTTTAATGATTAATAATCAGATATCATCATGTCCTTTAATTAAAACAATTTTGTTATAGTATAAAAACGTATAATTTCTCATAAAAGAACGTTTTTAATTTTGGAAATCCATTTCTGCGTCCTTATTTGCCTCTAAGAAAAGAAAAATAGTGAATTTTATAACTTCTAAATCATTCTGCATTATAATAGGCCTCAATAATGCAAATGTACGCATTGATTACTATCTTTATATTCAATCAAACATTTATTTGCTATAGTACTCAATGATATTTGATATAAGGAAAAAGAAGCATTTCTAGTGGTAACACGAAAACATTTTTATTTCAACAAGAAAAATAACAAAATGTGTTGCGTAATTATGTTTGTTTATTTTTTGATGTATAATTGTAAAATATTTAGAGTAAAAAATACTTCTGGTGGAATGAGGAACATTTTAATTTTCAAATGATATGGTAACGGAATAAAAAAGAGAGGTATAATTTAAATTATATTTGTTTGGACGATACGTGTCGATGATATAATGCACTTTTCTAGTAGCGAATGAAAAATTATGATGGAAATTTATTCAATACGTTTACTTGAAAATTTCTTCATACTTGCAGCAATTTATTCTGTATAATAGCGATATATTTAGAATTTATTACGCCGGTTTATCAGTTATATACTCAGGCGTCATAAAATAAAAATTAGCGAAACGATAAATATGCTATTTATATTTGAAAAGAGGACGAGGAATAATCTCTGAGACTTGTATTTACCCTTCCCTAATCGCTAGTTTGTAAAACATCTATGCAATCACGTATCTATAACCATAAGGTAATGCGAATATATTGGATCCTACGTTGAGATTTTTGTTTAACTTTACATCCGCCTATAGCAAGGAAAACTCAGGCTGGAAAAACTCGTGGGAAGTAAATTAATTTGGAGAAAATCATTTTCATATTCAATCTCCCCCCCCCTCTTCCCGCCCAATTTTTCAAAACCTCTATTACGTTATAAAAGTTGCGTTGAAAAATCTTCTATCTATCGCAGCTTCTTTTGAGCATTTAGGAGCATAAATACTTCTAAAGTAGACGCTTGACGTTATTTTTCCTAATGGATATTTATGTTGTATGATGTATTTGATGTATATATTAAATTTAAATAATGCCTAAAATTTTATTATTCTAATTTCAATCCCAAGTTTTTTTGCATGTTCTCTTTACGCATATTTTGCTTTCATTGTAAGTAAGAAGATAAAATGAAATGCCTAAATTGATTAATTTTTAGAGCTATTCTTCTTAATAGCAACTCTGTCGTATATTCGAATCTTACTTTTTATAACTTTTGATTGATGACGACAAGTATTGCATCCGTTACAAATAAAATTTTACCGTCAGGGTTATTTCCTTGTAATCATCAGATAACTTCCTATTTATTCACAGGGAAGTAGTTCAGTTGGCATGAAAAATAAAAGAAAAGCAGAAAACAGTACTTATTCTGTGATTTTCTATGTTTTTATGTACCATCTGAACTACATTCAATTACCTAACCTTTAGACTCAATCACACAAAACTACAGTCTTTAAATTAGATAAAGTGAAGTACCCCAACTTAGCGATAAATTTAGTCGTAAAAACAGTAGACTGGAGTGGTTTCAGAACACATCTGAGCGGTTTCAGTTGACGCTAAATTATTATTTCAAACAAAAAATTATATAAATTGCTTAACAATTCCTGATTATTTGCGGTCCCCTTACTTTAGACACAATAGATATAAACAACACTAACACTTTCAACCCTCTTTAATAACATATGCGCCTTCCCCCCCCACCAAAAAAAAGGAAATTAATAGTCCTTTATTAGCCTATTAGCCTTTAGTAAATGCACAAAAAAGTATGCATCTTTTCATTCTGCTTTGTATATATTTACACATATATATATAAATATAAATATACACACACACACACACATATATATATATATACATATATATATATATATATATATATATATATACATATATATATATATATATAAATATAAATATATATATATATATATATATATATATATATATATATATATATATACCGTAATTTCACACGTAAGCGCTGCAGGGACTGAAATTTCGTTTTAAAAAAATAAATCGAGATATGCGCCGCACTGGCGCAAAAGCTGTACATTAAAAATTTTTCTTGGTTAACGTACCATAACCAAATATTGAGACATAAGCGGAGATTTTAGGATATTTCCGTAATAATCTAAGACATTTTAATTAATGAATTCAATATAGTGGTAATTTTAAATATTTCTCTTAATAAATTATACTTTAACACAAGAAGTGCCGAATGACACCCCATACCTATAAACTTTTGGGTTTAAATACCTTATAAACTTTGTTATTGGTCTTTTGACCAATAAGATTTTCTTTATCTAAACCTGCTTTTTTTGTAATGACATGTAACGTACTGCTACACCTCTACCGTAATACAATGCAAAAAAGGAATCTTCTATACTAATAAAGATACAAGTGGAAGCCGAGAGATCACGTTACCGTAACTCATCCGGGCGGGCACTGATCCTCGAAAAAAAAATGGCGGACAAATATACAGGAAACGGTGTAATTTTTTTTCTCATGAAAGTACATAAATGTTACATATTTGGGAAGAGCTTCGAAAACTGATAATTTTCTCTGCGTACACTTATTCTGTTAATTTAATAGTTTTAGAGAAATTTTCATTCTAACATCACTCACTGCTGAGAAACCAAATCATCTGGTGCTGCCATCTGCCGGCAGCGACGGGAATGAAAATTGAAAGGAATTTATTCACTTGAATTTAATACATTTGTAGGCTTTTTTTTTTCTTTTGTGGGGCCCGAAGTACATAAATATGTTACACGGATGGCTCGAGTAAAACCTAAAAGGGTACAAACACATTTTTATTTCACAGTAACACATGATAAATTATTAAAAAATAAAAATAAAAACGTATTCACGGAACATCAAATGGGTAAAGTACATAAAGCATAAAAGTATGAATAAACGACATTAGGTAATACTAGTAACCATCAAAATGAAAATATCAGATACAAAGGTAAGATTTATCAATCAATCAAAACCGTCAAAGTCATCATCTTCCGTATCGGAATTGCAAAGAGACAAAATTTTTGGGTCAATTTTTGCAGAAGAATCGTCTGGATCTTTCTAGTTGGAAGAAATGTTGTCGTCAGAACTATCGTCGTCACCGGCATTGGGAACAATTATTTCTGCTTTTCTGAAACTGGACATTATTGCCTTAACGGAAACACCTCTCTAAGCTTGAGAGGCACACTTTGCGAATTCTACGAAAGTTGTCTTTCGCTTAGTTCCGCGTTTTGTGTAGGAATGTAGACCTCCAGTTATCCACGATTCCCAGAGACTTCGCATTAGGCATTTGAATGCTTTGTTTACAGCCAAATCAAGTGGTTGAATTAATTTTGTCAAACCTCCGGGAATTATCGCTATATTTTCAGACACAGTCTTCGCTGCAACTTTAACAATCTCTGAAAAAAGGGTTTTCATCGAGTCCATTATGAGGCCTTTTGGAATGAAAAAGACCCTTTTCCTTCTCCGCCAGACTTCGTTCAACCAATCTTGCATTACTGCTTCATTCATCCATCCTTTCTCGTTCGCGCGCATCACAACGTCATTAAGAAATTCTCCTTTGGGGAGAGTTTTCCCTTTGAAAACCAACAGTGGTTTCAGTTTTTTACCACTTGCTGTGCAATCTAAGACACATGTAAAGGACGTTTTATAGTGACCGGTTGTAACAATACCCACTGTAGTTTCGCCAACCTTGTCGACAGTCCTGCTTAGAAATTAGTCGAAAGTCAAAGGCACCTCGTCAATGTTGATTACCTGATCGGTGGAAAACTTACTGTCCTTTAATTGGTCCGCTATAAACTTCGGGAAAGAAGATTTATTCATCTCCCAATCAACAGGCAATTTTTGCCTCATGGTTGTGTGGGCCCAAACGGAGAGGTTTTTCCGTTTCATAAATCGGTAGCAACAGTTGGATCCAGCTTTGAAATCTTCTATTTCCATGTTCGCCGCCATAACTCTGTAAACGTATCATTACTGTTGATATTGGAATGCCCTTACTTCTCTGGGATAAAATCAATTTATCAAGGTTAGTTTCCAGTTCATTCAAAGCAGCTTTCCTTCCTCTGCGTGCTCTCTTTCCGAAGCAACACCGCCGAACACAACATTCATCAATACTGGAATCGCTGTCAGCTGCTCTATTTCCGATATCTTCTGCTTTGGAAATTACATTCAACTTAAAATTAGCACAGCAGCGTTTGTTTATGCGGATTGGAGCCATTTTGTCAAATCGTTTCACAGTAAGGGGAAAATACTATATTCGCACAAACAGAGAGAACGATAGAAATGAACGTGCGAGGTCTCCAAAGTGCGTATGACATCATCGTCATGCTTTTCCAAAAATAGTTTAGAAATTGACGGTGATAAACGCCCGTTAATGTAATGCGTGAGACTCAATTTTAGTAGAAAAACGAAAGTTAAAAAGAAGATTTTAAAATCTGAAATCGGCGTGAACGCTGCACCGGCCCAAGAGACGCTCCCGACAATTTGTGAACTTTTTTTTACGTATGCGGAGCGGCGCTTACAAGTGAAATTACGGTATATATATATATATATATATATATATATATATATATATATATATATATATATATATATATATATATATATATATATACGCTATCTGGCCAAAAGTATCCAGACGCCCAGCGGCACGGTCTCGGAGAGTCCTGAGGCATATATTAATGTGATGTTGGTTCCTTTTTTTGCATCGATGACAGCCTGCACACGTCTGGGGAGACTTTCCACCAGTTATTCATAGGTGTCCATAGGAATTGACTTCCACGTGTCCATCATAGCTGAAGTGAGGATGGTCGATTTGGCTGGCTACGTATTCTGCATTCTAATTCGTCTCAATGGTGCTCAATGGGATTTAGATCAGCGCTCTGAGAAGGGCAGTCCAGCTTTTGAACATCCATTTCATCAAACCACGCCTACGCAAGTCTCGATGTGAGAATGGATCAGTTATCCTGCTGGAAGTGAAATGAACCTTCCCCTAAATATTGCCATAGAGTTGGGAGAGCATCATTGTCCAGAATTTCCCTATACATCTCAGAGTTCATGTTTCCAACCACAGGAACAAAGGAATACAGGCGAAACCATGAAAATAACCCCCACACCATGATTCTGCCACCACCAAAGTTAACAGTCGTCACAATACAGTCACGTAAGAAACGCTCGCCGGGCATCCGCCATACCCAGACACGTACATGGGAATGCCAGTTTGTAAAACTAGATTCATCACTCCAAAGAACATTTTTCCACATGTTCACAGTTCAATGATGGTGAGCTTTGTAACACTGAGATCGGCGCTTGGCATTATGGGGAGTGATGTTTGGCTAGTGAGCGGCTGAACGACCACGGAATTCCAGGATTTTTAACTCTCGATGAACAGTCCTGATCCTGGCACTAACACCTGATGAACTTTGGAATACCTGAGTGATTTCAATCAACGAGGACTTGTGATTTTGTATCACTATCCTATTTAGAGTTCTACGGCGGCGTTCATTAATTTTTTTCGGCCTGCCACGTCGTTTTTCTGCAGTTTCATTGCCTTGATGTTTCCATTTCACAATTGCATCACTCACAGTGGATTTTGTCTGTAGAATGTCCGAAATTTTACGAACTGATTTCCCACAAAGATGGCATTCTACTATAATGCCACGATCAAAGTCACTAAGCTCCTTTGACTTACTCATTGTCTCACAAACGCATAAATATGACCTGACAAACCACTACCAACACTTTGATAGCTTTCGGTTACGCATCAAATTACGTAACCTGCCAGATCCACTTTTCTCTCTCTCTCTTTGTATATATATATATATATATATATATATATATATATATATATATATATGCGAGGTTTGTTCAAATAGTATCGAACCTTTGGTTGGCAAGAGTACATTTATTGATTTGGAAATTCGAAACACTTATCCCCTTCAAAGAAGTATTCTTGGTAATGCCGACACTTCTCCCAGTGCTCCTGCCATTGTTGGAAACACTTCTGTAACGCAGTTTTAGGAATCGTGAGCAACCGTGCCGTCGCATTCCGCATGATGTCTTCTCTTGACTCAAATCGGGTCCCTTTCTGCTTGAGAAATGGTCAAGAGTCACACTGCGCCATGTCGGGTGAGTAGGGAGACTGACGACCCACAGGAATGCTGTGTTTGGCGAGGAAAGCCTGAATCAAATGCGCAGATTTGGCAGGTGCGTTATCATGATCGAGCTGCCAATTTTTCGCTGCCCACAGATCCGGTCGTTTGTGCCGTACAGCAACACGAAGGCAACGAAGGACCTCCTGGTAGTACTTTGTGATGGTTTGACCTTGTGGTGCGTATTCATGATGTACCAAACCACGGGAGTCAAAGAAAACATTCAACATGACCTTCACTTTGTTGCTTTGACCTTGTGGTGCGTACTCATGATGTACCAAACCACGGGAGTCAAAGAAAACAGTCAACACGACCTTCACTTTGCTGCGGACCTGCTGTGCTTTTTTTGGTCTTGGGTATGACGGATATTTCCACTGTGATGGCTGCACCTTTGTTTCTAGGTCGTGCCCATAAACCCATGATTCATCGCCTATGATCACTGTGTTCAGAAAGTTGAGGTCACTATTTGCATTGTCCAGCATGTCCTGTGCGATGTCCAGACGCCATTTCTTCTCTTCAATTGTTAGCAGCTTCGGTGCAAATTTCGCGGGCATTCTCCTCATGCCCAAATTCTCTTTCAAAATTGAATGTACCGATCCGATGCTTACACCTATATCGTTCGCAATTTTTCAGACTGTGATACGACGGTAATGTAAAACCACAGTCCGCACTTGCTCAATGGTATTGGCCATTCAGGCTTGTTGAGGGCCTACCTGAACGTCGTTCACTGTCCACTGATGTGCGGCCATCTTTGAAGTGGTTGTACCTCTCCTTTATGCATGAGTCGCTCATGGCATCGTCCCCGAAAGCCTGTTGTATCTTGCGAATGGTTTCATTTTGGGTATCGCCAAGCTTTTGGCAAAATTCGATGCAATATCGCTGCTCAAGTTTTTCTGTCATTTTACAAAAACTGAAATCCGACGACCGCTCACTACACGTCTTCACTCGTTGGCCGACCGCAAGCGACTGACACTTTCTGCGGGCGGGAAAAAATTCACGACCGCGCTTCACTGTACCCTCTACATCTACACTGAAGAAAGTCTCCCGCGCTCAGGGACGGATTTCCCATAAGGCCAACCTAGGCCATGGCCTAGGATGCAGCCGTTAAGAGGGCGTACATTTAGAAGAAGTAACAACCAAATTATAAAATTTATATATATATATAAAATGAGAAAGTTAATTTTTTTTTCTTTTTTCTTTTTATTTATATATTCTTAGTATCGCTAAAAATGTTATTTGCAATATACGCATTTTGAAATAACTTTTTCGTCAACTGACTAATTATTTTTTCCTTCTTTTTCTTTCATTCTTTTCCCAAACATCCATTATGAGTTAACGAGACGGAGGTTAAGAATTCTTGCAATTTAAAGGGATAATGATTGCAGAAAGCAGTCGGCCTTGAACCTCACAAAAGAATACGTATCGCAACATGGTCTTAATCAGAATAAAAATGTTGATTTCTCAAAGTCGAAGAGGCAATACGGAGATAGAAGCTGATCATTTAATGGTAGTTACTTTAGCCGCAAACTAGTAAACAGTGATACGTAAGACTGAGGTTGGTTAGTATATTCAGAAAGTAAAGGAAGTGTCTTCTGCGGACCTTGTCTTTTCTTCCATTCTGGTACAAAGACTGAATCATCTTTTGTAATAAATGGATTTAATTACTGGAAAAATGTATCATCTAGACTGAAGGAACACGAAAATTCGGTTTGTGACAGAAATAACATCCTAATTTTAAAACATAGAGGAGCTAAACTTGGAAGAATCGATATGCAACTAACTAAAATGGTTGATCAAGAAACTGAGTACTGGAGAAATGTGTTACACAGAGGGGTTGTAGTAATTAAAGCTCTTGATTCGCGTGGCTTGCCATTTAGAGGTCGAAATGAAATATTTGGTACTAATATTAATGGCAACTACATGCTGATGTTGGAGACAATTTCTGTGTTTGATCCATTTTTGGCTGATCACATCAGGAAATTCGGGAATCCAGGTAGTGGACAGGCATCCTATCTCTCATCTACTATTTGCGATGAGTTCATCGATCTCCTAGCTAAAAAAGTACTAACGCATATTGCTAATGAAGCCAAAATATCAAAGTACTATTCCCTTGTTGTAGATTCAACTCCTGATAACTAGCATGTGGATCAGCTGTCGTTTGTTTTGCGATATGTGAAAGAAAATGGGAAACCTGTTGAGAGATTTCTAAAATTTTTACCTAACGTTGGCCACAAAGCCCATGAAATGTTTGAAGCTGTTATTAAGACTGTCACTGATCTCCACCTTGATATCTTGAAATGTCGTGGTCAATAATATGACAATGCAGCTAATATGGCTGGTGTTTACTCAGGTCTTCAGGCTAGGATACTTGAAGTTTCTCCTCTTGCATCCTTCATGCCTTGTGTAGAACACTCTTTAAATTTAGTGGGCACACATGCTGTAGATTGCTGCATTGAAGCCACATCGCCTTTTAAATTGCTTCAAGAATTTTATAATTTTTTTCTCGTCGTCTACAGCGAGGTGGGAAGCATTGAAGAAAAATAGCACCCTTACCGCAAAAAGCCTCTCCACGACATGATGGTCGGCAAGATATGATGCTTGTAGAGCATTAAAAGAAGGTTGGTTTGCAGTCATAAAAGCTCTAAAATACTTTGAAAGTGACGAAAGTCAAAAATCAGGAACAAGAGCAGAAGCTAGAGGTTTACTAACGAAGTTGCGAAGGCTCGAAACAGTATTCATGACACAGTTTTGGGGAACGGTGCTGATTAGACTTCACCAAGTCAATAAGTATGTACAAAACGTAGAACTTGATGATTCAGAAATTGCCACAGTTCTTCAGTCACGCGTAAAGTTCTTGTTAGAACTGCGAGAACAATTTGATATATATGGAAACTCTGGATATTTCTGAAAAGAAAGTTTATGAGCGTGATGAAAAGCGCCAGGTTTTTAGAAAACTACAAGCTGACGAAAAACGTGAAGGCGAAGTTAATTGAAACGGGCGTGATATCTTTAGAGTTAATACATATTTCATGATTGTGGACAAACTCAAAGCAGAGTTTGAGAAGAGGTCACAAGCTTATAGAGAGCTCAGGTGAAAAATTTAAAGGAATTGCGAAAATTTGATCACTGACTTCTCATGAGCCTGAAGAAGAGGGAAGAAAATTATAAGCAATTTTTAAAGATGATTTGGAGCCTGCATTA
Source organism: Dolomedes plantarius (assembly GCA_907164885.2). Lineage (NCBI taxonomy): Eukaryota > Metazoa > Arthropoda > Arachnida > Araneae > Dolomedidae > Dolomedes > Dolomedes plantarius. The sequence continues at coordinate 174,817,764 of OU015495.1, read as the reverse complement.
TGTGATGAACTGCAACATCTAAAATCTAACATAACTGAGTGCAGCATTGGTTCGAAAAATCCCTTAGCAATTTGAAAGTGGCTACGTGAAAGTGGATTACAAACAGTGTATCAAAATGTTGATATCGTATTGAGAATGTTTGTGTGCACACCTACCACAAATGCCTCTGCAGAAAGATCTTTTTCTGCACTAAAAGAATCAAGGATCATTTAAGATCTTTGCTGCAACAAGACAAACTAAATGCCTTGGCACTTCTTTGCATTGAAGCAGATTTAACAAGATCTATTGACTTCAATGAAACTATTGAAAAATTTTCATAGGCGAAAGCACGAAGGAAAAAATTTTAATTGCAATTTTTAGATAAATTAGAAGAAATTATGCAGAAAATTTTTATTAAAAATATGTTATTCAAATGTTTATTAAGTATATATGTTTCAAAAACTCTTACTGTATATTAAATCTAATGTTATAAGTCAAAAATTTAAATGGAAGGAAGGGGGCGCAAAATGGTGCTTTGGCCTAGGGCATAAAAATATGTAAATCCGCCCCTGCGCTTCAGTGGTTTACACGGGGAAAAAAAAAGGTTCGATACTTTTTGAATATATATATATATATATATATATATATATATATATATATATATATATATATATATATATATGACAGGCGTAGGATTTACGCTTGGTTACTAAATTAGTATTTGCAGTCTTCTTAGTTTACAGTTCGTGGCACCGAAGTAAGGCAGACGCAAGTAATGACGACATATTACTATCCAAAACAATTAAGGTTTATTTCTCCAACTTCGTCAAAACCATCACTCCAACGTTCGCACATCTTAGCGCTCGCCATTTTATAAAACTCGCAAACCCGGCTAGCACGCTTCCGATTTTAACGACTTTTTCCCGCGCTCTGCGTAATTCTCTGTTCTCATCAGCGCGTCCCTAATTAATTCTTATTATATATATATATATATATATATATATATATATATATATATATATATATATATAATGATGGATGGATGTTTGGATGGATGGACACTCCTAGCACCCCTAGGAAGGAGAGAGAAAGGGGGGGAACATGTAAAAACAATCGAAATGACAGATATTAGTGTGGAATCCATAGTTTTCTAGGTTGCTGAGATGAATAGTGACACTCCCGATGCCGCTTGAGGGCAAGTCCATCACCAATTCGGGAGGTGCCGTATTAAAAGCTCAATTTATGTAATTATGCTTAAAAATTATTTTATTTAAGTATGTTACAAAAATGAAATCCCGTTACGTCATATGGATATGTTCATACCCATTTATTCAATACCCCAAAATATTTTGTTGTTTAGCTATAAAAACCATATAATCGTAATATGTGTTTTATGTAAACCTCAGTTTATGAAAAATTATAATTGGTTGGACAAAGAGTTTTAAATTTGTTATTTGAAATATTAGAAGAAAAAATTATAACTAACTTGTCAGGATTAGTTTGAATAAAATATACAAAACTCAAAACTTTCAATTTCTCCCTTTTTTTAAGAACTAGACCGAAATGATTTTAATTCTAATAACTCAACCAGTATTCATTTACGTGTTTTAACCTATCAAATTAAGTGAATGCAGAATCTTCATTATATATATTACATCTGATAAAGAATAATGACACTAATACATGAGCACTCCGTACGTGGATTTTCCGCGTAATTACACACATTTGATAACTAAACATCGAATAACAGCTAGTCTGAAAACGTTTCATTTAGAGCGAAATCAAATCAGAGAAAAATCTCTTTTACGCTCTGATGAATTCGATGATCTCAACATATTCTTCAATCAAATTTATGTTTTTAATATATCTTGCACTACATCTGGCAGCCGTAACTCGTGTTTACTCTAAGTGGAGACTTTTGCGACGAATAGAGAATTTTAAATTCTGAAAGCAAATATTTATAAACATTTACGAATAGGAGCTATTATCAGAGTTAGGGCATACCGATTCATTTGTGGATATAAATTAAGAAATGTTTAATATTCATGACACAAAACTGATAATGGTTTGATATGATAAGAATTATACCGAATGCCATTAATTTGCTAAAACATATTGCTTTCATGTTTTTCCCAAAATCAAAATTTTAATAACTGAATTAATATCGTGCATACCAATGAAAATTTGTGTGTTCATTTAGGATATAAATTGTATCATTCTTTGATTTAAATTAATTGTTTCATGTCTATTAAGAATAATTGATTTTAATAAAAAAAATCTTAAATGGTTTTTAAGAAGATCAAATGATTCAGAGTTTTGTCCGAAAAAGTATCAGAAGTAAGTAAACGTTTCACTTTATCGCATTCACTTTTAAAGTTGTATTCCCCTAGAATTCCTGGATCTTTCTTACAAACTTATTATCATGAATTTACAGTCAAAACTATAACAGAAGCTAACAGAATGATACTAAAACAAAAACTATAAATCCAATTTATTGGTTCTGTAGCTTAATTTATTAAATATCGATGTAAAGGTCAGCAATTTTGGTAATGTAAAAAATAAGACTAGAAAAAAATATCGTATTTTTTACCAATTTTTCTCATCTATGATGTTAGACGATTAACTTATAACTAGGATCAAGTTAAACAAATTATCGTTCAAAATATTTTTCTCTGAAAGTTACGGTAATTGTTGTCATAATAACTGGAACGTTTCGTATAGATTTGAAGGGAAACCTCATTCTCATTGTTTCAGACAGAGTTGGATAGAAACTTAAAAATATTTGCCCAAATGAATGTAAACTATATTGTTTTAAGCGTAATTGAATGGAAACTTCAATGCTATACACATATTTAAATGCATGGGATAAAGAATGTTTTCTAATTTAAAATAATTATTTTTCAATACAACTTTAAGTAGCAATCAGAAGCACAAGTTGTTGATAAAATAACGGAGATAAATAATGAGTAGACAATTGTTTTAACAAATAAGAAGTTAGTCTGCTGCCCAGAAAACATCAGTTGTGGGAGGCTGAATGTCTTATAAATCGTTTAAATAAGTTAACGGCATTTACTGCCATTACAATCATCAATCAAAACTAATTCCATCTGCTACAATATTGATAAAGGTGGGTACAGAAATTTTATCTATTGACTCCAAGTTTCCAAAACAACCGCCCACATCGTATAATGGTTGGCTTCGTGTGCTTCCCCAAGGTGTGGGCTTAAACGTCCTTGCGCAATCCCCTCATCGGAAGCGATGTTGGTTCACCTAGATCGGATTTCCATTAATAAAGAAGACAACATAATCAAGAATAAAACGGGCAAATATTCTCAAGATCAGCGTGTTCTCATTGGGAAAAAGAAGTCTCTAAAAGGACTCAGTAACAATAAGGTTAGGTATCTGAGGACATAACGATGACCGTAAGATTCCATCATCGTATTCCCAAAACTAAGTTTGGATAATTTTGTCTCTATGGGTTGTCGAATTTACCACATGAGCTATCACTGAGAAATGCGCCCGTATTATGAAATGAAAGAGGCCCTTCAGAATGTAGAAATCCGTACTAGCTGTAAAACGCGCAAGGCGGGACAAAGTAAGGGCCAACGAAGAACTATGAAACAGCAACACCCATTCCAATGGAAGTTGTTTAGGAAATGTGAAAATGGGGACCCATAAACCAAAAGTCTAACTGTCAGTGGTGTAGTTTTTATTTCTGAGTCTTCAGGCTCAAGTTTTTTTTTTACATTGGTCCATTGTCAGAAAAAGTTAGTTTTTATGAGGTTGCACAAGTAAGGTTAGGGATTTGAAGCTGTTTGAACTGATATCTGGCCTTGGTTATCTCTATTCGTTAATTCATCAGCTCTAGATTATTGTTTCCTCCGTATAAATCCGGCCACTTCTCGGTGGTCTCTATCGGTTATTTAATGTTTCTGTTCCCGAGATTCGAGAACTATGAGCTAACTTATTTCAGAAATTCAACAACCAGGGGCTAAAATCCCTAAGAAATAGATAGAGTATTTTTTTACTGAGCCTTCCAAAGTCTCGTCTTCACATGATGTATTAACGCTTTAAATCTGTGAGCTCTAAAGCCCTTAGATGTTGAAAAACAAAGCAGCTATTGCGATCCGCCGGTAAAAAATATATTTCTGCAACACCTTCTCCACGAAGTAACATTTAGAATCCTGGTCTAAACTGCAAATTAGACGGGGGTGGGGATTTAAACCAAAAATTGGACTCATTTTAGCCGCATTGAAATCGCCTAGAAATTAGGTTCTATCCATGAGTAACCGATTGAAATTTAAATAGATCAAATCGATAAAAGGCACGAATAAATGATACCGACACTTTCCTGCAATTGCGGACAGCGTGATCCATATTCTTTGTGTATCATTAATCTCACACCATATCGGCTGACAATTGGGTACAGGTTTAAAACTATCGAGAACGCACTTCATCATCGACTTGCCAAAACCTTAGATACTATACATTACCTTAGTCATTATCTTCTAGAATAGAACAGTGTTCAGTCGATATTCTGCTGAGAAATTTTCTCCTTCACTTTTAAGATTTAGGAAGAGGATTTTTTAATTTTTTATTTTACTTCTTGAGAACTGGTTTAATAACGTATCATCGTATTCCTGTAGAGGCAAATTTAAGAAAAGCCAAACTAATTTATATTTTTTAGTAATCCTTGTTTTTACTTATCAGCTTTAAGCAAACAAAGTACTGATTTAAAATACGACCGCGTCATATCTTAAAACACACTACCCGAATTCTTTAAAGTATGTTTTAGAAAAAAATCCTGCTGGTACACGAAGAAACTAGAATCATTATCACTCATGCTTTCGATATGTATATATATATATATATATATATATATATATATATATATATATATATATATATATATATATATATATATATATATATATATGCACATAAATATATATATAGAGAGAGAGACGAAGGACAAAAATAAGCAAAAACCTCCTACTTAAACTTTCCGCGCAATTACATCCACGTAAAAGCTTTAATTTAAATAACAGATACTCTGTAATTGTCTCATTTGGAACGAAATCAAAATCAACGAGTAATTTCTTTCGCGCTCTGTTGAATTCAGCGATCTTCGAATTCATGGTTCAATCGATTCGTGTTTTTAAATTGCCTCCTTATTATTTCTTACAGTAAATCCACGTTTCTTCCGTATTGGGTCATGGAAAGAACTGAAATTTTGATGCATACAAAAAGAGCTTTATAATAATAATTTACAATACTAATTCTTCCATTAATGAAACAATTCTCATTAAGTGGAAAATGAAGAAATTGTTTCCGCTGACTGTTTAAAAATAAATTTATCTATCCATCAACGACTAATGTCCTATGTTTCCGAGAGAACAATTTCAAATGCTGTGTAGACTACTGAAAATTTCAAGACTTATTTATGAACCACAGAGGTACGATTTAATGTAAGACATTGTTTATTTATACATCACAAGTGTATCGAAATATTTTTATAAAAAACATGTTATCTATTATATGCAGGATTTAAATAATTAATGTTTGGGTTTGTTCCTCCAATTTTTTAAGAACGTATTTGAGAGGAAAACTGATTATACTTTTTTGGTTAACCCATTGAGGGGCTCCGTTTGCACAGTGCAAACGCTTAAACCTATTTTTTCCCCTAGCATTCAATGTATTCCAAGTAAATGAGCAGAAAAAATTTTAGTACTGCCATCTGTTATCAGATTAAAAAAGCAAAAACATTTTTCAACCTTTCATTGGAAAATTTTCCAAGATTTTTTAGGTTAAAAAAATCGAGAAAAAACTGCACCCTGCAAACGGGGGAGGAGGTTGCCCCTTAAAGGGTTAAGTATTTGCTACATACCAAAACAAACTGCGAAAAACGATTGATAACAAGTCTCTCAAATAACTCTTACAACAATTAGTTGAAAGGAAGAAAAATGGTCATTTAAAACGAACTAGAAATTGTAAAGGGAAAATTAGTATCGAATTGCTAACTTTGATTTTTTTGATTTCACCTTGGAGGGTGGGTCAAGTGTTCTGGTCTCGTCACTTGAATCGGTTCAAAATTACGGGACTGATCCTTTGGCCAAGTCGAACTCCGACCCTTGTGGTGACAGTCAAAACAGGAGCCGCGCCTTCATCGCCCATAGCCTTCGGACCTTGATCTGATGTTGCTGTCGGTCAAGTGGCATAAGCAACAACAACACATTTTATTTAGTTTACATATTGTTTTCTTCCATTTCTTTGTTTTCATCATTTCCGGTTGGATCCATTATCGATAACTTAGAACTTGTTCACATATCTTCAGCAGCGAGGCGTCAGAGTAAAAAAGGTTTAAGGGAACCGTGGTCATTAAAATTTACTTTTTTTACTTTTCATCATAGAGATACGAAATTTTGTACATATATACATTTCACTATAAATAAATAGAATACCTTAAAAGAAATTTCCAATCTCATTATAATTTTAAGATTTTTAAAAAAAATTGAAATTTATAAACAAAATTTAAAATGCTCCTTACTACTTAATTTTTGAGATATTTCCTCGATTTTGCATTTTAATCTCTTTAAACTGTATAACAAACAAATATGGGTATCAATTATTTAATCCCTTGAATAGTTAATTTTTGAGAGATTTTTTTCTGAATTCCATCCCGATTTTCATAAAAATTTTGCCTTTTGAAAAGTTATAAATCAAATGTAATTACCTTAATAAATTCTAATTGTAAAATGCATACCCAGTTTTTTTGTAAACAGAAACAGGATTCTTCCTTATCAATTTCATGAATTTTGAAGAAAAATCAAATAGCATGGAGCATTTAAAAAATCTAAAAACCTTAAAATCTGTTTTCATAAAAACAGATTTAAAATTTATTACTACACTTACCCATTGTAAATTACTTTTTAGAAGCTTCATAAATGATTTTTTACTTGAAAAAAATTATTTTGGTACTAATAATCTACAGAAATATATATATATTTTTTACAATAACACAATAAGTATTACAATGACGAGATTTGCTCAAATAAAGGCCCACCGTTCCCTTAACCAATTACAGAACTCAAAGAAATGAACACGTGATATATCAAACCAATCACATGTCATGCCAAAGGAAAAACACGTCGGAAGCACTGTGAACGAGATGTTAGGAATTTAAATTTTACTCCCTTATTCTGCTGATACAGTATTTCTTCCCTGTTTCCATCACCATGGATACACGCGATCTTTATGTGGCAAACAGTGGGAATTTTCACTTTTTAAGGAGAATTACATTTCTATGTCTGAACAATGCTAACAGACTGTCACATGTTATACTCAGCGACCTGATGCAGATTGGATTATCACACTTTAACCACGCTATGCAACTGGGTAAGTCGAACCGTCGCATATAATTGGAAATAATGAGAAGGTAGGGCCAGTATAATAATGCAAGTGATAAATAAGGAACATTAATTTGAGTATTTTGCACCAGTGAACATTTTCTCAAAAAAACGGGGTGTTTCTAAGTAAAAAATAATTTGCGAGCATTTCAGTTATTTATATAGATGCTGATTTCATATGTGTCCGTTATAAGAAATACCAGTATCCAACATCATTTGAATAAAAAACAAAATTTAAAACAAATATTAAAAAAAAATTCTATTGCTGCAAAGCAGACCGTCAAAAGACTTTAACACCAGCACGACGTCTTATTAGTGCTTGCTGTAGGCGTTTAAAAAAAACAAAATTTTAAACAAAACTTTAAAATAACACATTTCTATTACTACAAAGTACGCCGTCAAATGGATTTTCCTTCAGCGTGACGTCTTATTAGAGCTTGCCGTAAGCGTCGTAAACACATATGGATAATAAAATTTATATTTCACTACTCGAGTGATTTTAAAATCGAAATTTTGACACCAACTCTAAAATAAATGCTTATAAGATGAAGGAAACAATCTACAAATGTGTATCAAAATCAGTATATATATCAAGTTGCCCTGTATATCACGCATCCTAAGGATCTGTTGCTGGTTTGTTTTAAGCTCAAAATTTTCCTTATAAATCGCCTTTTAGTCTCAGTTTACATCAGCAATAACTTTATATTATATAAAAATATGGCAGACTATATAGTGATCACAAGGTACTTGAAGAGGAGCAATTTGAAAGTAACACAACTTCTCTTATTACTCCTCGCATTTGATGATGATACAATCTATATGTATAGCAGATTGTTTTGGAACTTTTTTAGCCAGTCGGATTGTTTCGAGCAGTCTTACGATGATTTAGTCAGCATAACACACACACATCTATATATACGAAGACATGTATGTCTGTATATACATATATATATATATATATATATATATATATATATACACATGTTTATATATATATATATATATATATATATATATATATATATATATATATATATATAAAATAACGCTCCACCATTACAGTTTTATGAATATCAATATATATCTTTACATTTGGCTTATTTTTGTGATTCTCTTACACAAATCGGAGGAATTCAAATCATGAAATATGTACTAAAAAACTCTTAATTAGAAGTTTTAAAACTTTACTGGGATTAATACTAACTACTATATAAATACATAATGATTGATATATATATATATATATATATATATATATATATATATATATATATATATATATATATATATATATATATTTATGCGTATGGGTGTGCGAGTGTGCTTGTGCGGGTGTGCGTGTATGTGTTACCGAGTTCATAACTCAGAATAATACTTCTAATACCTCTAATATCAAGTATTCCTTTGCACATCTCCACACTTTGTCTACTTCACACTTCGTAAAAGCTCTAGAGAATGTACTTCAAATTATTAATTTGATGGGAACGTATCGATCATCTACTTGTCGGGAATTGACACACTTTTCAAAAAGAAAAAAAAAACATAAAAGAATATTATTGTCATAGCTAAGTCACCAAATTTCAACCTAAGTACTGGAATCCATTTTTCTTTTGCGCCCTCTTTAAAAGAAAAGGGCAAAAGAAAAATGGATTCATCTACATTGTGAGAGACCCATCCACGTTGTGAAATGGTCCTTTCAAGCCAGCACCAAATCAAATCATCCGAAAAATCATTGGGGAAAGTTCTGGGAAAGTAGATCTTTACAATTACAATGGGGGTCGGTGGATGTCTTAATGTCTTCGCGTGATGGATCGTTTCCTGCGCGTACAAGCATTGTCAGGAAAGCAACCCCCTACAGAAGAAATCTTTATGTTTGATCAGTTTTAGACAGGAAAAAGAGGTCCAGCGTTGCCCGTGGAGTATTCATCAGGAAGAGCTTTTTATTCGACTTCTCCTCCCCCGCTTAATACGGATGAAGACTGGGAGACTATTTCATTATAAGAGGCCATAAAAGAAATGCAAAGCAGTGTCGAAGAGACACTCATTTTAAAAAAAGCACCGGAACCATTTTCTAAATTGCGAGTTACATGAACGGTACTTTAAGAAGAAGAGCCAAAAAAGTTCTAAGAATGTTAGTTATTTTTGGCCTGTTGCGTCTCATCGATCCCTTTGTAAAATCTAATGTACTTATACATACACATAAAAGCATCCTGTCTCGGCTGTGTTCTAGAATATGCCTGTTTTGGACTTTCACTGCATTCAACAAGTCTTTCTTTACGGTCTTTTCTTTTAAATAGCTGTGTTTGTAGTTTCAGCTATACAATGCATTGTACCTAGCCCATGAATAAAAAAGTTTAGTTGTTGTTGTGTCTATGGCCCCTGAATGGATAAATCCGAATTTGGTCCACTGAAGGATGCTGAACCAAGTGACACTGTTCCTGATCATTTGCTTATGCCTTTTAGGCACCACAAGGATAGGAGGTTGGCTTTTGCCCGTGCCACCGCAATTTTGACTGAATTTCTGACTTCTTTTGATTTGGTGGGCTCGTACCTTCCTCGCACCCCTATACACAACATGTTTCCGCCCTACCGATATAACTTGTTCGTCCCGGCTTAGACACGAGATAAATCAGGGAGCTGGCCAGCATTCAAACATAGCACACTCTAGTGTCCAATTCTGAGAAACTATCCAATAGTTTTTGAGATCCACACTTTCGAGACAAACGATTTATCTTTATGCATGTGTCGACTCTTTCGAGCTTTTATTTGATAAAATGGTATATATGTGTATATGTGTATATATATATATATATATATATATATATATATATATATATATATATATATATATGTGTATATATATATATATATATATATATATGTATGTATATATATATATATATATATATATATATATATATATATATATATATATATATATATATATATATATATATATATATATGTGGGGTGGAGGGAATACTTCTCTTGTGGCAACACAGATGAGGCGCCACTTGAGTAAACGAGTTGCAACTCAACCACTGGTGCTGAGTGGGCGGAAACAATGGAACGCCCGCTTTACGTTCGAAGAGTGCAAACGGCAAGCTGTATTATCTTGCTTACGCTAGACAAGCGTTAGGCCTTAATGTCGTGTCAGACGGGCACTGACATTCTGAGTTTTCTTATTGTGATAATCTGTTGTGACCATAAGTTCTAATTGCTTTGTGTTTTATTAAATATTAGTGACGTATAATATTAAGAATACGTGTTATTGCATTTTGATTATTTCAACCGTTGGAATAAATTTCCCACAATTATGGTGCCAGAAGATTTACGGACCCTATGGATTGGTTTTGATATATGGATTAGTAGTGTAGGAAGAACGCATGTATTTCGTGCTTCAGAAGAAGGCCAGCACTTTTGTTTTTGTTTTCGTTTTCGTTTCTGAATAAATATATGGATATGGCTTTTTTGAGAAGACCAACACTTCTGTGAGTGCAAAACATTTTGTTTTCGTTTTCGTTTCTGAATAAATATATGGATATGGCTTTTTTGAGAAGAACAGCACTTCTGTGAGTGCAAAACATTTTGTTTTCGTTACTGAATAAATATATGGATATGGCTTTTTTTGTTTGGAACACGTAAAATTGATTTGTTAACTTTAATTGATGAGTTAGGACTAGAAGCAGCAAAGGGTGCTAAAGTCGCTGATTTAATTGGAATCATCACCAGTTCAGAAACTTATGATGCGGACTTTAGTAAAAATAGATTAGATATTATTATTGCTGAGAGGCTAGAAAAGGTGCAGAAAGAGGTAGGAGATCGGGAGTTTGAATTAAAGAAAATCGAATTGGAAGGAAATGCTAAAAAAAATTAGCGATGTTCTGGTTCCGTCACCTGCTTTTGAAAAACAGAATTTGTTGAAATTAATGACACGTTATGATATGTACGGTGATATAAGTGTTTATTTGAGATTATTTGAAAGACAGATCAGTCGAATTGGAATTCCTAAAGAAGAATGGGTCGTGTATTTACTCCAACTGCGTTAGATATTATTAGCATTGTTGCTCGAGAACCAGATCCGTCAGATAATGAGTATGATCACATTAAGAAGTTCCTTTTGAAACGCTTTAGGCTCATCCCAGAACAGTTTAGAACAAAATTTGTTCAACTCAAGAAGGTATCGCTCGCCTCCTGGCATGATTTCACTTTTGAACTTAAAACTTATTTTGAAGGGTGGATTACTGGTTTAGAAGTCGAAGCATTTGAAGATTTGAACTTTTGGTTGCAGACCAATTAAAGCGGAAAATGTCTCATGACGCTCGTGAACGTTTTTTAGACGATTTGCCCACAAAAAAATATAAGTTGGTTAATAAATTGGATGCATACGAAGCCGAGAGGCATAATTTCCAAAGCGAAACCGATCTAAACATGCATACGGATGGAAATATAGATGAGAAATTACTGAGTAAAGATTCTGAAAAATCAGCATCAATTATTCGTGCTCGGGATAGTGATTTTAAAGCAAGGGTGAAATTTAATTATAGTAATAGTTCAAGAAATGATAATAAATCAAAGATTCGTTGTTTTAATTGTAATTTGTTTGGTCATAAATCTTCAGAATGTATAAATAAGACAGACGGTCCCCGGTGTTTTAAATGCTCAAGGATTGGATATAATTCCAATACGTGTGATGAAAAGAAAGAATCTCTGGTCTCGATAACAAAAAAAATACCCAAACAGAATCGAGATGACAGCTGAAATTGAAGGTGTAGGTATGAGTGTATTGTGTGATTCAGGATAAGAGCTTTCTTTATTGGATTATGAATTTTATGTTAATATTGGATCGCCTAAATTGAATTTCAGTTATATTTTTAACGGGAATCGGAAGTGAGGAAGTTTCACCGATTGGATTAACCGACTTTTATTCCGAAATATCTTTTGATAAATGTCCAATGGAAACTGACTTTTATGTTCTCAGAAAATTGTGTCATAAAGCACTTATAGGGACTGATGTAAGTAATAAATTGAATAATTCGTAAATCATGCCGACCACTGCGAATGCATAAACGGCAAGGTTATGTATATAAGTCACATTAACTAAACAAAACAACTTAAGTTCATAAATAACATAGTTATTGCCTAGCCATATCCGTGGCAACAGACTCACTACTTGGAGGTCTAAAACAAATTAAATTTTCGAGCTGGCCGTTTCCGGTTCCAGTCGACTTTTTCCTTTCTGTATTTATTTCTGATTACAAGCAAAGTTAAATTACAATACATTTCTTCTTCTTTTTCTTTTCTTTTTGATTTCTCTGTGTAACAGTAGACAAGTGGAATTACAACTCATACTACTCACAAATACATCATGTAAAATTGATATCACAGACAATACATTAATAAATCCCTCTGCACCTGTTTTGTACAAACTGCCAACTTACATAATAACTGTGCGTAATCTTTGCACACCTTTAAATTACATTTAGTTATCCTACATTATATATATATATTTTTTTTTTCATTCACTAATTTTTTTTATTATTCTTTTATTTATTTTTTTTATCATTATTTAATTGTTAATTATTTATTTATTCATTTTTTTCTTTTTAATTTTACTTCAACCTTCGTTTTCATCTCATAACGCAAGTTGCCCTGAGTCAGGAACGAACTCACTACCTTCTACGCTGAAGTCCAGAGCCTTAGCTCTGAGCCACTGATCTACTCTGGTGATCTTTTTAATTCCCTTCAGTAACTTTCCCTATCCAACCTTATTATGCAAAACACTAATATTATTTAATCATTCTTTGAACTAGTTGTTTCCCTCTAAATGCACATTTATTTTCTTCTCTTCTAATTTTTTCTTTCTTTCTTTCACTGAATCTTTTCAATCTCAAATTAGGTTAATCATTAATTAAATGCCAACACCGCATCAACACACACTTGAATTTTGATTGGCCCTTCCGTTCTTTTAAACAAAACGCCCATCTGGATTTTCAGTGTAATCTTCTAGATGCTCCTGTCATCTCTCACCCACTAGCCACACTTCGAGGTTGTATCCTTTTAACTTATTTATAAAAACTTGTTCTACACTTGTTATGTTACAAGTTACATTAGACTTTAAATATACTATTACACTTGATATTCTAATTAGCTTACCTTACCTTATTCTACGCTATTGCTTGTATTGATCTTATTACTGTATTAGCCATTACGCTTGTAACATTACTTGAAATAAACTTAATAAATTGAATATTTCGATCAATGAGAAAGGCTTTGAAATCTGGGGAAGAATAAATGCATTTTGTGTCAGTTACGCAAGGATTAACAACAGAGTTTCGCAAGGCACTCGCTTTCCTGGCCCCAATGTTTAACCAAAATTTTCCGCGGAACAACTTTATTCCGAATCCGACTAGAAATAGATTTAGCAAACAGCCATTTCAAAGGACTCCAAATCCAGCGTTTAGTCCCTATCAGCCGTCTGAGAGGTATGTACCTGGAAATTTTCAAAATAGACCTCATTTCTCTATTTTGCCAGAGCCTATGGGCCCTCTTGCTTTTAGAAACAGATCACCGCCTAATCATCAAGCGTTTCATATGAATCCAACTCATTGTTTTCCTAGACAACGTGGTTCTTTTGAGCACTGATTTAGAATTGGAATCCAAGTCCTCAGTAACAGAATCGTCCCCGAGCGCCAATACCATCTCACCACCTTGTAAATTTTCCTTTGCAACCGAATAGATGAGGGAGACTGAATATCCGTGAATTCGAGAAATTAAAGGAAGATACTATTGTAAAGCCATTTTTGTGATACCTGTGACAGAGCATTTGTAACTCAGAATGAGTTAAAGGACCAATTAGCGAAAAATCATAATGACATGAGAGAAGATGCTAAACGGAATGTTTTAGAATTACAAGATATGAATAGAAAACAATTCAATAAGAAGAGAAAGAGGACTAATCTCTATAAGTTAAATGATCGATATGATATTGTAAAATTTGGGTGTTATGACGGACCTCATAAAACTTCCACTGCCTCCGACCATATGAAGTCGTGGTCAGATGATTTGAAATAGTCTATTCCAGAAAACTTTTAGTGTGCTATCCGTGAATCGGATTTTTTTTTATATATTTTTAGGTTAATCGGTTTCAGACAGCCAAGGACGTCTGGGTTGCAGGATGGTCGAACTTGTGGGAATTCTTCTCTTACGGCAACACGAATGAGGCGCCACTTGAGCAAACGAGCTGCAACTCAAACGCTGGTGCTGAGTGGGCGGAGACAATGGAACACTCGCTATGTTTACTTTCTCGAAGTGCAAACGGAACCCTATATTATCTTGCTTATGCTAGACGAGCGTTAGGCCTTAATGTCGTGTCAGACGGGCACTGACATTCTGTGTTTTCTTGTTATGATAATCTGTTGTAACCATAAGTTGTAATTGGTTTGTGTTTGATTAAATATTAGTCAAGAATACGTGTTATTGCATTTTGATATTTCAACCGTGGGCAAAGTTCAAAAATTCGTAATAAAAGAAGCAATGTTCGAAAAAAATTTCTGTTTGCGCCAATAGGATCAGTTGGACATTGGATTTATTTTCCATGTAAAAAAAAAGTTTCAAAAAGTAACCGAAAGGGGACGTTCAAACGTCATACCGAGAAGTTTTAAGCAAATTGCGCTATCAATAAAGTACCTGGCTGAAAATGGGTCCGTCATTCGATGTCGGCAGCATGCTGTCTTTACCAGATCAAGCGTTGGTGGGTAAACTTTTCTACAAGAATGGTGAATCCACTACTGTTGCATTGCGAAAGTTTCGCACGGAGAAAGGAGTGGAGGCGCAAAAGCCATAATTCATTGAATGGATTCTGAATTTAATACAACATTTTGAGGAAACCGGGAGTTTGGAGGATATTCCACGAAGTAATAGACCATCCCTGAGCTCGGACCGTGTCCATGTTGTAGAATGTGTAATGGAAGATTTGGCAGCCGAGACATCGACGGGGAGTAGCAGTGTGCTCGTGAAGCTGGAAGAAGAGCGAGAATTCCGGAACCGTCGAATAGACGTATTCTGCACGGAGTGTTGAATCTGTATCTGTACAAAATCCAGACACTTCACCATCCTGATTTGCATAAAACGTCTCAGTATGACGTGTGAGCGCCCTCTTTCGGTTAGTTTTGGAAACTTTTTTGTATATATATAAAAAAATCGAATGTCCCTTTGATCCTATTGGTGCAAACAGAAAAATTTTCCGAGCATTACTTCTTTTATTACAAACTATTGAGGTTTGCACGAAAGTATGACATATATATATATATATATATATATATATATATATATACGATACATATATACCAGGTGGTCATAGAGAAACTTTGCCGATATATGGACCTCTAACGGCTTTTCCGTTCAACCGATCGAGATGAGATTTCAGGTATAGTTATTCAGAGGTATGAGCTCGGGATTCTGTGAATGGCAACAAAGTGGCGCCCATGGTTACGGTTATAGGAACATAAACTCGAAATTTTCAAATAGCAACACCCAATTTTTTCCCTCGCATAATGCTCAGCGCATACGAAAACCCTAGAGAGCGTTGTAACGGAACGTGTATCACAAAAAAGGACGCGTTATGCACGCACAAAAACAGCTCTGCGAACGGCCAATAAAGACGATCGGGAACGCACAGAAAATTTGCATATGACAGAGGCTAGAAACCAATCACAGAACGCCGTTCACCAGATATTCAGTGTAGAAAACCGATAAAAAGCTATCTGATCGTGTTTTTGTTAGCCATTCACAGAGTTTCTTTTTGTGCGTGCATAACGCGTCCGTTTTTTGTGATACAAGTACCGTTCCAACACTTTTTAGGGTTTTCGCATGCGCTGAGCATTTTGCGACGGAAAAAGTGGGCGTTGACATTTGAAAATTTCGAGAGTCTATACTTATAATCGTAACCGTGAGAGTCACTGTGTTGCTGTTCTCAGAATCCCGAGCTCGTACCTCTGAATAACTACATCTGAAATCTCATCTCGATAGGTTGAACGGAACGGCCGCTAGAGGTCCATATATCGTTTTTGTTAGCCATTCGCAGAGCTGTTTTTTTGTGCTTGCATAACGCGTCCGTTTTTTGTGATACAGGTACCGTTCCAACGCTTTTTAAGGTTTTCGCATACGCTAAGCATTTTGCGACGGGAAAAACTGGGTGTTGCTATTTGAAAATTTCGGGTTTCTGTACCAATAATCGTAACCGTGAGCCCCATGTTGTTGCCATTCACAGAATCCAGATCTCATACCTGTGAATAACTATTTGAAATCTCATCTCGATAGGTTGAACGGAACGGCCGCTAGAGGTTCATATATTGGCAAAGTTTCTTTATGACCGCCCTGTATATAATACAAACATACATATATACATACAAAAGAGGTGAGCAACGATAAGTAATCCTATTTTAATAACCCATGATAGTTTCGTTAGAAGAGACTACCTGAAGTTTTTTTACATATATATTTTAACCTTATGTGGTGCAAATGTACTAATTTCGAAAACCGGAGAGAACAGCAAAAATCTCGCCAGATTCTCAGCTATTCAAAGAATCCGATGACCCCGAAAAGACCCCGATGAGCATAACCTTACTAGTAACAAAAGATAAATAATAATAAAATTATTATATTCCAATAAAGAGGGGATATAAAAAAAGAAATTACAAAGATGTCATACAAATATATCTATTTAATCAATAAAGCAAAAGAGATATAAAAAATAGATAATATCAAAAATAGAAATTAAAATTTCAAAGCGATTGCTTTTAGACCTCATCAGTAGAAATTAGGGAAATATGGTGCACAGGAAATTTTCAAGGGGAGACTTTTGATAAGACGGTTATGAAACTGAGGGATGCATTAACCTTTCCCTTACGGGGTGGGATAGCATGTATCCCAAGAATAGGGTAGGGGCCCAAGGATCAATGAATATATATATATATATATATATATATATATATATATATATATATATATATATATATATATATATATATATATATATATATTTATACATATAACATATATATATATATATATAACTCCCTTAATGGCCGTTATTACAAATGGGGTATGAAATTTCCTGTTCTAAAGAGGGGACCGGAAAAATGGACCCCGTAAGCTAAAGGTTAATAGCGAAAATTTATGTATTAGCAATCCTGGGTCAAATACCAATCCGACCTTCATGCCTTTGCAAGATTTTTATAAATGCGATCGAAATTAGTTGGTGCCAGGAATGTTACTTACATCTTTAACGATGATACTCATTGGAACAAAGTATATAAAAATAATTTAGGGGATATGAAGTCTGGATAAACAATAATTTAGAACAATAAATGGTAGTATTTAGAATATTTTAAACAAGAATTTTTTTAAACCTGGAAAAATGCATTTTAACTAAATTACGTTAAAATGTCAATTCTAACATATTAAGAATGCTATTAAGATCCCATATTAATGCTATTAAAATGTTATTTTTGTGCCTGTATATCGTATTAATGCCTCACCTAATTATTTTGTGCAATTGATCACTTGATCACTCACATTTTTTGTGTGTTTTTTAAAACCATGTGCACAATGTTATATTATGTTTTCAATGCAAAAATATCAACGTAATACGCATGCAGAATCAGAATAATTTTTCCTAAGTTTATAACAAATAATTTCAATAATCAATGAAATTTATAACCATATGAAAGGGAATTAAGTAAGTCAATGAAGTTTTACAAAATATTAATATGCCTGTATTACAGTAAGTTTAAAACATAATCTTTACATCCCTTCATCATGATGGCTATTTACACATGATATATACTTTATGCATATCATATATACATCATGATGTATATCATTTTTAAATCATGATATAATTACACATGATATCGCGGAATATTTAACACTTAAAATTTAAAATACTAGCCGCTGCGCGACCAACATGGTCGCTTTTAGTTATATATTATCTTTTGCAAAACAATTCAACTGAAAGTAACATATGTAAGGAATGTTACCATTACCTGTTAACATAAATTGTTAAGGGTAAACATTACGTTGTTAAGGGTTAGTGGGAGCTCAGCCAAAAAATTTATAATCATTGCTAAATTCACTATAAGGCTGATTCTAAAACATCGTGATTAAAAAATGTGAATTTCCATTACATCAGAACACAGTTAAAGATACGACTGAGAAACCCAACACCAATGATTTTAAAAATTACATCCCTCTCTGTATGTACTATTTTTCAAAATGAAGATATCTACACTTTATCATTACATCAAATAACAAATTATTGGGAAAATTTCTTCACTTATAAAAAGGATTAAAATTTCAGCAAGTACTAAAATATATTGTAGATTACATCACTTTCTGTATGTACTATTGTGTGTACTATTGTTCGCAATTCAGATATCTCCACTTAATCATATCAAATGAATAAATTAAAATTATTTCGTGAATAAATTAGAATTATTCACGAGTAAAATACAGCAATTAAATTGTACCGAATTACGTGCTATCGTCGAGCCACTACACACACGCGCGGACGGCCGCTAATGTTTACATCCGGTAGTTGGAGCCGTTGCCATTCGGAGTGTAGAAATATCGTCGATTTTTGTGCCGCATACCTAAGCATTTTATATATATAGATTGCCAAAAAATTCCACGGAAGGGGAAAGTTAAACTGGAAATGTAGAATTCCTTTTTAAATAAGCATAGAAAATAAAGAAGAAATTCTCCGAATATAATATACTCTGAATATAATATACTTCAAATATAACACTTCAAAACAAATCCAAGCCTGTTTTTTAAATATGCTTCATTTTTGCAATAATAAAAGGAATTTTACCTTTTCAAAAATCTAAACTTATGTATATTTAATTATATTTAAGTTTCTCTTTTCACGGCTAAGTAACAGAAGCTTGAGAGCCTAAAATCAGAAAAAAAATTAAAATTGCTACTCTAACCAAATAAAATAGACTATAATACTATCGACTGAAGAAACATTTTTTCTCATAATTCTATATAATTCAATTTCATTTTTTTAAAAATATATTAAATATTTCCAGGCTCACAAACGCAGTTTAAGTTAAGTTAAAAAGCTACGACAAAAAAAATATAGATTCTATGAATTCAATATAATTATATAAATCCTTTAAATTGAATCCCACTATATACTTTAATGAAAATGCACCATTCAAATATGTAAATGTTCAAAGAAAGTATTTTTTATCAATAATAACGAAATAAGCCTGATATACGCGGAAATAAACATCATATAAGCTTATTAATTTCAAATTCATTCTCTCCGTAATTCTATTGTTAATACAATTATAGTATTTCCATTTGGCCGATTATGATTGAGCATGCTTTATCTAATCTATCAACAAAGCCAAATCTTTGAAATTCAAACTTGAAAATGTACGCATTTTTTAAAGCACTCCAAATTCCCTTAACTTTCAATACATCGCTTTGATCAAGAAACTGATGCTAAATTTTTAAAGAGGCTTTTCTAAAGCTTTTATAATTATTGCTGAGCGTAATTCTTTCAGAGCGTTTATTTTAGAATAGCAAAAAGTTGGAATTCGATTTAGTTAAGATTCTGAGGTGTTGATATTCTAAAAATGACGTTGCGAGACATAAAGGCTTTCCAAGTGTTTTAGAGTCTTTTAATTAGAAGTGCATTGTGCTTTTCTATCTTGTACCTTCAATGAATAAATGGTTTTTGTCGATTTTTAATACGGATCAGGAAGACACCAATCACTAAATTCGTATCTGATAAATTTTCCAATAAACATAGTTATAAAATTTGTCATAGAAATACTATTAAGTTTAGGTTTAAAAAATTCTTGATCTTGACTGACTAAATGTATGATAAACGGAGCCTTAATTATAAATGTCTTTGTTTTTGTTGTGTTGTGACTGATGCACCTTGACCGACGGTATAATGTCAGATTAAGTCCATAACGGCTATTGAGCGAAGTGGTACGGTTCGGGTTTTTAATAGCACCACAAGGGTCAGAGTCCAACTTGGCTGAAGGACCGGTCCCGTTATTTTGAACCGAGTCTAGTGACGAGAAGGGAACACTTAACTCCGCACGTCCACAGGTAAGTTTGAGAACTTGGAGGACATTCCAGCTACGACAGATTTTTCGTGCACCACCCGCCATTATTGTACACGGGTCTGGATTTTGTCAGCGACAGGCATCGAACCAGAGACGTTCAGATCACTGGCTCGCTGCTTTTGCCAACCGGGACATTGCACCCATTCTCTCTCTCTCTCTCTCTCTCTCTCTCTCTCTATATATATATATATATATATATATATATATATATATATATATATATATATATATATATATATATATATATATATATATATATATATATATATATATATATATATATATATAACAGTTCTGTAACTGACTGACTGAATGACATTGCGCCCATTCTCTCTCTCTCTCTCTCTCTCTCTCTCTCTCTATATATATATATATATATATATATATATATAACAATTCCGTAACTGACTGACTGAATCAATCTCTCTCTCTCTCTCTCTCTCTCTCTCTCTCTCTCTATATATATATATATATATATATATATATATATATATATATATATATATATATATATATAACAGTTCCGTAACTGACTGACTGAATGACTGACATACGACGCACAGACCAAACCGCTGGACCTAAAGGTCAGAAATTTTGCATTACGATTCTTCTTATACAGTAGGGGTGCACCAAGAAAGATTTTTGAAAATTTCTTTGTAGATTTTTTAATTAAATTTGTAAGCTGTTTTAGTAATTTTTTGTAAGTTTGCATTTAACATAATAATCTGAGGTTTATAAAATTTATATCACGAGAAAGATCATAAAAATTTCTTTAAAATGGAATCTTTTTCGAATATTTACCTCCACTTTCTGATTTTTGGGTGAATTTTCAAAGATTAAATTTTAAAATTTAATTTATTAAATGCTGATCACGTAATTTCTTTTTATGGTACTTTAAATTAATTTATCGCCACGTGCATAGCAACGAAATAGACACACAAATATTTTTTTCTTGCTAATGCGGCATACGATTGAACATTATCCAAAAAAATATTAAAATACAGGAATACGTTCCTCAACTGTAAAAGGTATGTTCCTCAAATTGTACTATATTAACTGTACTATATTCTTTAGTATGTTCTATTCAATTTAATTCGAATATTTTCTTCTACATTATTTTGTCTATAAAATTATGCCTTACGATTTTTTTATAAATATATATACCGGGTGTCCCAAATATGACCGACGATTTGAAAAATCAATTAAATAAAAACGGAAGGTTATAGAAATGTGTGGTTTGCAGCATTCTGCTTAGGTAACTAGGGAATTTTTTCTCACCAATTTTCAAAATTAGTTACAAAGTTCGTCAACAGATGGTGCTGCTGCCTGGGAAAACTTTAACACAATATTTTCATAATAACCACTGTTTGCAGCAACAACGTGGCGCAGTCTGAGGAAAAATTCGTAGACGCCCAAGCAAACATTTCTGTTTGAATATTCTGACAAGCAGCAGAGATGTATTGTTCCAGTTCATCTATAGTTTGTGGATTGTGACGATACACCTGGTCTTTCAAGTACCCCCAAAGAAGAAAATTGCAAGGTGTCAAATCTAGCGAATATGGAGGCCAATCCATGCCACTTTGCGTATGCTTCTTCCTTTGAAAACATTATTTTATAGTTTTCCCAACCAGCATCGCCATCTGTTGTTGAACTTTGTAACTAATTTCGAAAATTGGTGAGAATAAATTCCCTGGTTGCCTAAGGAGAATGCAGCAAACCGTACATTTCTATCACCTTCCGTTTTTCTTTAATTGATTTTTCAAATCGTTGGTCATTTTTGGAACACCCGGTAATTTTTTTACATCAATTGCATACAATGATCGTTGTATTTATTATAAATAAATGAATATATATATATATATATATATATATATATATATATATATATATATTATATTGGCATTAATTGCATACATTGACCGTTGTATTTAATTTGAATGTACTTCGTAGCGAAGTGCGGGTTTTGAGCTAGTGATACGTTGAGCTAGTGATATGTACGTCTATCAGGAATTTTCGCTACAAAATTGAGAGTTCTTGAAGAGGACAAAATGCATTTTATGCTTTTAAGGCACTCTAAATTTTGCACCGCATTTCCTGACAAGGAAATATAGGTTGACTGCACTTTGTCAGTCACTAGTAGACATTTAGAGAAGTTCCATATTTGTAATTCTCTTCTCACCAGAGTACTTATCACTTTTGCCTTAGTGAAGAGCTCCTAATAGGGGCGTATATTCGGACCAAGGCTCTGGATTATGTGTGAGGTGTATACCTAAACTAAGTGGCTTGTTGGTCTTTGTGTTACTATTATAGGAAATTAAAGCTGAAACCGAATAACAGTCATTTTCTTATAATACCTCCTCTTTAGCCTACGATTAATCAACTAACGAAAATATTATCATCTGGCAATTGATAAAATAGTTTAAAAATCGTAACTGGAGCCTACTGTACAAGACACAGAAAGAAACCTCTCATCCCGTCGCGTTGCTCTCCAGACGTGACGTCACTTACCGGTGCAAACACAATTTCTATCTGAATATTCTTTCTACTCAAATCTAATGCTTTGGACGACTGCTTCCTCCAGTAAATAGTTTTGTTATTTTCTTTAATTGCCATAACTGTGATCGATTATGCTTATATTCCATTGTGAAGGTTGTGGACGGTTGCACAAAAATTGATGCGTAAACTTAAAGTAAACTTAAATTAACTAAGGGCCCAAGGTAACGTAGTGGTAGCGCGTCGGTTTTCGGTACTGGGGTGATCGGATCGAATCTCGATAAGTGCCATTAAATACCATCGTGGCTAGGACGGTTAAGGACACGTAAAATCCGTAGAGCAGAAAGTACTTCTATGAGGTCTGTGGGTGGGAAATGTATGATCCCTCCTGATGTCATCCCTGGGGATTCTTGGTAAAAATTGCGGTGGCACCTTGCCAAGTCAAAACCTTATGGTGCTATTATAAACCGGAGCAACACTACTTAGCCCGTAAAATCTATATGGATCTGGTCTGAGACCTTCGGCCTGGAGACATAAGGAACAACAACAACAACAAACTTAACTAAACTTAAAGAAAAGAGATTTATCTTGTAAAAGAAGTAATGTTCAATAAAAAAATGCAATTTGCTCTTTTATAGGTGTGGTAATTTACAGTCATAATTGAATAAAGCAGCATACAAAAGAAACAATTACAATGCAATTGATTACAACACAATCTGTATAATAATTTTAAAAAGAAAGTATTTTTGGATGTTTAGTATTTTCTGAATAATGAAATAACATAAATCATTCCAGAAACTAATACATTTTGTATATGTCATTAAACATATAAAAACAAATTAAAGTTTATTCTCAATTCCTCACACACACTCTGGCCTACTTCTGAATAAAGCAAGTTCGAGCGATTTATTTATTTAGCACGCATTTTAGGAAGGAAGACAAATATGTGGCCGATATTGATTTTATCTAAATGTTACCACCCATTAATAATTGCAAGACATTTTTAAATCCCTGATAATGTTTCTCGTACATGTGATACGTTTTGACAACATTTTTAACTCACAAGAAAAATTATGTTTAAAGAAAGATAAATTTGCTGTCGCAATTATCCCAGTTGAACGGAGATTTTATTTTTCAACCCGAGAAATTAGAGCTTTTAACTTTGATATATATTTTCTCTCTGAAAGTTAAACACGGACATTGCATTAAAACCAAGACATGTCCTACGGTTTTATCGAAGAGAGCAAAATATAAGAGATATATTTTTTGGTATCAGTGAGACGTAAGAAAAAAGGACGCATTTCAAAGTTATAATATAAAATCCTATTTTCTCGTTATTTTCCATGTTTTTTTAAAAATTCTTTTAAATTGAATTATATATTTTTAAATAATATGCTGCCAGTTCTTTTATAAAATGGTTCATTCATTGATCTTTAGTTTTAAATTTATTTTCCGCAAAAAACTATGTTTTAAAACTTCAAATATTTATCTTTCACACGTGTCTAAATTTTCCCATAGATACTGACGTACAGAGGCTGTTCGCACATTTTTTAGACGATTTTGGTAAGCGGTAATAAAAAATCGTTTGCTGCAAAAGAAATAATTGCAATTGTACTATGTTTTTAAAAGTCAAAATTATCGTCTACGGCTTGAAAGTTTTGTTTTTATTCAAAATGGCGTTTTTAACAAAGCTGTGGTTCGAAGGCTACATTTAGGTTCTTTCCAAAGAGAAATATGCATACTCCGTTATCCAAAAACGGTGTGAGACTCATGGTTTTGTGATATCTAAAGCGTCGATAGGTAATATCGTCAACAAGAAAGGAATAAAACGTCAAATTGGAGCCTCAAGTGAGACAAAAATTCCAAAGAAGTATCCAAGGAAAAACGGACATCTTCGACTATTGCAAAGGTACGTTGTTTAAAGTTAAAAGAAAATCCCCCTAGTCAAAGGACAGTTGCAAAATCATTAAAATGCTCGGTGTCCACTGTAAACAAAATGATAAACGTTGATTTAAATCTTAAGAAAGCGACAAACCGCAATGTGCATCGTCTTCTTCCAAATCATATGTATCACCTATGGATTTTTGTGCTTTCGGACTTTTAAAATCTGCATTATCCAAACGTCGTCCCAAAAGCCTTACAGGACTCTGGAAAGCTGTTCAGGAGGAATGAGATAGAATACCTCTTCTGACACTTATACACTATTCACACACATATGTGTGTGTGTGCGTGTGTGTGTGTGTGTGTGTGTCGGTGGCATGTATATCGTCATTCCTTTGATGCGGAAATTTCGTTTATGCGAAGAAATGTATGTAAGAAAAGGACAAAACAACTCTAAGTGTATGCAAGAAAAGTTACAGATCTACGTCAGAAAATGAGTCTTTAAATAATCTTTAAATTTCATGTTCATATATATTTTTACGCACTCCATACATACACTTAGAGTTGTTTAGTTAGCAACGACATGATTGCGTCTGTGATTTAAGAGCGTTTCAGAAATCAAACTCCGGTCTCTGCAGCATATGGGAACGGTTTTCCCTCGCCAAGAATCGTAGGTCACAGAGGGGTTGGTGAAAGGTTAGTACCTAAAGAACTACTAATCTATTACCAGAATGTAAAGAACGAAGGAGAAGAGGCGAGTTTAGAGACGAAGTTTCAAAGTTGATTTATTGTTGCAAATTCAAAATTTTAAAAAAATATCTACTCTGTTAAATAAAAATGGTTTATATACCTAAAAACTAAGATAAATCCATTAATGGATATCTGAGAAAAAATGTTCAATCTTGCAATTTATTTTCTTTATGTTTCAAAAACCCGTTTGAAACGAAATTGTATCAGTTAGTAACTTTCGATTCCTCTACGAAACGCCTTCTCTGGGTTAAATGTTTTACGTTACAGATGATCCTGGAAAAATATGTATCAAATTTTCGTCTTACAAAAATATATTTTATCCTTTTACCCGCTTGAACATTTCTGGCACAATGAAATTTTGTATTTTTCATTTCTCAGTATGGTCTTATACTTTACTTGGAGATATATTTAGAATTTATGTTTTATAGAAATGTGTTTACTGTAGTGCATTTTCTTTTTCGTAAACAGAATAAAACCATTTAAAGAAAATTTCTTCGATTTACCCCAAAATTTTGGTAGAAACAGTAGAAAATCCCTAAAAAGTGTATCATAAATGGGACCATTTAGGGAAAATTTACTATCTAGATATATTTTGAATGTCCTTGGGGAATAGCTATAATTCTGCATTACGCTTCCAGCAAAACTGTTATCAAATTTTAAATAGCATTTGAATCAAAAACACAGCTCAATTTGTGTAAAATATTTAAGTTTTACAAAATTTCCATGCATTTAAAATTTGAATGCCACAAAAAAGACAAAATTAACTTTTCATTCTCAGTGAGAAAAAATACTGCTCTAAGTTTCTATGTAATCAAAATGCGATTGTGTAGTATAGTATAGTATAGTATAGTAATCTTGTATTGGAATTAAAGATTAGTTGATGAATTCCCTTTACTTTATTTTACATATGGGACTACATTTTGGAATTAATAAAAAACAGCTAAAAATTTCTATAATAGTTGCTGATTACCGATACACTTTTAACATTTTTCAACAATAAAACAAACCTTAACAATGCAAAACAGAAATACGCCTCTTATAATAAGAAGGTAATTCACACTTGCACCAACTTGCACATTTACATAGGTGTTCTTTTATCTTACATGCACCTTACATCGGTATTTCAAGCAAAGAACTAAGGAACTACATAGACCGAACTCATTTTCTAAAAAAACAGTACCTGAATATCTCAGCTCAACTCACATAATCGATTGGTTTCTAACCTCAATCTGTTTTCACACACATGGCTTCACAGCTGAATTCTGCAAGTGATACTTCACTACGTGTAATTTGAAAGGACAGGAGTCAAAGGAAGAAATGGCAAAATGAACAAGAAAATGTCAAAACATGAAATACAAAAGGAAAATCAAGGAACAATTCTATGCAGTAAAACCTCATTTATCTGGCCCTCGTTAATCCGGATTTACGGATAATCCGGATCAGATTTGTAGACATTATTTTTATTTAACGTTCACATAAGATAATAATTTTTAACTTTGATAGCAAGAACGTAACTACAAGTTCGACAAAGATTCCCCTTTTCATTTGATTTAATAAACAGTTCCTGCATAGATTGCACAATATATTATGGTAATAAAATGCTTTTTGTTGAGTTTAAGAGAGCTTTGTTAGACTGTAAGGTATACATAAGATTCGATTCACAAGAATCGAACTTTTGAGTGAATGAATTAAAGAAGGTGCTTGAGATATGCTAATTTCGGAATACGCTCTTGGTATAAATACCATGCAGCTTGATTAATAAAAGGTTTTTTTAAGGTTGATAGATAAGCGAGTTAAGGGAGCTACCAGGTAAGCAGTTCCAGGTGCTATCCGGCGCTTGTGCTTAGGGGGCCCAAAGTTTACGTGGCAGAACTGCTGGTTTGACTCTCTGCTGGTTTGTGAGTATGGCAAAGTGTACTTTTATTGAATGCTAATATATATTCCGTACAAGTAGTACGTATGCTTATTGCTGTAAAAGCAAATTCTATATGTGCAACGAATTCAATAAACATTGTTTCATGTATAAACTGTGTTTCTATCAAATTCAAATAGAGTGCCACTTCAAATTATATACACCCAAGTGTGGGTAGAAATGAGATATACTCTACAAGACTCTCCAATTTTTTGTTAAGAAATGATGTGAGAAGTTTTTTTTTAATTATTTTATAAAGTCCAGTAAACAATACTATGTGATTTTGTTACAAAAGATAGTTTTTTATCGTAATAAATGGTAAGTCTGCTTAGTTGAAGGTTTTGTTTAGCTTATTACACATTTGGGTGGGGCGAAAAAATTATTTTTTTAATCAATTTCTAATAGCACGGAAAACTTGCGCATTGGCATCGTAATAACGAAAAAATAATATAAAAAAATATAAACTGGTTTTGAAATCACGCAAGAACCCTAAAGTTTATAAAAAAAGAAAAAAAAATCTTTACTTTTTAAAGACGTATAAAATTTTTTTTAATAGTTTATAGAGAATAGCTACTTCTTCCCAGACTTGGCTGTATATAATTTGAAGTGGCACTCTAAATGAAGTTGATACAAACACAGTTTTATACATGAAACAATGTTTATGGAATTCGTTGCACATATATAATTTGCTTTACAGCAATAAGCATACGTACTACTTGTACGGAATATATATTAGCATTCATTAAAAATACATTTTGCAATACTCACAAACTAGAGAGTCAAACCAGCAGTTCTGCCACGTAAACTTTGGGCCCCCTAAGCACAAGCGCCGGTTAACACCTGGAGCTGCTTACCTCGTAGCTCCCTTAACTCGCTTATCTATCAACCTTAACAAACAACCTTTTTATTAATCAAGCTGCATGGTATTTATACCAAGCGCGTATGCCGAAATTAGCATATCTCAAGCAGAATCTTTAATTTATTCACTCAAAAGTTCGATTCTTGTGAATCGAATCTTATGTATACCATACAAGTTTATTTCTAATAGGGTACAAACTGCCGTTTGTAGTTACCTAAATGCGTGAAAAATACTTTTGGACACATTGCCGTTCATTTTAATGAGCACAAAAGGCCTTAAAATACCATTCATTTTTTGTAAAAACCTCATAATGCAGCCCTTGTCTATTTCAGCATGTTTTTCCTTTATGCTGAAATGACCCAGGTCTGACCACGTGGAGGTGGCTGCGAGTCCCACCCACACCCTACCCAACCAACCAATTTGTATGTTGTTACTTACACTGAATTCCCTTTAAATTTTAACTTTGTATCCAAGTTTGGCATCAAAGACCTTGATCCTAAAGTTGTCCGAATAAAACCTTCTCGATTTTCATTCCCGCAAACTTTTCCAGCGGCCTCTGTAACAAGTTTCACGAATCTCTCTACCGACTGAGTGTGGCATGGAAATTTCAAATACTCAAACTCTGGCAGGGCTTTGTCTTTCAATAAAATTGAAATGTGTCCTGTTGCCATATTTGACAACAATGGAGGTGGTTTCAGCTTACACTTTGTCCAATAAATAAGTTCAGTATAGTCTGTGGCTTTAAAATTAATTAAAGGAAGCTTTAAGGCTCTAACGTGATCTACTACTGGCGGCTCATTTCTGGCTGTCAGTATCCTCCAGTAGCCTAATTCTCGAATGTGTTGTCTCTCGTCCAATATTATCGCCAACATCATATTCTCTGGACGTCAGAAGACCGAGTTTCTCTGAATGACCGGATAGATGGTTTCTTTTATGTCGTCCGGGAAATGTCTTGTTGTTTGAATAGCCTTTAGTATGTGCTTCGGACTGTCTTTCACAATGTAATGCACCTTAATATCAAACATACTTGCAGATAACTTTATCCTAAAGTTATCCTTGCAGATAACTTTAATAATATCGATGGATTCTAATTAAATACACTTTAAATTTTAATATATAAAAACGGTCACACTAATATATAAAATAAGTCACACTAGAATTTGAAAAATATTGGTTATGACATGCTAAATTTCCTTTAATGCCTCTTTTCATATAGTAAAAAAAAGTCACCAAATGACTTATTGCAGACTTATTAAAATTTGATATCGTCTATAGTTTAATACTTTCACTTCCAATTAAACTAAACAGAAAAATGTCTTAAAAGAAAAAATAAACAATTTTGCTTTGACGCAAACTTAATATATTCATATGATTTGCAATTTAATACAAAAACGAATTGTATATTTTGAACTATTCCAAAGAGATATCGTTAATATAAAGTAATACTTTAACCTCGTGTGCTAAAATTATGCCGCTTTTTTTTATAAGCAATAAAAGATACAGGCATAAACTCGAAAGAAATATATTTATTTATCTGCCACACAAAGAGTTTTGTTTTTCACACATTTTAGAATAACATCAAGAAAAATGAAACAGAAAAGGAAATATTGACTTTTAGGAAACCCAGTCATCAGATTACACAATGGAATGTCACTGAATCGCTTGATTTTGGAAAAGAGTCAGTAATAAATCATATTAGATAAACCTACGCATCATTTGTCTTCATTAAAATATCAAATATTGACAAAATAGGGGTTTTTTATAAAATTAAATAAACGAATTCAGTAAAGAATGTATTCTCCTCGGCCCGAAATATTGACATTAAATTCTGGTTATTTAATTTACGAGACGAAATTTTTGAAAAAAGGGAAACTTTATTTTCTGTTAAATATCAGCCATGGATTAGAAAAGAGATACAATTTAAAAGCACAATGAGCTTTCAAAACTTGTTATATATTTCAGGCATTTTAATTAAATATTTCAGTAATTTTCGTTTTTATATTCTGATTCTTTTTCAGCTTAAATATTTTTGAAAGAATTTCATTCTGATTTATGAAATGAATTTAATTATGTTCCCGTTAAGGCAAGTAAACTATGGTATAATTTTGTTGCACGTGGTCGTTTTTTGCTGCTCATTAAGTATGCAGATATGTTAAATACCTGTATAAAGACAGTAAGAATATAAGTAAATAATTATAAAGTGATAAATCAAAATGAATGCTTCTTAATGAATGCGCATAATTCATAAATATATTATTTATTCGATTTAAATAAACACGCGTAAAAACTATAGGGTTTGTAGATAAAATGTCTTTGAATTAATAACGTATCTTCATAGGTAATTTCTAATTGGGTTACATCTAACTGCAGATGGACATTTCCAGTAAAATTTCCCTATATTTCTTTTCATGATTTTTAATAATTTTTAGGGTATATTTCTTAATTTTGTTTTATATGTAGTTTTACTATGTAGTTAAAATCAATTTTGAAAGGAATACACGGACCATAGACACTTAAGTAAAATTAATATGCTCATTTTATAAAATAGATATCGTTAAAATCTTTCAATCTGATACATTTATATGATACAGAAAATGTAACTGACCAGAATTTACAAGCAGTTAATCTTTCTGAGATACCTTGATTATACCAACAACAAAAAAATGTGAAATTAAAATGCTGAAAAAATTAGCCTTAGTTTGTAAGTGACTTGATTAATTTACATTTAAAGATGTCAAAGAAATCGAATATTAATCCTTTAAAAAAAAGTTTTACATGGATGAATCGATTTACTGGAACAGTACAGCGTTGTATTTAATAAATTTACAGCAGATGGGGAAGCAATACTTATTTGGAAATTTTACAATATCTGTGATTTCTCCTTCCTTTTTCACCCGGGTCCCCAAGGAAGCCCAGTCACTCGTCGATCAAATAAATACCCATGGTATACAAGTGAAATGACAGTTTTTCTCTCTACATATACTGATTGAGACGACCATATTGGAAATTGGATGCTTTCGTGCTGTGACCATGATTGCTCGCGTGCATGCGAAATATAAAAGAACAGTTTGGATACGCCATTTAGGTTCAATCAGCATATTTTTGTATTTTTCGATTCGTTGCGTCAATTTAGAGTTCTTCTGATTTAGAAAACAGCATGTTTGCTTTTCTTCTGTTATGAAATATTTTTAGTTGCTTTAATATTTATAGCAATGAATTATTAATATACTTATTTTAATATTGAAAGCACTGGATATGCTAAAACTCTCTGAACAGGATAAAGGCTGTCTTAGCCTTATGAAGCAATTAGTATTTTGTGTGTTGAAGAACAGTTTTCGATATACGTGAATATTGAGATCTAGTAAAGTATTTACGTCATAGGCGCATACTTGTTTGAAAATTATTAATGTTTATGAATTAACGATATGTAAAGTCAAAAGTATTTCATAACTCAGTAATTCAATAATTTAACCTAATGAATTCTTAAGTTATATAAGGTTGAAATTCTAATCAGCTAAAGTTATTGTGTCATAAACATATAGACTATGCTAAAATATTGCGAAATTATTGAAGAACGATACAAAAATCGTTTTAAATGGAAGCAGTTCGTTACTATGTTACGACCAAAACTATAAAACTCCTTAAATACATATTAGAACATTTGGCGACAAATTCGCCATATTTTAAATTTTGAAAAAAAATTATAAAGTAAAGGGTGTTATAGATGTGTACATACAATGAAAAAAAATGAAATATACAAACCATGGAACTCTTAATAGCATTCATTTTGGATTTTCATGTTTACATATCTTGAATTAATGTTTTAAAGACGACAAAAGATTTTATGATAAATATTTATATTTGTGTGGTGTATAAATTTTTGGGTGTGTTATGTATTTAAATGTGCTATATTTGGGTGTTTAATATTTTTAAGTGTGTTATTTTGTATGTTTAATGTTTAGGTGTGTTGTGTGTTTAAATACGTTATGTTTGTGCGTGTTATGTGTTTAAGAATGTTTCATTTATGTGTTATGTGTCTGAGTGTGCAAGGTGTTTGTTTGTTAAATTTAATGTCAGCGTAAACCAAATATTTGTGTAACATCCACTATTGATTAGAACATCCTCACAACTTTACAAACATGTTACTCCTCGATAAATTTTTTTGAGGTTATTACACGAGTCATGTTTACACGTATGTGCATTTTGCAATTTTATTCACTCATTTGCGAAGAGAATTATATAGAGAGCACATATACTAATTTGGGGGGTAAGCTTAGACAAATTAATTTCAAGATTCCTATTCTGTATTTTACCGACTATTTTGTATTGTTGTCTTTACTCTAAAAACATTATTTTATTGACATAGGGATTATTTTATGTATAATCCCTAGTACATAGGGATAACCAATGTGCTTTCTTTAAGACGATATTTCTTTTCCCGTAAGGTTTTTCCTTTTAATAGTCTGATGTCATTGAGTCTTATGTCATACGGGTAATTTTCATTTGAGGGTTATATTAGACTCTACTGAAAGAGAATATTTTTGTCTATATTTTACGACGACATAAAAAAATATATTACCAAGCAGTCAATACATCCTATTAGTGTAAGCAAAATGTTAAAAACAATGACGTAACATGAATACTAGGACTTGATTCTTAACATTAATGGCATTCTATTCTAGAACCTTTAGGAAAGAATTATATAAATAAAAATATGTATCGCATATTCCAGAAATTATGCATCTGAAATTATATACTGCATAACAGAGATATATACAACTTTGATCTGAAGCACTTGGTAGTCTCTAGCAAAATATGTTAGTTGCCGAGCAAAGAAAAAATAAATTTACCACAAGATACTATAAATTCAAATTCAACCTTAATGAAGTCAAAAACTGTATCAGAATTTTCGCTCGTTTAACTATCTCTTTTTTTTCAGTAAAATTTCATGATTACTTGACAGTCTATTGTAGCTCTTTAACGCCTGATTTAAAAACATCCTGCATCATTCCTTAGATCATATTTTCATTTGTAAAGATTCCCAGAACTTTTCCTAGTAAGAGGACGCACTAAAATGCAAAAAATGCCGAAACCAAGAGCCATAGATTCTACATGAGATAAAAATTCCTCGATCTTTCAAATTGATTTCATAAATGATAGATCATGATTTTTCAACGGAGTTTCAGTACCAGGTATATTTGAGGAGCCAGAAAATATGCTACGTAACTGTACTAATATTTGGCGAAAAATACAGTGATTTATGCTTCAAATTTTTTTTTCTTCAGACATAATTTATTATTTTCTTTGTTTCAGATTTCAATTACAAGATCTTTGCAGAGATTTTTATTTCCGTTAACAATCTATCTACATTCCCTTTGCTTCATTATAATTTTACTCTTTGTTCAAGAAACATGACGAGACGAATTGATAAGCCTACATAGACTTCAGACGTGTGTAAAAACTACAACTACCTAGAGTTTTCCTGAATCTCCAGGAAACAATGTAGAAGAGCTAAGAAATTATCTATCTCAATGGACTGGAGGATATTAAATATGAAACTCATAACATAGTACGTAAATCACCATGTCAGGGGGACTATGTAGAAACATATTGTAAATTATATATATATAAAGTACAAGGTTTGTTTACATAAATTTATGAGTTATACTTTAATTATAAATCAAGTACTAATATCTCATGAACATTTCTCATTACATATACCTTATTTGATCAAAATCAAAGGAAGATTTTTTCGACACGTATATATTAATTCATAAAAACCTATTTTGTCATTTCGAAAAGTTGATATACAGTCCTGAAGGAAAACAGATTTTTCCCGTGAGAATGAAAACAATTAATTATACTCAAGAGAACTATTGTTATTTTGAAACACAAAAGCTCTTTAGAGCTAACAATATCAGTAAATTTATCCAATGATGTCAAATTTTAATTCTGTGATGATTGCTACGAGTTCTTTTAAAGGTTTTAAAAATTAATAAAAAAATGCCTTTACATCAAGTTACAACACGAAGTTTCAATGAAAAGCAATTCTTTCAGATTCCAAACTTTACGTGTAGATCCGTAATAAATCATCAACCCTAACGTCAAATATCAAATGCTACAAAGTTTTCCCTAAAGCATAAAAAAAAACCTTTGAAATTGAATGCTATTAGCACTCCTGCTCGTAAACATGCTATAGTTTCACGTTTTATACTTGTTCTCACCCCTTTCTCTGGGCCCAATTTAAAGCCAAATAATTATGTGCATGTCAGTCAGCCGCTGGCGATCTATATATAACAGGTGGCCTATCTCGCTTTGAGAAACAACAGATGTGAAACTGCACTATCGTCAAAATTAGGTGTGGAGGGAGGGTTGCCGATTGCAAGACCGTTTCGTAAAACTGTTGTTTAGAACACCGTTGAAATAGATCACGTCTGAGTAATAATTGGCTTTGCGAGGGATGCTTGCCAACAGATCGACATAGGTAGAGTTATTAAGTGAGAGAAGCCAGGTGTAGCGACGGTAGGAAGGTATTTCCAGTTTTGGCGAGAAAGTGGATGCTCTGGCGGATATTAAAAAGTTATTATAGCTTTAAATGTTGCTTCTGTCAATGGCGTAATGTTCAACAAAGACAAAACACCTTGTCGTGAACTTGAAGAGAAAATATAGAAATAAGTCTTATAAAACCAGCGAAGTTGAAGTTATTTTTTTAATTAAATTACCGGGAACATGTACGTCATTTCATTATTATTCATATATATGCATATATATATATATATATATATATATATATATATATATATATATATATATATATATATATATATATATATATATATATATATATATATATATATATATATATATATATATATATATATATGAAAAGAATTTCAATGGTTTTCCTTCATTAGCTTTCTCCTACCGCAATAGAGAATTATCCCCCAATTTGACCTAAATAACAAATTAATCTATTAGTTTTCCCCTTAAGCAAGTCACGCGTCTACAGTTTATATAAGAAAAGTGTTCTAGAATATGATGTGATCCTCGTGAACTCATCCGAAGTGGCGTGATTGGGGTGTTAGGTGTCACGTTTAAACCAATTGGAAGTTCAGCGTGCCTGTACTCAAGGGCATAGAACTGGAGTTTCGTGTGTCTTCTGTGTCTGTTCTCGGGCCTGGCAACATGTAGTTTTTTGCGCTGCGTTTTTTTTTTTTTCATTATGTACAGCTCCGGCGGCTTCCGGAGTACTTGACTGTCAAAAATGTGATATATCCGTGCCTAAGTGTAAGGCACGACCAATGTTGTAAGCTGTCCAGTGAGTTATCCAAGAATAAAATAAGTTTAAGACGATGGAAGTACATTTTTCACTCCGGACTCCCTGTCTGTGTGCCTTCCCCAGCAGCTCTCCACGACTATCCGTAAACTCCTCGAATATCTTGGTACGCTAAGAGATCGCCGACCTGATATTTCGTCGTTACTCCGTAAAATTCATTATATATATATATATATATATATATATATATATATATATATATATATATATATATAATGTGATATATATATATATATATATATATATATACCCCACGGTTCTTAAAACCGCATCAATTCCTCTACGAAACTATATTGCAGTCCTGAGAAGTCCATCATTCATCATCTTAAACGCCTCTGATGTCGAGATTGATACAGTTCGTGGTCGAAGAATAAACAGAAGACTGATTATCGTTTTTATTCATCTTTATTTCAATCATCTTTCCACTACTGCTCCAGTCGCTTAACCCTATCAAGATGGCAAATTACCGCCTCGTTTTACGGAGAGGTTTCCTACCATCTTGTACACATAATAGAAATCCCCGGTCTGCTTTGTTTTCTTCGGGCTTATCCAAAAGCGCCTGCGTTATTCAACATCTCGTGGTCTGTGACTCAGCACCTTGCTCTTTCGAACATTCGAGAATATGACGCAATCCTCTGCGATTCGTTCAAGGCTACGCTCCACAAAACCCGAGAGATAGACAACATAACGTCATCTGTTGGCATTTTCGTTCCCCATCAGACTAATATCTCATTCAATAACTATTTATTCATATTAATTCCTTTAGATTTAGCATCAAGCGATCTAATTAATTATAGTCAAGTATAGTTTATGCACTTGGACATTACTTACACACACACACACACACACACACACACACATATATATATATATATATATATATATATATATATATATATATATATATATATATATATATATATATATATATATATATATATATATAAACCACACATAAACTTTATCATAACTAAATATTTTGGGAATCTTATATTTCTTTTATTTGTGAGGGCTGTGCTCATATGGATCATCTGTGTGGTATAGAGTTTGTCGGCGCTAATTGGTATATGATTGGTTTAAAACTTTGCGCTAAACCTCCGGATTCTATGTGAGCAGGCCTTATCAGTTGAGGATATTGAATGAATTCCCATCTTATGCATATGAAAA
Organism: Dolomedes plantarius; assembly: GCA_907164885.2. Classification (NCBI taxonomy): domain Eukaryota; kingdom Metazoa; phylum Arthropoda; class Arachnida; order Araneae; family Dolomedidae; genus Dolomedes; species Dolomedes plantarius. The sequence continues at coordinate 174,780,830 of OU015495.1, read as the reverse complement.
GCACACCGTACAAATGAAAAGTAGAGTCAAATATTTATTATCATACCTTTTAACAGAAGGCACGGGTTTTCAGTTGTGTCAGCAAATCTTAAGTTTAATGCACCAAGGATACATTGACGTGCAAAGCTCACCCCACACCTATCAATTACCTGACTATTACAAATTCCATAACGTTTTTTATCTCAGACGATAATAACAGTTTTCTTAAAATTTTACCCTTTTTGAATGATTTATCAAAATATACTCCGAGAGGTTTAACACCAGTCTTACTTGTCTCTTACCCGTTTCGATCTCTTTCTTACCGCCCTTCTCCCAAAATTTTCTACATGAAGTCTCTTGTAGCCCTAAACCTTATAAGTGAACAAACAGAAACTTCAGTAGTATGCTAATTTGGGATGGTGACATGAACAGTGGCCGACTAGCGTCAAAGACGATGACGAGAGCCATAGATAGGGAAATTTTGCAACCGTGTTAAGTAGCATTGTTGCTCAAATTTTGAAGAAGATGGGCTTAAGTAAAATCAAATTAGTTAGGAGCAGTTGAGAGCTCAGAGAGAAATCACGTCTTGAATTTTAATGCGTTAATACTACGCGTCGATGACTCAGTTCCCAAAATTAGATAATGGGTTTTTGACTTACTCATTTAAATTCCCTATATTGATTAAATCTCTGGTTTGGGATTCAGCGTACGTGCATATTATTAGTTTAATATTTTAAATGTGTGAAATATTCTTAAAACTTGTAAACTTAATTCGCCTGGTAAATTAATTTTAAATTAATAGTTTTGATCTAAAGATTTAAAGTCACCATTCAACTAGTTGAGAAATTAGAAGCGTGTTGCTGTAATATTGCAGCAATGTTTGAATTTTCCCCATGAAAACATTCTCCCGATAACCCTCTGACCTAAATTAGTGTTTTCATATGTAAAACTCATCTGTTCTACATATATATTTAAAGGGGTCCAGGACACAAAATCCTTAAAATTTTGGAAAAAATTATTAAATAAAAAACATTTTTGTTCTTTTGCGCTTAAATTGACGTTCAAATCATGTTTATATCTTAATCAGAACAGGAGATATTAATTTTTTTGCAACATTCTAATAGCAGTCAATCTTTGTTTAATCCTGTATATGCGTTTTCTGCATGATGGGTTTTTTCCCCATTTCTTGTCTTGTTATTGCTATAAGTCATAACGTTATAAGTCTTATTATTGTTATAAATTGTTATAAGTCAAGAACCGTTAAAGATAAATGGTTCAAACTTAGAACATGTCTTTTTCAATTATTTTACTTTAATTTTGAAACAGCAAATTTCAAAATATATATTTTCTTTTAAAAATATGATTTTAAAAAAATAAGTTACATCTTTTTTTTTAAAATCTTTACTCATATATTTTAATTTTTGATTTAATTAATATTTTTTAAAAACACAGGATGAAAATTAAAACTTATATATTTCTGTTTAATTAAATGAAGAAAATTTGAAATTCGACAAATAATATTTCGAGTTATAATGATTTTAAATTACCCCACTTTAAAAAAAAAATAATTTAATTTTTTTTAAAACTTTATGAGAAGTTTTATGATATGATTTTGTTTACAAATTACATGGTTAACCATCACGAAAAATTCAAAATCCTAACTTAAGAAATATAAAAAATTTAAATGTGTCCTGGACCCCTTAAATAAATTTAGTAATTTTAAATATATAAATTTCAAGCTACTGGAACACGTAACAGAACTCTAAACTGTCGTTCAGATACATCATCAATAAAAAATGTATATATATATATATATATATATATATAATTTAAGAATAAATTTATACATTCTTTTTATTTTAAAGCCAGGGAAGTAGCAATGATTCATTATCCTTTTTACAAGTAGCTGATCCGATAACACTCGAAGTTTCAGAATTTTCGAAATCAGTGGTTGTGCTATGAAGCTTAATTTCATGCCATAGGTATTTAAATGTCCTACATATACGATATGGGATTATGCCATAGTAAAAAAAACTAATTACTAATGATCCCGTAAACTATGCAATGTTAAAACATAATTGCATGAAGAAAAATTTCCTCACTAGTGGCAACGACCAACAAAGCATCATAGCACGAAATCAGTGGTCGTGCTATGATGATTAATTTCATGCCATAGGTATTTAAATGTCCTACATATACGACATGGGATTATGCCATAGTAAAGAACTAATTACCAATGATCCCGTAAAATATGCAATTTTAAAACATAAATGTATGAAGAAAAATTTCCTCACCAGTGGCAACGACGAACATACCATCATAGCTCGAAATCAGTGGTCGTGCTATGATGCATAATTTCATGTCATAGGTATTTAAATGTCCTACATATACGACATGGGATTATGCCATAGTAAAGAACTAATTACCAATGATCCCGTAAAATATGCAATGTTAAAACATAATTGTATGAAGAAAAATTTCCTCACCAGTGGCAACGAGTAACATACCATCATAGCACGAAATCAGTGGTCGTGCTATGATGATTAATTTCATGCCATAGGTATTTAAATGTCCTACATATACGACATGGGATTATGCCATAGTAAAGAACTAATTACCAATGATACCGTAAAATATGCAATTTTAAAACATAATTATATGAAGAAAAATTTCATTTCCTCACCAGTGGCAACGACCAACATAACCCCCCGTCCAAAATTGAAACGTACAGACTAAGAAATGTTCTATACTTGAGAATTCGAGGCATTGTTCTATCGAAACAAAGGCAATAAAATAAAATTCTCTTCTCCCTGAAAATTCGAATTCGGCATCTCAGCCCATTCCTTAAATCGAGCTGATCTCTTCTTTTGGAGAAAGTATTTCTGAGGGATAACAGCACATGTGCTATCTCTGAAATTCTACCAGCATGGACCATCAACCGAAGGAATTGAACTCTATGTATATTTATTGCGAATAAAGTTACATTCAACCTCGAGGTGCCCGCATTTGGTGAAACGATCTATGCTTTAAATGTGGCCCATTTTAATTCGGGGTTTTCTTTATGGATAGTCTTCTGCAGAACAACGTTTGTTCTTTTATTTTCGGAGTGTTAAGTTTAAAGTTTTATTTTTATCCCCGGGCTACATGCAAAGGTTTATTTTCTTGGCTTCGACAGCTCCCAAGTTTATAAGAAAAACAAAAAAGATGTTTCTTTAACCCCATTGGAAACAAATTCCCTTTCTTGTGAATATTTTAAATGGCAAATGCTCTCAAACAACCTGCATCGCATAAAAAAATGTATAAACATTAATAGAATTTTTGTCTTTTAAAATTGCTTTTGGGGTTTTTTAAAATAATGCATAAAATTTTAAAGATTTTTCTTGAAAAATCTATGATTATCATTTTTGTACGTTTTATAGATTATTAGTAAAGGAATTTTTGCTCTAATTCGAATTTTATGCGGTGCAGGTTGTTTGAGAGCATTTGCCATTTAAGATTATTACTAAGGAATTTTTACTTTAACCCCATTGGAAATAAATTTCCTTTCTTGTGCATATTTTAAATGGTGAATACTCTCAAACAACCTGCACCGCATAAAAAAATGTATAGAGATTAATAGAATTTTTCTCTTTTATAATTGTTTTTGGGAGTTTTAAAAATAATACACAAAATTATAAAGATACTTCATGAAAAATTTGTGACTATCATTTATGTACTTTTTTATAGATTATTAAAAATGTATTTTTTCTTTAGGACTAAAACACTATTTCATTAATGTATGTATACCCTTAATTTTTTATATTTTTTATTTGTAGGTGGGAAAGAGATTTTATAAATATTGCTATTAGAATGAAATTTCACTTATTAATAATACCTAAATTTTGGTAATAATACACTCTAATTATATGTTTACTGAAATAAATATAAATCACTTTGAAAGTAAGGAAACAAGTTTAAAAGGGCAAAAATAAAATTTGGAGATTTTATTCTAATTTTTTATTACTTTCTAAGAAGACTGTAGAAGAGAATTGCTTACTATTTTCATTTAGAAACAATAATATATTCATTAAAAATATTATTAACCTCTTGATATACAAAGCCGGCTTCAATCCAGTAGACACGGTACAAGATTTACTTTTTTATTCCATTGTTACACCAAAAGATGTCATGTCATGCCTTATATTAATTCAAATAACTGAAAAACAGTTAATCAAACTGTTCCAATCATTGTTAGAACTTCAAAATATATTGCTAGCATTGGTTCGTTGGTTTGTTGAAAGTCTTGCTTTTTGCTACACAAGGGTAAATTTGTCTGCTAAAATTGGTAATTATTAAGTTAAGCATTGCATTAAGCTAATCAGTGGATTGAAATGTTCCGCTTTTAGCACTTAATTATTTCAATGTAAACACTTTTACACTTATGTACATATTATGTACGTATGAACCAATATATCCAGGGACGTGCCCACTGCATTTGGAAAAAATATTATGTAAGTCTAAATCTGAAATAACCATGCCATGAAATAGAAAATCTGAATGGTCTTATTCATGTATGAATAATCCCCAGCGGACCGGTGTAACCAGCCAAAAATGATTAAACTAGCTAATAAGTGCAGCAAAAGTTATAAATATCTACCTGCTTTTATCAGTTAGAACTGAGTCATTGCAACATGTCTAGTATGGTCTTCAACTACAGTTGAACTCGCCTTCAGCATTAGGGCCTGTTCACATAGGAGTCCGTTGCGTAGCGTTAAGGAAAGGATGACGTTGAGACGAAAATAAATCAATCATAGGCGTTAAAAATTTCATTGCTAATCGTTTGGAGGCCCATGATTGGTTTATTTTCGTCTCAACGTCATCTTTTCCTTAACGCAACGCAACGGACTCCTTTGTGAACAGGCCCTTTCTCTTCACATGTGAATACAAGAACATACGTATGTAGTAATTACTTTTAAATTGTAACTATGAGTACGTAAATAATTTTTTAAGAACCTAAACAAATAAGTATTTGTGTGGACAGTTGTTATAAAGATCCGTAGCATATCATTGTCAATGAGAGATTTAGTGGTCATTACAACAGAAACCCTATTTACCTCTGGAGGTGCGGGGTCAAGTGTTCCTCTCTCGTCACTTGACTCGGTTCTAAATTACGGGTCCGGCTTGTAGGGGGTAATGCTAGCCACTTATACTGTGCCCCCTTAAATGAATGTCCAGCAGTCTCGCCTTTTATCTGATAACTAAGGACGTCATAGCCAATCTTCTATGCATTTGTAATAAACAAACAATCGAAACCGAGGTCAACAATTTGAAATGTAACAATTGCAATAATATGCAAAAATGGCATCATTCATTCTATATCTAAGGCAGCCTGTAGGTAGGAGATGAAAATTTTTGCTTTTGGATACGTCTGTTTGGCATGCTTTATGCATTTCGTCAGATGGCTCTTGTCTGGCATATGTTCCGAAAGTCTTGATGTCTCGGTACTTGTTCCAGTCTGATCGTCTCCGGACTTTTCCATTTTCGATTATATTAACTTTTTTTTATATTTTTAATCATAACTGTTCCCAATGTAATTCTACTAACAGCTGCTGTTGTGAATTGTAACGCAAGATTTCTATAAATAGATCACATCCAGTATAGCACGCATGAGCATTGATTTTCACCAAATCGGATTCACGCGTTAAGTAATTTTTGTGACCCTTCGAAAAGGTGCTTCTTACTGTAAAGAGTTAAATTCTGTATTCATTAAATGTTATTCTTGATATTAATTCTGTTGACTTTCGTTTTTCTGTCGTTTCAATTTAGAAACTTTTAACCACTGAACCACATGTTGACTACTTCCAGTACTTATGATCAAAAAATTGATGAATTCTGAACGTAGAGCTTCTGGACAGATTCTAAGCAAAAAAGGTTCCGCATACCGTTTTTGGTGACCTCATTTTGTATAACGCTTTATTGTTTAAATGCTGTTCCTTTTCCATCCATTTCAATTTATAAGAGAAACTGACAGATATGCTGTTATCTAACTTTCAAATTGTTACATTTCATTTTTTCCCTTTTACTCTAAAACATTAGCAGAGATCTACTCTATGATTCCATGTTCAGTTTTAAAGCATATTTAATATCAAACTACAATGGAGAAATGTGAATGAGAATTCCATGATATTGCGATTTGTGTGTCAGTTGAGTAGTCTGGGAGATAAATTGTCTATGCAATTAATTTTTATTCTATGTCTGCGAAAGTAACACTATCTATGGTTGACGCCGCAAAGTGTTATTGCCATATTCAAGAAGTGTATAACTATCCTTATAAAGCTTCTTTTTACGTTACAAAATTGTAAATATGTAAATTTTATCATGAGTGTCAAGAATGGTTTTGATAGAGCTACTGATTTAAAAAAAACCTTATTGGAATCATATTGAACCTTTTAAGATGCAATAAGACATACAAGGAGAACACTTTACATTTCCCCTGATTCAATATGTTGGTAAGTTCAAAATATAATCCGTCCACAGCTAAACGCTAATACGGGTAGGTTAGCTACTGAAAACCCGATCACCACGGGAATCAGAGCAACGAAAGTAACAAAAAAAAATGAACCGCCAACGGCGCCAAAGTAATTTAGTTTAACCAAAATAAAAAAAATAGGCCTGAATTTTTGGTGGCAGTAACCTAGTTGCCAAAGCATTCCTGTATTCAAATAAACTTTTTTTTCTCTCTCTTATCTTTTCTTTCTTTCTTTTTTTTCTTCTTTTTCTTGTATAGTACACTGCACAATACATAACAATACCAAATAAACAATATAATAACATAAGTAATATAATGAAATAACACAGCTTGCATATCTTACAATATATTAGAATGCAAATCAAATAGATCAGAAAAGGAAACTTGCTGGTGGATAATTGCATTTCTAAATACACAAGGTACGATTACATTTCAGAGTTCTTGATAACATTACAAACAATTTATAATAAATAATTCAATAGAGTAAATTTCCTATGCATTTATCACAGTGCAAAATCAATTTCAATTACGTTATACTAAGTCTACGCATACAATCCCATATACATAAACACTTATAAAGAAAACATAACATACAACTATTGCGATATAATGCATTTCAAAAACACATATATTAATATTGCATCTGCATTAATACAAGAAACTTATTAATGACAGTAATACAATTTAAATCACCCTGTATAATAACTATTCTCTATACAAGTACAAGGTACTTCAAATACATAGTGCACTATAGAATTTTTTTTCACAACATTTGTAAATAATATTGCACAACTACCCAAACAGTTAACTATACACCAAACAATTTTACCTTATTTCTTTGACTTAACAATGCAAACCTATAATTACCCGGGTTGGATTCGAACTCGTAAACTACCATTTGGTGGTCCCGTACATTAACCCTAGACCACATTTTTCTGTTTTTTCCTGTTGTTGTTGTTGTTTGTCTGTTTGTTTGTTTGTTATATTTACTATAAAGTCCAACTAGCCAATTTCTTATTACGTACTTACATTTTGACTAAATTACCATAAACAAATTTTATATTAATGGCACAAGTATAGAGGATATGTTTCATTATTATGGCATTATTATTATTTTTTATTATCCTATTATTTAATAATTTATAATTAATTATGATATTTATGATATTTAACATATTTAGACGTAATTCAGGGCTGCAGTTGTTCATTTCAAGCTGAATAACAAGTGAAAGTCAATAGCTAGATCCACCTATTTAAAAACCAATGTTTCAAGACTATCTTCACAAGCCGCTCAGCCACTACTACATCACCGTTTGCAGTCATAAAGAATCATTTAGTTTCAGTATCCATTCATTATATTATGTTTTAATTTAAATTTCACTTTTAAAACACTTATAACATTTGGTTATGACGTCTAAACAGTGATACTATTATATGAAATGCCCTGGCCGCTTATGCCAAGTAGTTTGTATATTATGCATTGTTGACTAGTGTAATGAAAACATGCAACCTATAAAAGCTACATGTGATAGTTCAACTACAGAAGTTTTAATTTGTTTTACATTTATGCCGCCATATATTATAGTCATGTACGTCAACATAGCCTCATAAAGTAACACCTGATTAGCTCAACTTTGCAAAAGCATTTTCACAAATTACTAACACCAATATTATTAACAACTTTGCTAGCTTAGATTAATTTTATTTGTTATACTTTATTTGTAAATATTTTGACGTTAAATTATATCCGAAGCTCATTTTAGATGTTTTTGTTATGTAAACAAAACACATATATTTACTATACTTTTGTTCAATAACCATTTACAGTATTCCTCCACGTCCTAATTTTCATAATTTTTATAATACAGCGTGCGATTTCTAATTATTTAACTTCTAACTACAGTTTCTTTATATTTATTTCTATGTAACCCTTGCTGTTTTAGGTAAGTTTTAAACTTTTCCCTACATTAACATTAATAAACAAAATAATTCATTAGTGATTTAGCAATAAGTATTTAAATTTAATTTGTATTCATCGTGCCATCAATATTTTTATTTATTCATCAATTAAATAATTAATTTAATTATTCATTTTATTTAATTAATTAATTTATTTATTTATCTACTTATTTGTTTATTCATTTTTATTTATTTATTACTTTTCCAGAAATGTACACCTGTGCCGGGCCCATACACTCGACCTCCTGCTCCACACTCCAAGGCGCCTCCCCACTATTTCTCCAGCATTGGAAATCACCGTAACAATGTAGTTAAGTCTATTACTAAATAATTTCATTAAAAGTTTAATTTTCCCTTGATTCTGTTTTATTTTCGGCATATTATACACGCTATTTCCAAATACTCCTAAAATAAATATTCCATTTTCAGAGAGTAAATTTCTTTCTTTCATTTTTTTTTCTCTTAACTGTGTTAACTATATTAAGGTCTTTATATTTTTCTCCCTTAAAAACCCAGTCAGCTATTTATAAACTAAAAAAAAATTAAGGAAAAACCAAGGTAACAAAACAAAGAAAAACAATTTATAAAAGTTCCAAAAGGTCAGGAAGTCAAGACAAACCCAAAAGAGGGAAATGAAAATTCATCAGATCTTGCATAACATATTTTATGAATCATTTACAATGGTAATCAGAAAATAATTTTGTATATGGCCAACATCTAAACCCGGAAGGTAAGTTTTCACGTAGAATACGCCAATTTGGACAAATCATCAATGAAATTTTGATCAATATTTTAGTAAATTATACGTTAATTTTCTGCTTCGCCAAGAACGGGAAATGTCCATGCCAACGGGAAAGTATCTCATCATAAAAGGGCAAACAGTTCAGTGATACCGAAAAGGAGATGCAAATGGAAAGAGGAGATTTGATATTTTGGCAAATTACACATTCATTTTCAGGTATTTAAGGTACAAGGGATACCCACGCAAACAGAAAAGAACATCTTTATAAAAGTAAAGCACACAGTTTAATGAAACAGGAGACGAGGAGCAAGCGGAATGCGGAGTTTTAAAATTTTGGCAAATTACACATTAATTTTTCTCTTGAGATGAACAGGTAATACCCACGCAAACGTGAAAGAACATCATCATAAAAGGGCAAACATCTTTTAATGAAACAGGACACGGGAAGCAAAACGGAGAGATTTTTGCAAATTATACATTAATTTTCAGCTTCACCAAGAACAGGTAATACCTACGCAAACGAGAATGAATCTTATTATAAAAGGACATGCATAGTTTAATGAAACAGGAAACGAATAGCAAACCGGAAGAGGAGATTTAAGATTTTGGTAAATTATATGTTAATATTGATTTTCTTTGTTGACAAAAAGAAACACAGAATACCAAGATCACCTGAAACAAGAAAAAACCTCAACTTAACAAAGTGAATATAATTTAATATAACAGAAAACGGGAAGTGAAGATTTATGTTATTGGTATACTATTATGTATAAATTTTTAGCTTTTATGTAGATCAAAAACAAAACAACTTGTAAGGTATACATAATATTCGATTCACAAGAATCGAACTTTTGGGTGAATGAATTAAAGAAGCTGCTTGAGATATGCTAATTTCGGCATACGCGCTTCGTATAAATACCAAGCAGCTTGATTAAAGATGTTGGATTGATAGATAAGCGAGTTAAGGTAGCTACGAGGTAAGCAGCTCCAGGTGTTAACCGGCGCTTGTGCTTAGGGAGCCCAAAGTTTACGTGGCAGAACTGCTGGTTTGACTCTCTGGTTTGTGAGTATTGAGAAAAGTGTATTTTTATTGAATGCTAATATATATTCCGTACAAGTAGTACGCATGCTTAATGTTGTAAAAGCAAATTCTATATGTGCAACGAATTCAATAAACATTGTTTCATGTATAAAACTGTGTTTGTATCAAATTCATTTAAAGTGCCACTTCAAATTATATACACCGAAGTCTGAGTAGAAGTGAGATATTCTCTATAAACTACCAAGAATAAATGAAAACTCACACAAACTAGAAAATAATGAATATTTAGCAAAAAATAATTGCAAATATCTGTTAAATGTTTAAATTTTTAAATCATCTTCTAGCAATATATGATTCATCACTGAGATTCATTTGTTCAGTTATGACTAATTTACTCTGCATTTACATGAAATTATCCATAAAACAAATCACTGTTTTAGAAGATTAAACAATTTAGAATTTTAGTCTTTATAGTTAACAGCGCCAGCGCTAGTCATGTGAGCAAGTTACATACAATTTTATAGTTTTTTAAAAATGTAAGAAGCTTTAGAAATTTGACAAAAAGTATTGTTTTATAAAAAAGTCAATATTTACTCATGTACTGGTGGTAATATGTAAATCTCCTGATTCTCTTCATATACGTACGATAGTGTAAATATTGAAATTTCACATTTTTTTTCATATTATGTAATATACTTATTGTGATATAAAAATTAAGTTCTACTACCAGATAACTGACATTATGTTTATGAACTATGAATATTTCATATATTGCCAATTTTATTCCTATTAAAACATTTCTTTGGATTAAAAATGCATGCAAAGTCAAGAAGACACTTTTATAATAGATACAGAAGAATAAAGAACATTACTAAACAAATAAAAAGCCCTTTCCAAACAGAAGGAACACGTCATTTAAATAAAAAAGACTATGAATTTATAATCATGTATGGATATAATGTATATTTCAAAAATGTCAAAAAAATTCAAAAAACCTTTAAATATATTTCAAACCTCTAAAAGATGAATTGAAACTAAAGACTTATAGTAATAAATTCCAAATTAAAATAGCTGAAAAAAATTTCATTATATCAGTGTTTAATTAAATGATCCACTCCAACGTATATTCATTAAATATTCTTTCTCTGCTTTAAAAACAGGAAAATATACTTTAAAAATGCTAAACATTTCACCAGCTGTAAAATATAAATCCCAAAGGAATTTAAAATTACATATCGAAAGTTATTTATTTTTCATAACTCTACAAAGCTTTTCATGCTAAAACGCAAAACTTTTTAGATAAATTCCAGTAAAAATTATCGATGTTCTTGCGAAGGACTGAATATTATAAAGAACTATATAAAAGAAATAGTCAAATTCTGTTATCATTTTAAATATCTGTTGTTACGAACTTTATTAACGATAAATTTCCTAGTAAAAATATCTATATTATATTACGTTCTTTACCTCTGCATTGTTTCATCTTTTATACATTATTAATTTTTAAATATCTAAGAAAGAAAATTTTAAAAGAAAGTGATCTAGGGAGAGCATTAAAAATTCATCGCTTATATTTTTTTTCACAAATTATTAAAGAAAGATGAAAAAAAAGCTTATTTAATTTTGTTTTCCGGTTTCTTTAATCCCACTCTTTGAAACCAAAAACCTGCGCTTTATTTGTTTACTTAAATTTTCCTTTTGAATATTTTAAATTTTCAAAATGATGAAAGAATATTTGTTATGTTGTTTTATGGCAGTGATATGCTGTGAAAGGTGCGTTGCATATCTAATTTTATTTTTTAAAAATTGAAAAACTCCAAACTCCTTATAATAAATTGACCTTCAAAGAAAAATAAAATGTATAAATTTAATCTTTTTAAAAAAATTTCAATATAAATTAAACTTCTATAAAATAAATTATAATCCTAACTATGCCAGTATAGTGGTTCTTAAATCATAAAAAATTATCTATAAGCTATTCTTTATAAAACAGAACTTGATTTAAATAAATATATATAAACTAGCTGAAAACCAGCACTTCGCTACGGGGTACATTCGAATTTCATACAACGGTCAATGTATGCAATTAATGCCAAAAAAATAAATATATATGTGTGTGTGTGCATAATAAATACGATGAACAATGTATACAATTGATGTAAAAAAACAAAACAAAAATATATTTATAAAAAAATTGCAAGAGATATTTTTATAGACAAAATAATGTGGAAGAAAATATTCAAATTAAATGTAATAGGACATACTAAAGAATATAGTACAGTTAATATAGCGAAGTTTGAGGAGCATAATATCTTTTATTGCATTTTAATATGTTTTGGATAATGTCCAATCGTCTAGCGCATTAGGAAGAAAAAAACTTTTTTGTCTATTTAGTTGTTATGCACGTGACGATAAATTTATTTAAAGTACCAGAAAAAGAAATCACGTGATCAGCATTTAAAAATTAAATTCTAAAAATTAATCTTTAAAAATTCGCCAAAAATCAGAAAATGGAGGTTTAGTTTCGAAAAAGATCTCATTTTAAAGGAATTTTTACGCTCTTTCTCGTGATATAAATTTTATAACCCCAAAATTATTATTTTAAATGCAAACTTAAAAAAAGTTATTAAAACAGCTTAAAAATTTAATTTAAAAAAGTCTAAGAAGATTTTGCCAAAAATCTTTCTTAGTGAACCCCTACACTATAAAAAGAATTGCCATAGAAAATTTCAGCCCAGCGGTTTGGTTTATGCGTTGTATATCATTCAGTCAGTCAGTCAGTGAGTTAGGAACTGTTTTATATATATAGATAAGTGTAATAAGTACAATGCAAGGTTTGTAGTGGAAAACTGTAAGAGGTTTTGAGGTTGTAATTATCTGCTGTGATGATCATCTAGCAGGAGGAACTTCTTCAGCGGTAAATGAAAAAATCCTGATTCAAATTATTTGAAAGGATTTCCGTTTTTTTGCAATATCTAAATGACCAAGATACTTGTAGTCTTTTAAGCAAGGTAATATATTGGATCATTCCATAAATGATGTGATATTATGACGCATTAGACAATACCAAGAAAAACAGCATTACTTATGGAATGACACATTATATGTCCACGACAAATCTTGTACACTTTGTTTAGAAAATTTTAGTAATATTTACCTTACTTCAAAACTGTGAGAAATGGTGACAACTTCAAAAATAACATTACAATTTTTTATCATCAACTCGTTACGTATAGCGCTTTTTAATAGCCGTTCTTAGGAAATTCATCTTAAAAATCACGTCAAATGTAAACAGAAAGTACAGGAATAACGATATCGAAAGAGCTTTCATTTTTTCATTTTTTTAGTCGCAAATTTGCAATTTGTAACAAAAAAGGAGAAATTGCGTGTTAGAAAACGAAAGAAAGAAAAGTGCATGTGGTCGAGAGGAGGAAAGACAGACATATTGGCAGCTATGAGAAATTAAATTCATTATACTTTCAGAGAAAACTGTCTAAAATAGTACCAGAACAAAGTGTTACCCTATACTTTTTAAGTTAAGATATGTATTATGATATGAATAACGAGCTAGTTCCACGACTCAATTAGCAATAGGTGGTTAGTTGAAAAAATTGTAACACACACACACATATATATATATATATATATATATATATATATATATATATATATATATATATATATATATATATATATATATATATATATATATATATATATGTATATGTATATGTATAAATATAAATATGTATATGTATAAATATATATATATATATATATATATATATATATATATATATATATATATATATATATATATGTATATATATATATATATATACATGTATATGTATATATATATATATATATATATATATATATATATATATATATATATGTATATGTATATGTATATATATATATATATATATATATATATATATATATATATAAATATAAATATATATATATATATATATATATATATATATATATATATATATATATATATATATATATATATATATATATATATATATATATATATATAATAGAGCTCGTCTCTTTGTTTGTCCGCTATAGAATCATAGATTGTTTCACCCACCGAGACCAAATTCGGCACAGTTTATGTTTAGGACCCGAGAAAATTAACACAACAAAAACGAAATTTGGGGCTCAATGAGTTTTTTAAAATTAGTTTTTTAATGATTTTTGTACCCCTAAGAAGTGCGCGTACCCCTGTGGATACAGACCCTTCACCACAACCAGCTGCATTAAGAGGATTGATTTCTGGATGACGGGGGGGGGTCAAATTCCAATGCGCAGGAGGAAGAAGGTTGGGAATGAACTTTGGGCCTGGCTCCCCAGATAAACACAACTTTCCTGGCTCTGCTTTGTGAAATCCAGATAATCTTTGTGATAATCCAGAATGAAATTATGCATCTGCTAATGAAGTACGTATTGGATGGTTTCGAACATATGTGACAGCTGTAGTGCTAAAAAGTGGTCTAGAGAATCACCAGGAATGTGTTTCAGTAATGGGAAAGTACAATTGCCTGCAATTCCAGAACCACCCGAGTCTTTGAGAACATTACTCACAGGTAATACATCTGATTCAAAACATTTCTTATAAAACATATAAGCTTAAGGGGATGGTGGACCTTTCAAAACGATTTTTGAAATTTTTACCACAGAGATATGAAATTTTGTATATATATTCATTAAAGTATAACAATATTAAAAACCTTATAAAATTTTATAAATATTTAAAAAAAAATATTTTATAATTAAAAAATTTAAATTAAATTATCTTTCTTTAAAATGCTCCTTGCGACTCAATTTTAAACTTTTCCTCTTAATTTTGCATTTATATTGCTTATAAATACTTTCTGAACAAAGTTATGTATTTTTTTGTACTTTCGTTGAATAGTTAATTTTTAGAAAAGATTTTTATGCTTGTACTCTGAATTTTCGCGAAATTTTTGTACTTTTCTACACTAAAGTTAAACTTTTATAACCTAAATGACATCGAATCCTAAAATGGATACATAACTTTATTTTGATGTATTACAGGAATATTTATTATAAATTTCATAAAATTTCGTCAAAAATTATGACGCGAGGAGCATTTTAAAGACTTGCAAATCTGGAAATTTCTCATTTTGAGAAAATGTCATTTAAAAGATAATTTTTTTCCTACCTTTAATACTTACAACTCTAAAGCCAACAATTTTTCATTTTTCTTTTCACTACACATTTTAAATGCATTTCATTCCAATATTTATATGTTTTTAAAATATTAATACACCCCCCCAAAAAAATTCCAATTTTTGCTCTATTTTTGGTAATTTGAAAGTCCACCATCCCCTTAAGGAAAATAGGCTTCATGGGGAATACCGCCTTACTTTGATCAAATAAAGGGGATAAGACATCTTGCACTTTACCTCTTGGGTGATGTGGGAAAAAGTGCGTTTTTAAGGGAAAAATAAATAATAAAGGCAAATGTAAATTTTAAAACTTATTTCTAATTAAACAGTGGATCAAACAAATCTAATTAAATCTAATTAAAACTAAACAGTATCTAACAAATATAATTAAACAGTAAATTTATTCAATCCAAACGTGCGAATCACGCAACACGGTGTTATTAATTCACAATAAAATCAGAAGGTCCGCAGGCTCAAAGTTTCTTTCTTTCTTATTGTTTGTATATCATTTCAGTAGAAACGCGCTAAGCGCATTCTATCTGGCCAGATGAACACGAAGAGCGGGGGTCAGCCCAGTATTTTTTTATGGAATGCATGAAGAATTTTATGTATATAAATCTACCCGGGCAACGCCGGGCAATAATGCTAGTATATATATAAATATGAATGATATTAATCATACCCTAATTTATGGTTGTTGAATTATTTTCAAGAATTAATAGTTAATTAGTTTTATTTAAAGTGAAATTTTCATAATTTAACAAAAATTTCTTTCACATTCAGAATAGGAAATATTTTTTTAAATTGAGAAATATAAATAATTGTGATTATATGTGTGTAATAAATATCGATAATTTTTTAATGCAAATGTTGACATTTCTTTTGTATACATCTTATTTTTATTCATTTATATTACATACTGCATAACTCCGCATTATGTATGGAATGTCGTTGTTGCATGGTGGGGCATACAATATTCTACATCCCCCTGAAAAAATAAAAAAGCATAACTTTTTGGGAGGGATGAAATATCTAAGTAAGTGCATCTCACCATTTTTACAACATTTTGTTCCAAAATCCAGTTGCATTTTAATACAGCGTGTCGCAAAGGGTTAAGTTAATATATGCATTATGATATTAATAACGAGCTAGTTCCCCGAGTCAATTAGCAATAGGGGATTAGTTGAAAAAACTGTTAATTTATATATATGACAGGCAAGTGGATTGACCGTTCTAACATCTTTAAATTGCAGTCATCCTTCATTACGCTGGTGGCGAGTGGGAATACGAATTGAACAATACTTCAGTCCACACGTTAAATTACTTTATTGATTTCTTCTTAAGAACACCACTCTCTAATTCATTTCCCTAGTTAGCCATTTTAACATTCAGCGACACCGAGCAGGGCTACCGCACGCAAAGAGTTCCCAAATCATTCTGCGTAGTTCTAAGTAAAAAATCGCCCGTTTTCTCTCCTGGTACATGCGCAGAGCCCAATCTAGAATTTTCTAGAAGCATCCTTTCCGCCAAACCTGTACAGTATCTAAAAATAATCTCTCTCTATAGAACTTCATTCCACCGCAAATCGAAGGTCAATTACTGAAACGGGGAAAAACATTTCCTCTCTACGCGTCTTGGCATATGAAACTAGCGGCTTTAGCGCCACGACAATAATTTATCCCGCAGCCCCCTTTAAACTTAACTTAATTATTATATATATATATATATATATATATATATATATATATATATGCATGTATATATATATATGTATATATATATATATATATCTTTCTCCTATCCTAGATATATATATTTATATGTATATATATATATATATATATATATATATATATATATATTATGCATGTATATATATATATATGTATATATATATGTATGTATATATATATATATATATATATATATATATATATATATATATATATATATATATATATATATATATATATATATATATATATATACGTGTATGCGGGGGAGGGCAGAGCTCTTACGACGAATCCGGAATAAAAGATAGGAGAAAGAACCGTTACACCAGGCAGTGTGCTCTTTGGTTGAAAAGTTGTAGTCGGCCTTGAGCGGCATCAAATCCAGCTTATAGGAATTATAAGTTTATTAAATTGAACACATTATCTTCAACACTGATATTTATTTGGTTAACATTTATGAGAAGTATATAGATTGAGATTTATTTACAAAACCTATTTACAACGGAGAGAGTATTAAGTGCCTTGTTTAACCCATATGCAAATGACGCGTAGTTCGACACCCACACAAGGAAATTTAGTTTCGTTTGTCCTCGTGATTATCTTTTTTACAACAAGCCCACTGACTTGTAGGCTCTACAAACAGAAACGGAACTAGTTACATAAGAGGAAAAAGGAATAGAATTAAAACTACGGGGTGTTATTATAATATATGAGGTGGTGAAAGGCAAAGTGGTGTAAGACACATTTTCAACTTTTTTTATTTGAGGTCAAAAATGTAATCTCCATGTTCAATTTATAGTGGAATTGCAAATAATTATTACTTGCAATATTATAATAATTATTATGAATTAAAATTTGTTCAATTTATAGTGAAATTGTTTGTAGTTTTTGCAGTAAAACTCTTTTGACTTACACCACTGTGTCTTTCACCGCCGCACTCACACACACACACACACATATATATATATATATATATATATATATATATATATATATATATATATATATATATATATATATTTATTTATTTATTTATTTATTTATTTATTTATCTATATATATATACGTATTTCATAGTTTAAATATTGCTCAGTGTAGAGAATAAAGTAAAATACGCCAGGAAAATTCAGTCGGTGTTAAAAGAAAACTTCTATCGTCTACATGTAAGCAGATCCTGAATACTGCAGCGGAAAAGAGTAATTCATAACAGCATTAGCATAACACTCCTGCCAAAATATTTGTCACTGACACTAGCTACTTTTAAAAGAATATATACATATAAAAGAAATGTTTGGCTGTGATTTTGCTGCTCATACATAAAAAATAAAACTGAAATTATGGAAATTTTTGATTGGAAAATTCCGTCTTTTTATACACTTGGGAAGTCAGACGTGTGAAAAAACTCTCCGAAAATATTTCGCTCGACGTCTTCAAATTTATGGAAAACTATGACATTAAACAGAAATCAAAAATAAAACAGACTAGACTACATTTTCTATTAGTCATTGATGTGATACAAGGTTTGCTTATGAAACGAATCTCATATTTTGAACTTATTACGATATGTCCTAATATTTGTTATTTCTACACAGCGTTAACTTCAAAGTTAATCTAGATATCTGTCATGCATGGATCAAGCAAATTGGTCACTCCTCTTGTTCTGTAAATTTTAAATTTTTACAATACTCAGAAATTGCGTATTTATTAATACTAAACATTAAGTTACTGAATATTCCCGGCTTGTTATAACTTTGATCAATCATTCAAAGAAAACTGAAGTCTGATATATAATTAGTTACGTATATCTTTGAATGCAAACGCTTCTTATTTAAATTCTCTAAGAGAGACAGCTTTTTGTCGTCTTTGGACTGCATATAATTGCTGACGAAAAGTAACTCACCATGCTAAGTAATCTCATAGTTCGGTTTTACTTGTTGGAGTATGTATACTTAATTTTGACTGAGTGAAAGCACCATTTATAATCTCGCCTGTTTAGAGTCATATATAATAACTAAATAGATCAAAACTAGCTTCTAAATACAGTTCGTTGTTAATAGAAAAATTTACAGATAATTTGATTAAATGCGGTGATTAAAGATTTTTTTAGCATTTTGTTAATCGGGTAAACTCAACTTACTATTATTCTCTCCATTTTGTCTTCTTGTGAAATAAATTTTGAATCACATGTCGTGATAGACGAGGATTGTTTCAGAAGTGGGCCGTAAGTCTGCATTTTGTCAGTCACCTGTAAATATTTAGAGAAATTCCGAATTAACAATAACTCTCTCGCTATTTTTAGCTTCCCCCTGCGACTTAACAATTATCCCAATATGGATATATATTATTAAATTAACAGTTTTTCCCTCTTAAGCACGTTCCATCTCAAATTTTTATCTTTATATTTATTGAATTTTAAAATTTGCAAATTTTAATTTTCTTATTTTCTATATTATTAATTGTATTTTTCTTATTTAAAAATTATTGAATTTAATTTTATTTATTTTCAAAATTATTAATTTTATTTTTCTTACTTTAATTTTATTTTCTTAATTTTTTAATTTTAACTATGGAGCTACTACTTGTATCTTGATAATCAATTACACGCCACATGATTCAATGCTACATGAGTGAATTAAATGCCACTTGAAATAAAATCGAAAGACCAAGGCACTCCGACTAACTTTCAACTAAGTGAATTAGCAATTTCTTTACCTTTAAGGTTTTGCCTTGCTGAGTAGCACATAACAAGAAGGAAAACTATGTTCAAGGCTACCTGTACCTTGGGGATTTATATTTTTGCTATAAATATAAACTGCTATGTATTAACCCCATTGGATTCGCTCACCTCAATGTTAACCTATGGAGAAAATTTGTTCACGGATTGCCGACTTGGATTCAAAGATTTAAAAAAAAATTGTACTCCGTCATAGAGAAAGAAATTTTACATTTGTATACATTTTTCGTTTTTTTTTAAAAATGCAATTAATATTTTAAAATTTAAATTATTCGGGGAAAAATCTGGTATAGTGTTTTTTAATCGCTCATAAATTCCTTCGGTGGACGAAATTTATAAAATGAATCCTGTAACACTTTGCAAAAAAGTTCAGGCTATCTTACAATACCAATTTTATTTGATTATCAGCATTTATGTACCTGTAAATAGTTGACAAAATATATTTTAAATAAAAAATTGGGGGGCAGCGCTTAACCCCCCTATAGAGAGAGAGCCATTACAATCCCTCAAAATGTCAATCCTAAGGGGGTGTGGAATTCTCGAACTGTCAACTGGACTCCTCCCACCACAAGAGTCTGCAAGAAAAGGAAAAGGGAAACAGGATTTTTTTTTAGTACATAGCAGCCTTAATCACCGTCCATTTGGCCCGATTTAGGCAATTTGGCAATTTACTACTTTACTACTGATGAATGGAAATGTTTAAAAGTATTTCAAACATGCCGTTTAAGGAAGAACATTTTGAATACTAAAACTGCACGCATGTTAAATTATTAGACAGACGTAAACGTTGATATTGATTCCATTAATAATATTTTAAATAGGATAAGAAAAAAAACTGTTCAGAAAAATATATATTGAAATAAATCTTCTTCTACTGACTGAACATGCAGGAAAAGATTATCTACTGTTTGCCTTCAATGTGTTATTTAAAATCAATTGCTGTCGACTGTTTTACAAATTTAAACCTGCAGAACTAAGTAAAAATCATAATGGTTTTCTTTATCGTATGTCACTATCATTTTACTTTTTTTAACTTTGTTTTACTTAGTATTTAAATTGCAAAACATCTATGCAGTTTGTTTTTAAGTATATTAGCACTATTTTCGATATTTCTTTCAAAGATAAAATGCGCACAGTGTTTTACAAAATCTAAGCATTTTATAAAATCCACTGGGGTTTTTATTTATGCGTAAATATTGAGAGCATGAATGACGCTATAGAAATTTTAGAATGCTTTAAATATTTTTATAGTCTAAATATTTCCATATATTTTATTGTAATAGATGATTTTATGACTTACGTAACTTAAAAAAAATAAAAATATATATATTAAAGAAAATCTCTTCCTCTTTGTTTATTCATATATGTTGTACATTGATTTCTACATACGTATTATAGTATTTAACTCCAGTTTCATACTATAAATGGAAGAAGAAAATTCTTGACTCAAGAAGATATACTATATTAAAATTCAAAATAACGAGTATATATCGTAAAAGTGAGAAAGATTTTTCTCAAATTTTGAACTCAAGGCTAACCTATAATTTTGAAAAACTTGAGGAGCAGAAATCGTTCAAGTCATCGTTAAAAAATATTTCGTTTCGCATTCTAACATTGTAGGTTCACGGAAAGTTCTTTGGTGGAGTATCTTCTCTCAAAATTATTGATGCTATCTGAGACAATAATAGTTAGTGAAAAGAAGGTCGAAAAAGAAAAGATCTACTGCATTAAAAAATTAAATAAGAGTTTAACTGAAAAAAAAACCACAAAAATATTGTCAACGAAATTTTCTCAAAATTTAAAAGCTGAAACAGTTTCTTATACCGGGTGCGTCATAAATTCGTGCAAACTTCAAAAATTCATAATAAAAGAAATAATGCTCGGAAAATTTTTCTGTTTGCGCCAATATAATCAGAGGGATTTTGGATTTTTTTCCATGTAGAAAAAAAAAAGTTTCCAAAAGTAACCGAAAGAGGGCGCTCACACGTCATACTGAGACGTTTTATGCAAATCAGGCAAACACAAACAGAAAATCAAACATATCACAATAACATGAGACTGTGCATTTATTTTAAAGTAATACATGTTCAACATTACCACAAGCACAAGGTAATAGACAAGTGAGACGCGTCACTACGCCCATTACAGAGGAGTGTAGCATGTCGCCATCGATGGCAGCGACTGTCTGTTGAATGGCATTTTTCAGTTCCACCAAAGTGGTTGGGGAACCCCGGTACACACGAAACTTTAAGTATCCCCACAACCAAAAATCCGCCGGTTTCAAGTCTGGTGATCGTGAGGGCCACTGAACCTTACAATCTCGACTTATCACTCGGTCTTCAGTGAAATATACCAACAGGAACGTCTTGACATCACGTAAAATGTGGGACGGCGCACCATCTTGCATGAATGTGACAACAGGTAACGCATGTCTTTCCTGCAATGCAGGCTTAACGTGGTCAAGCAAAAGCGTAAGATACCGTGCTGCAGTGACTGTACAGGTTTTCCACCCGAATACAGGACAAGGCTCTTCAAAAAAGAAAGCGCCCAGAATAAAAGACGCGGTGAAACCGCACCAAACAGTCACATGAGGAGAATGTAGTGGCCGGTTCAGATACTCACAAGGGTTTGAAGTCGCCCAGATACGACTGTTTTGCGTATCAACATCACCATGCAGTGAAAAGTGGGCTTCATCCGTCCACATGACATTCAGCAACCATTGTAGGTTACTTTCCATTTGTGCCAGAGCCCATGTAGCAAAGATGTGTCTTGCATCTGTATCTGACGGTAATAACTAGTGAAGTGCATGGATTTTGTACGGATACAGATTCAACATTCCGTGCAGAATACGTCGAATCGACGGTTCTGGAATCCCCGTTCTTCTCCCAGCTTCACGAGCACTGCTACTTCCCATTGATGTCTCGGCTGCCAAATTTTCCATGGAACTTTGTACAACATGGACGTCGTCCGCGCTCAAGGATGGTCTGACAATTCGTGGACGATCCTCCAAACTCCCCGCTTCCTCAAAACGTCGTACTAAATTCAGTATCCCATTCAATGAAATAGGCCTTTTTCGCGCCTTCAGTCCTTTCTCCGTGCGAAACTATCGCAATGCAACAGTTAGGGATTCACCATTCTTGTAGAAAAGTTTAACAACCAACACTCGATCCGGCAAAGAAAGCATGCTGCCGGCTTAGAATGACGGATCCATTTCCAACCAGGTGTTTTTTTTTCATAGCCTGATTTGCATAAAACGTCTCAGTAGGACGTGTGAGCACCCTCTTTCGGTTACTTTTGGAAACTTTTTTTTTTTTACATGAAAAAAAATCCAAAATCCCTCTGATCATATTTGTGCAAACAGAAAAATTTTCCGAGCATTATTTCTTTTATTATGAATTTTTGAAGTTTGCACGAATTTATGACGCACCCGGTATATGTGTTGGGTAGTGAATTACACAAAATATAAGAGCCATGTCGAGGAAACGAAAAAAAATACAGATAGGGCTGTTGCCTTTCGACAACATAAATAACAGTCAAGAGTGATAATAAGGTAGTTGACGTCACTGCTGCAACCATGTAAGAATCGATCAGCAGAAAATGCCATGCACGTTACACATTGTAACGTTTTGCCTGTTGTGACTTGGGGTCTAAGCCAACACACTAGGTAGCGTAAAACAGATTACGTGAAAAAATTTGACAGCCAACTAAACGTAATAGATTAATTTAAAATATACACTTTTATTTAAGTGCCCTAGATTAAATGCACACGGTTAGGTCGTGATCATAGGAATATAAAATGCGCACAAAAGGACGTCGCTTGAGTCCACAAACACACACATTTGGAATAATTCTCACAAAAGAGTCGATGGACCGTCACTGCAGGTCGTCAGGTCCTAGAGGATTCAGGCTCGAATGCGGGAAATGCTGTCCGGGAAAACTTCCGTTCGTTCAAGTCAGGCGAATGTAGCACGCGGACGGAACAATCCGTAAATAGAGCTATTAGCTCTTTGGCTATCTAAGTGCAGGCTCTGCTACTTTGGACCGACGTCTCGTGATTTCTGAGAGGAAAATCTCTTTCCTTTAACAACCGGATTATTCTAATTTTAAACCCTGAAGACCACCCCAGAGCAGCAAGCGGCTCGCCTCACACACTCTCTTAAGATCGAAGCTCGAAGCTCCAATAAAAACGAAGACGATCAATCTCTGCTCTCTCTCTCTCTAAGAAAGATGCCTGGAGACTCTTTAGAAAAAAAGTAGAAGAGCCCCGAAGGCTCCGTAGAAGGGCTCCTAGTAAAACTAAGACGCTATGGGAGAGCTCTCCAAAAATCTGTTGCATCCTCTTTTATTAGTTTTTTCCCCTGGCGAGACATTTTAATCTCTGCGTTCCTGAATCTATTTTCTTATTGGCCCTCTTGGGGTTTCGTGTGCAACACGACGATCAATTGCAAATTGATTCAATATCGGAATGTTATCCATCAGACTTCATCAGGGGGCGAAGTTCCTTTTATCTTATAATGTCAGCCATGTAGACTGTTCGGCGCTGGCGTGTTGTTCTCCCGCTGTCCAGCTGCCGTCCGATCAGTTGTTCGATTGTCGCTTGTACCCTGTAAGCTTGTACCCTGTCGCTTGTACCCTGTCGCTTGTACCTTGTAACCTGTAAGCTCGGTCGCTGCAGAATACGAAAATTCCTGAGCAGTGAGTGCTTTTTATCGGGGACGCCGTGAGGCTTAAAATTCCACAATGTGGAGCTCTGGTGTGCATGGCTATAAGAGTTTCAGTAGTCTATGCGTTTAAATAACAAACTTTTGTCCACCATTTTTGCTCTTTTCTCGAACGCAGCTCTTTTAGAGCTCCGTTCGAGGTCTTTTCTTATTGCCTAACAGAGAAACAGAAAATGGGAGGGAAAAAAATGAGGAGTAATAAAGCAGATTGAAGAACAAGACGGAGCAAGAAAAAAAAAACTCCCAAAATTTAATAAATTACAAACTTTTGTCCACCATTTTTGCTCTTTTCTCGAACGCAGATCTTTTAGACCTCCGTTCGAGGTCTTTTCTTATTGCCTAACAGAGAAACAGAAAATGGGAGGAAAAAAATGAGGAGTAATAAAGTAGATTGAAGAACGAGACGGAGCATGAAAAAAAACTCCCAAAATTTAATAAATTACAAACTTTTGTCCACCATTTTTACTCTTTTCTCGAACGCAGCTCTTTTAGACCTCCGTTCGAGCTAATTTCTTATTGCCTAACAGAGAAACAGAAAATGGGAGGAAAAAAAAATTGGGAGTAATAAAGTAGATTGAAGAACGAGACGGAGCAAGAAAAAAAACTCCCTAAATTTAATAAAAAATAACGGAAATAAATATAAATATAACGTAATAGTCTTCAAAGTTACACTTCTTTAAACGCTCATAAACCCTTCATAAAAGTTTTCATACACGAGGCAGCATAGTAACCAAGAGAATAATATAAAATAGGAAGAAGTTTTACATTTCGCTTTAAAATTTTCGGCATTTTTGCTCAGTTTATAACAATTAAAATGATGTTTTTGTATTTTTTACAACGAATAAAAATAAACGTTTAGATATATACCATGCAAGAAAATCTTTTTTTTTTTTTTGTAATTCCCGCAGCGAGTTTTTTTTCATTCCATTTCATATTTGTTGGATAACCTGGAGAGATATCAATACAGCAAATGGAATAAAGTGCGAGAGAAATATAACCGAACGCGTTTCGTAAGAAAAATGTAAATCCACAACTTCATAGCGTATGGGGAATACCAAAAAAAGGGAAAGGCGAATAAACTATATGCTGGTGATAGAACAGAGTTTTTACCTTAATGTTTGTCACTTACACTTATGTTTCGGAAAGTACGTGGGAGATAGAAAGTATTCTGTATTTTGTTTGTTTTTTTCAATTTTTAGACCACTCGAAAGTTAACTGAAACTGCTTATTTTTTTATTTTTCTTATGTAATATACTCTTCTTCACACACACACACACCACACACACATATATATATATATATATATACATATATATATATACAGAGAGAGAGAGAGAGACAGAGAGAGAAAGTAAATAAATCTAAAAATTAAACATATTGCATAAACCGTAGACAAGGGAGACTATTGAAAAATATTTTTTTAAACCTGTAAGCAACATTGAAGAGCATAAATTATATAAATATGATTGTTAAACTTCGTCTCATTTGGTATCTCTCTCTCACACACTCTCTCTCTCTCTGTATATATATATATATATATATATATATATATATATATATATATATATATATATATATATATATATATATATATATATATATATATATATATATAAATATATACATATATATATACATATATATATATATATATATATATATATATATATACATATATACGTATGTTTATACTGCATAGCTTCAGTATGCCTCTCCGAGGCATACTGACACTCCCACGAGCATCATTCGAGCACGTTTCGGAGTTCAACAGAGGCATAATCGTTTAATACAAAGATTGCGGATTATCCTTCCAAAAAATCTGTCATCGTGTCGGACGTTGCCAAGTCACAGTTATGCGGATATGGAGTCGGTGGATGCGGGAGGGGACGACTGACTGACATGAAGCGATTGCAACCGCCTCATCGCACCACCCCACGAGAAGATAGGCATATTGTGCGCATGGCACTGATGGAGCGCAGTGCCACATCCGCAACCATAGCACAACGAATAGGGTCTGTAATACAAAAATCGGTGTCCGCAAGAACAATACGAACATACGAACATACGAATCACTCTTCTGCCTGCAACAACACGATGGTCGGATTAGAGTTTGGAGACACCGTGGAGAGACCCTGCTCAACTTTTGTGTTATGAAACGTCATAATGGTCCTCCACCCGGTGTTATGGTGTGGGGTGGTATTGGATTCCACTACCGCATCCCTTAAGTACGCATTACCTGCACACTTACCAGCCAGTGTTATATACCGGGTGTCCAGCGAAAAAGTCCCTGTTTTCAAAATTAAAAATCTCAAAAGCAAAGATCTGTAGAAGAAAGCAACAAACGGTATTTTTATCGTGAAAGCTGTAAAAATTTTATACACCAATTTTCGAAATAGTTACAAAAGCTGCTAACAGATGGCGCTGTTAGTCAAATTTACTGCAATTTTCTGGCGCAGGCATAGATTGGTCTCTATATTCGTCGGACCTGAGTCCTTGTGACTATTTTTTGTGGAGCACATTAAAAAATACTGTCTACAGGATCCATCCCACCACGCTGGACGTTCTTCAGTAGGCGATCTGTTGGGCAGCTGAATGAGACATTGCAGAGTTGTTTATTCTATTGAGACACTACAGGGTGTGACGGCAAATTTTATTGTTTGTTTGCGCCACCTCCGTACAGCGAATGGTGGACATTTTGAAAAGATTGTGATGTATTGACTGAAAAGACTGCTTGCAAAGAATACGAGTTTATTTATGCATGCTGATACGAATTGTAAAGCGCCATCTGTTAGCAGCTTTTGTAACTATTTCGAAAATTGGTGTATAAAATATTTACAGCTTTCACGATATAAATACCGTTTGTTGCATTCTTCTACAGATCTTTGTTTTTGATATTTTTAATTTTGAAAACAGGAACTTCTTCGCTGGACACCGTGTATCTGAGGTTTTGCAGCCTGTTCTCCTTCCTTACCTTCAGGGCGTGCCTGGGGCCCCGTTTCAACAGCAAAATGCGTGACCACACGTTGCACGCATTGTTGAAGATATCATCTCAGACCACCAGGTTGCATTGTTACCCTGGCCTGCCTCGGCCAAATATATTCTCCAGATCTATTGCCCATCGAACATGTCTGGTCAATGACTGGACTTTCCTAGTCCGGCATGCCGCAGCCGCGGATATAACAGATGAACTTTGTCTACGTGTGGAGGCAGAATGGGCTGCCATTTCCCAACACGTAGAGGCAAACTCATTACTGATTTTCTCGTCTACCTCACATCAAATAAGGCTTATTTCCAATAAATTGTCATTGATACTATCTGTAATCTCTGGAAAAAATGTGACATTTATATCTCCTGTCCTTCCTGGTGTTGCATTTTGGATGGCCAGCAGTGTATATAGCAGAGAGAGAGAGATAGTACAAAAATATAAACATATGGCATAAAAAATGCTTCGAAGTTATTAAAAGAAGATTTCATTAAAAAAATCTCGAGTATTTAAAAAATGATCAAATATCATTGTTTTGTAGTATTTGCTTTTAACAAAAAAATATTACAGCGTATTTTCAATTTTAATACTTTTTGAAAATATTTTCTTACACATAATGAGAAATGTTATAAATTTTAAAAAAATTACAAATTGTATTATAATAAATTATAAACGTTAAATTAATTGATTTAAAGACTACGCAATTTGATAAAAGTTTTGCATATTTCATGGAGATATTTCTTAATAAGAGTAATAATATATTATCCTGTCTAGTACTTAGTTAATTTTATATAAGAAAACTTAATCAATTACTTATACTTTCACTCCCACACATACGAAGACATGCTCAAACATTTTCATCATTCATACTTGCTCACATATAAACAGTACTTACATATATACAGAAGAAAGGCGTCTGATCAAGAAAACACGTCATACCTTTCAGCGTATCATAATGAGTTTTATGATAATCTGGAAACGTTCAATATCCTATTTTATTTCGTAAATAGAATTTTATGTTATCAATACAAAACTGAGTTTACCATAATCTGCGTGATTATTTGAACAACTTTAAAATACATTTGAGAGTGCGTGTTTGAGTGCAAATAACGAATGACTTTAAAAGATTTTATCTGACATAATATACCACAGGATTTCCTCAACTGAACAGAAACCTTGAGGGCTGCATTTTAATATAGTTTAAGGCAATATAGTTTACGACAAATCTGTCTTCAATGGAGCCGATATGATTAGCACAACTGAGGAACACTGTATATCACGTTTCCTCCATGGTTTTACATGTTATCCTTTCATGATTGCGAACAGACAATGGCTAATCCTCTTCCAGACACTTGACTACGTCACTCCTACAATTGTTCACAACTATAGAAAATGGATTTAAAAGTTTTAATCACTTCTATGAGTGAATTGATTTAGGCATGGATCTCGTGAATAAATCCACGGGGCTCATACATTTGATATCCTGTGGATATATATATATATATATATATATATATATATATATATATATATATATATATATATATATATATATATATATATATACACATATATATATATATATATATATACGTATATATATATATATATATACATATATATATATATATATATATATATATATATATATATATATATATATTATGTATAGAAACACTTAAGTTTTCAAGAAACTTATTTTGAAAACCTAAAACCTTTATAACTAATAAACAGGGCCAAATAAAGACACGAATAAAGACACGAATACTTTATTTTTAATAACATTATGTCGTATGTTTGGTACTTAAAAAAATCTTACTGGATAACTTTATAAGAAGATAAATGTATTGTGCATATACTAAAGATTTGAAAAAATATATATTTAATGTTGTTTCACTGGTCATAGGAATTTATTCACTATTTATAGTAATTTATTTTTATTACAGTGTATGACAAAAATACATTAAAAAAAATTCATTGAAAGTTTTATCGTATAGTAAAAGAAACGGATTGTCTATATAGTCATTCCCATTCCCTAACACAAATCTCCGTATTTTTGTTTTATTTTGTAAACACTGAAATGCGTTTATATCGTATCCAGTAGATTTGCTAACGTTTCCATGCAGATGTAAAGATAAAGTCATTTCACTTACATATATTTTTCAATTTCGTGCCTGGTTTTGGTAGGACCCAAACGCAATTCAATATACGAAATGGAAAAAAAAACAGTAAGAAATATAACCTAAAAGAAGTAAGAAATGTAACCAATCTATGAGTAAAAGATAGCTTACATATGACTCCTACTAAAAAACGAAATAGTTCGACCAAACTAAAGTGAACTAGATAGGTAATAGAATATATAGAACGTTCCTATTTTAATGTATATCACTCGGTCTATATGCCCTTAAAATAATTTACCTTGGAGTAGCATTTTTCTCGGTTTTTGTTTTCATGCCTGATGCTACTATGTAAGAGAGTAAAATGTCAAAATATAATGGTCTGGGTTTTTTTTTTGGCTACATCTTTAGAGATTCAAAAAATAAATTAAAACAAATTTAATTAAATTAAAAAAAAACACGTCTTTCAATATATTGTCAATCTTAGGCCCTAATGTTACAATTTTTTATCTACATCCCTAAATGTAGATAAAAAAAATATGTTTCAAATATTTCTGTAACATTTATCAACAGAAATTTAGGAATGAAATAAATTGTCATTTACTGTCATAAAAAAACTGTTCATCCATTACTATGATCAGACAAAATAATGAAAGCCTCAATACTTATATTAAATCCTTTGTTCACATAGTTAAACACAGTTTTTAAGCTGTAAAATAGATAGCATTCTTTTTGTATTGTTTAACATATTCTTCTATCAAAGGTTTATTAATTTATATTAATTTAATGACCCTTTGATATTAAACCATTTTTCGCGCAACACTTCCTTATGTCCCTTAGAAAGTCGAGAAGGGGGGTTTTAAACCATACCTTGCTTGTTGTTATTGTTGTTGTTGTTGTTTCTAATGCCTTCTGGCCGGAATATTTTATTCCAGAGCAGGTCCATATAGTCTGGAATAAAATATTCCGGCCATGCTCATGTTCCTGCTAGGTCCAGACCAGGTAGGAATTCCCAATGGGTTCCAGGTGGACCCTTTGGGGGTCGATGGCAGTTAGAAAGGGTCTATAGTATTCCAGGGGTTTAGTGTGGGGAGTCGATGATGAATATTTCTATTTTAAAATTTGATTTATTTTTCTAGGAATGGAATTATTAAATAATAATATCAATTTTAATATGTATAAATGCAGATTTGCACAGGGAGCAGTGATCCACGCATCTAAAGTTGAATGTCATGACGCTTTTGTATATGCGTCGAATGTCGCCGTCGGCTTTTATTTGTATGCCAAAACTAGGCAGAATTGGAGAAATCCATTGGAACTTAAGGGGGGAGATCACTTTAAATCCTTAGAAAAAACTCAATTTTTTTTATTATGATTAATTTTAAAGAATAGAATGTAAGGAATCTTTTAAAAGTTGATATTACAATTAAAACAGTTTTATGGCCATATGTATAAAGCTAATAGTAAAGTAATTACTTGTATGTTGAATATTATAGAGAAAAATGTCAGGGTATCGATGAAGAAAAGCATTCTTTTAAAAGGGGTCGAGGTATGAAAACGGTTGGGAACCCCTAGTCTAGCTGATTGAGGGATGAGGTTCTGGTATATAATAACGCCAAAAGGGTCGAGTCCGATTCGGTCAGGTGCCACCTCAATTGGGATGGAACACACGCGGGGATGGCATCTGTGATATACCACAATACCATGCTGGCTTTCTGTACCAGAGTCTGTGGGTTCGAGTCCCACTCTAGGCATGGATTTTTGTAGTCGTTCGGAATCAATTTAAGCAGTAGGTCCCAGTCGTAATTAGCCCTCGCGTAGCAAGAAATTGACCGTAGTGCTCCAAATCAAACCATAGTACCATGCTTGATGAGGTCGGACCAACATGCTTGTCATGGACGATGTCTATTTAAGTAGTAAATGTAAGTGTTTGGATTCATAAATAGGATCATTTGACATTCCAAAAATGTCATACATTTCGATAAACTATGTGCTTACCACTGAAGACAACAGAAATGTTTAACACATTTCTTCCTGAAATTGAAACTTCTCTTTTGTACATGCATTATCTTTCAACTTCACAAAGGGGGAAGCAAACAAAATCTCAGAATAACCAATTATGAATCCCGATCTTTAACCCTTCAGCGGGGGCGCCAATTTTTGGAACAAAAGCAAGCGCGCGTGGCACGAAGTTCACTGTCTCTTTCAACCTTGATTATTCCTTTTGTAATAAACTTTTATTTTTCAAATTGAAAATAATAATTCTGCGTTTTATGACAAGATATAATATGGTGATAATATTGAGATATATTTATAATTAACCCTTTCCTTACGGGGTGGGATAGCATGTATCCCAAGAATACGGGCCCAAGAGTGTGTGTGTGTATGTGTATATATATATATATATATATATATATATATATATATATATATATATATATATATATATATATATATATTATATATATATATATATATTATATATATATATATATATATATATATATATATATATATATATATATATATATATATATTATATATATATATAATATATATATATATATATATATATATATATATATATATATATATATATATATATATATATATATATATATATATATATTTATATACATATATATATAATCCCCTGAATGGCCGTTCTAACAAAGAGGGTATGAAATTTCCTGTTCTAAAGAGAGAATCGGAAAAATGGGCCCCGTAAGCTAAAGGTTAAAGACCAAAGAATGCAGACACAATCACCTTATTTCAAAACTGTCCGATTTTTTCGATCTAAGCACGACTTGCGAATGAATTCCTATTATGTCCAAAAATACATAAAAAACAATTAGATTGTCCATCTTCGTAGTATGCGGAATACCATGCAATAGCTGCACATTGGATTGACTGCATCAACTCCTGCTTTTGTCGTACTGTAATGCAGTATAATCGCCGGTTTATCACGGTTAATTCACGATTAACAATGAATGGAAAGGAATACAAGGTTCAGAAAATCAGACTTGCATTATAAAAGGTGTAGCTATAAATAGAAACTGCTTAGAACATTCAAAACTTATATGTAAAAACAAACCATTCAAAATTCCGAAAATGTCGCACTTTGTACACAGGTGCGCGCTGAAGGGTTAAATTCAGCGGGAAATTAAGGTGATTGGTTCAAAATACTTTACCTTTGCTTTAGGTGCTGAATGTCATGTGATTTAATACAAAACAATGCAGTGAAAAAACTGTGATAATAAATATAACCGAACGTTAGACTAGAATAATTGTCACTACTTTCTTTGATTCGTGTCTACGCCAGGTATGGGTACCTTGAATTTGAAGGTCGGAAAGCCCTTCCGTTTGGTGGTAGAGGTTGGAGGTAGGGGTGCAAGCCCATCAGATGTCGCCCCTGGAAGAACCTGGTGCATTATGCCTTCCGACCAGAAGGCATAAGAAAAAACAACTTTGATTAGAAATGTGATAAGCGTAAACATAATAAACTCATATAATGAGAGTATTTTGAAAAAAAACTTTAGACTTTGAGTAATTATTCTCTATAATATTTGCGTTTACTCCTAAGTTATTTGCGAGACTTCTTAAAGAATTTACCTAAAAGAATTTCTATTACAGTATTTGTGTAAAAGAATTTGTAATTAGTTATTAGTTATATTTGTTAGATAGAAAACAGGTAACAACTTTTGCAGTAGCATGCATAAATTAAACAATATGCTTCTATGATGTTAATCACTTTTTGAAACAAGCGGAAAAAGACTTTTTAACGTGAAAACCGCTCGCTAGAAATTAAGGCGAGATTTCTACACAAACATAATTTTTGAAGGTATATTTTTGTTCTTTTTTTATGTTTCAAAACTCTCCCAATTTTAAGTACATGAATAATTGATTTGCAAATTATTTCCACATCTCAATAAAGCATTCAGAAGAAAATTTTCGTGTTTTCTGAGTATTCGGTAACTATTTACCCATTTCGTTATTTCTTTTAGTGGGAAGATAAATATTCATGAAAGCGTTCCCTACATGAAATAAGGTATTCGAAAAGAAATTTGTTGATATTTCTCAAATTTACGTAATGAGACTAAATGACCAAATACGGAAAAATATTAAATAGGTAAAATGATAGCATTTAGAACATTCATGAATTTAATATTGCTTTTCGCCCTATTCTTTTCTTTTTTCTTTGTCGAATATTTCAGATCTCGGTATGGTTCAAAAACAGCAAATGAAAATTGTATTCAGTCGCTTAGTAAAAATTACTATTTCTTGCATCCGATTCTAAACGATGCTATTAAATTACACCCATACCTCGCTTTACAGCCTAGGTACGTTCCGGAAAAGTTGGCCGTAAAGCGAAAATCCGTATAACGATGCAATTATTTTAACACAAACCTATACAAATTATATTGGAACTGTTCCAATCTATACTTATATATAAAGAGAGAGCGATTTTGTACGTGGAGGTTAATCTTCAGAACCACTGTACCTATTTGAAAAATTCTTTCACTGTTTGAAAGGTACATTATTCCAGATGGACATAGGCTATATATTATGTATATCTGATCAGTAGAAATAAAGTTAGGGGCTTAATCCTAACAATCTCCATTGTTTCCGCTACTGTATTCTACCGCTTTTTGTTCCGAAGATTTCAACGATACTTAGCGTGGTGCTATCGCGGTGGGCTTCTGTTCTGACGCTAGCGGTTCGAACCTACCCGTTCTCCGGCACGCTTTTTTCTTTTAAAAAATTTATTTTAATTATTAACTAACGTAAAATTAATTTAAGGTATTATTTAGGTTATTATTAAGGTAAAAAAAGATTTACAATTTATTGGCTATCAACTGGAAATTTATTGGCATAATATTTTGTTCAACCCGGACAAAGTCGGGACGGGCCGCTAGTTTTTTATAAATAGCATAGTTTTTAGTTCATAAAGAATTCTGTTCTTTTTATTTCCTATAAAATTGCTTACATAAAAATAAAAGTACAAAACAATGTAATAATAAATAGAAATTCAAAAAATAAATATATAAACAAAAAACAAAAGAAATCATATGTACATATGTATACATATAATAAAAAACCTAAAATAAAATGTTTAAAAACTGTTTTAGTGTGATGACGAACATTAATATGAAGAATCACTAAGCTATAATATGCTGCCATCATCAATTTCCTCTGTTGTGGTCTTATAACGAAGCATTGTGGGCCGTAAATCGAGAAAGTGCTATAATTAAAAAAGGCCGTTATAGCGAAATGCCGTATAGAGAGAGGCCATATAGCGAGGTATAGGTGTCTTTCACTGACAGGGTAGAAATCGTACCTTAAGGAGGTCCAGGACACAAATTTGTTCAAATTTTCGAAACAAATTTTATTGCATTAAAAATATTTTTGTTCTTTTACGCTTAAAATGGCGTTTAAATCATGTTTCTATCTTAATTAGAACAGGATAAATTATTATTATTTTTGCAACATTCTAATAGTAGCCAACCGTTTTTTAAACCTGTAAGTGCGTTTTACTGCATGATGGGTTTTTTCCCCATTTCTCATCTTTAAATTGTTATAAGTCAAGAACCGTTAAAGATAAATGGTTGAAACTTGGAACATGTCTTTTACAACTATTTTACTTTAATTTTAATTCAACAAATTTGAAAAGAAATATTTACTTTTAAAAATATGATTTTTTAAAAATAAGTTACATAATATTTTTTTGCAATTTTTAATCTAAATCCTTTTAATTTCTCTAAAAATTAATACTTCAAAAAATGCTGAATCCAAATTAAAACTTATATATTTCTGTTTAATTAAATGAAAAAGTTTTCAAATTCGACAAATAATGTTTCAAGTTATAACGATTTTAAATTACCCCACTTTTATTTAAAATTTTAAATTTAAAATTTTTTTAAAAACGTTTTGAGAAATTTTATGATGTTATTTTGTTTAAAAATTATATGGTTGACCATCACAAAAAAATTCAAAATTTTAACTCAATAAATGAAAATTATTTTAAAATGTGTCCCGGACCCCCTTAACTTTTGGAAATACTTACAGAAGTATGCACGTGGGAGAAATGGAGTCTTTCTCCTAGCTCTTATTCCATTTGAATAAAACAGGAAAACAATATAGAAGCATTTCTTTTAGAGATCTTTTCATTCGGAACCATATTTATCAAAAGTTCGGAGCGTAAATGCAGGGATCGTATAAGTAACTTTAAGATATAATCGGATACAAGTTCTTCATTGCTTTATCATAAGAATTTTTGCGAACAGAAAATAAAATAAATCAAAAATTAGTTAAATACTTTTAAATAATTCTTTAAAGGCTCTTAGATCAGATTTTTAGAAATGGTTATCGAAATAAATATAATTATTAGGGATACGTAATTTTCATATTTACGAAATAGATGCGAATAAATGAGAAATTTGCCGATATGAGCGAAAAACTGCGAAAATTATTTTTTTGCTACTTTTCGACGAAAACTGTGATAAACGGCTTTTCAAGCGAAATTAGGTAATAATAGCAATAATTTATTAACATCTAAGACCATTCACGGTCTTTAACTGAGAGATCTCACACTCGAAATTTGCTTATTACTTATTGCTAAAGACTTAAGGAAATAAATGTGGAGACTACTGCAATGTTAGAATTTTACTAAGAATTTTGATACTTACCTAACCAAGTAAGTGAAATGATTGTGATTTTTTTTAATAAATGTGAAAATTGTGTACTTTATATATATATATATATATATATATAGATAGATAGATAGATAGATAGATAGATATTTGCGAATAAATGTAAAATTTTATATATCGTAATTTTTTTAGCTAAATTTAGATATTTTTTATGCGAAATTTACGTACCCTTAATAATTATATACTATTATTACAACCATTGTCTTAAAATGTTTAAAAAAATTAAAAAGACATCGGACATCAGATATAAATATATATTTCTAATGAATAGTATAATATATTAAGAAAATAAATATTGTATTACCTTTTACAATAAGAATTTATTATAAATCACATTTTTTCTTTTAAAAATGATTTAATATTTGTTTATTAAGTAGTATTTAATATTTGTTTATTAAGTTTATTAAGTAGTTACTAGTAGTATATATGTAACATTGATTTGGCAGATAGAGTATAAAGTGTATGTTGACTTATTTAAGTTAAGAACTAATCTTTTATTTGCTGAACACCACAAAATTTCTGAAATAAGTGACTGATTTCAAGTAATCCGCATATGTTACTGAATCAAACATACTAAATTAAGGTGAAATTGCGTTTCATTATTCAGTTTAGTAGTGTGGATATTTTGAGGAATAAAACAATTTAGAATTCAGAACATGCATTTAGGAAAAAAATAAAAATTCTCCAACAGCTGTTTAGAGTTCTTACCTGTCAAAGGTCTTTGGCGAAAAAGCCGACATATCTTAAACCGCCAATATGGCAACCCCATGTCAGATCACGGTTCATTCCTTTAAGTCCCCCAAAGTGTTGTCGCCTGCCTTCGCTCACCAAGATTGCCCTATCCATAATGCATGCACCTGATTTATTTTTATTCCTAGAAAAAGCTGAGGATGTATGGAATCGCTATTACTTGACATTCCTCGACCTAAAGTTTCACTTCCCAGTGGGACAGTGAGACACCGGAAGTTATTCTCAAAGCAACACCTAGACATTCTGAATTTTTTTCCTATCCTTCTGTAAGTTTTGCCCATTTGGGTCGTGACGTTATGATAAAGAAGCGGCAGGAGAAGTGTGAAACATATTGTCAGAAATATAAAATGCACATAACTGAAGCATTTCACAGGAGAAATATTTATCGAACACACTCTTATTTACCAATTAGTGCAACCAAACAATATTTTTACTAAAATTTTTGTCTGCTACACACAGCTCTGGTATGCTGATTTCAAAATCTTTTGTAATGCTAAACTTTCTACAGATTGTGGATAACTAGTGCATCAAGTCTGACATTTTAGGCCGAATAATTCAGATTAGATTAATTAGGAAACTTCGCAGACTTTTACCTCTTGTATCAAACTGTTGCAATTGTAGAATATTCCCGGAGGTATTCACATCAAATGCTTACCTGTGTGATTATTCCCTGATGTGTTCACATCAAATGCTCTCCAGTGTGATGACAGAAAATTGATTTCTCCAGAACTCGAGCTACGCAGTTAATATGTTTTCATAGCTGAATAAAATGCATTTTATTTTAATACATATAAGCCATATTCTGCTAACAATACCTGCGCCCGTCCGTATATACATATTCTATACGACAAAATGCCCCAGAAAACCCTTTACAAATTATAGAACTCATATTTATAATTCACACAACATATTCAAAGTTATAGAAGCCACGGTAATAGCGCAACCTCATAATAATGCAAACTTCATATCAAAGCAGTGTTAATAGAATATTTTGTGTAGCTTGAGGGGATTTGAAAGAGGACAAGTGATTGCATACTAACTACGTTTGCAATAAATTTGTTTGGGAGATTTCAAACTTGCTTAATTGACTTCAAAGCGCTGTAAGAGTGGCAATTGTGAGTTGAAAATATTTATGAGTTTCAACCATGCACTTACTATTCTGTCGACCATGCCTCTTACCACCAAAGAGTAGTCGGGAGAGTCTTATATGCTCGTACGACAAAATAGTAAAAGTTGCAGGGAAATTATCCAAACAGATTTTCAAAACACCTCAGGATATTAGCTAAGCACAATATATGTTTGTTGAGATCTCAGTCCATTGGCTGTAATCCACTGGGCTTTAGGGCAATCTTTTAGAGTGGTGTAACTATAAAGTAACTCATTTAAACTTCATATATCTAGTCATACCCTCGGGGGAGCCTGTGACCCCTAGAGGGTGAGTTCTCAGGTGGCGGATCGGGGAATGCCTCCACTGGAATTTCCACTGAATGGTAGAAGAGAATAAAATACCTTCCGTGAACTAACAGGTAGAAGTCGAACCCCTTTCGAGGCAATGGCAGTCCTCTTCTATGATTAATGCATTTTCTTTCTTCTTCCTCAATCACATCTTCAGTCGGTGTCAACCATCAAGTTTGTGTGAGAGATATGATATGCAAGGAGGATTTTCATGATTCCTTTTATCCCATAGTTCCGCTTATAAAATACTTTATTACTGAAATATATATTGGCATTTTATTCAATGGCATGCTCTCCGTAAAATAGGCTGGTTTCCTCAATCCGACCGAATATTTTGGGGCGATTTAAAATGGAGACTCCAAGTTATGCCGTAAAGTCCAAGATGGGCATGCCGTCTAGCATTACTTAAGGGGGTTCTGTTAGCAATATGAACTAAGAATTACTTTGAGGGTCTATTAATTATTTGCCTTTCCGAAGTTTAACGTCATATTTTGCTTTTCCATTTTAAGCCGATTCAAGTTAAGGCGATTCAATAAGTCGAATCACTGACGCAAGTTTCGTTTAGATTACGCCATGTTTGGCAAACTGCCGTGCGTCATATAATTAAACACAAAATTCTTCAGTTTACGGTGGATGGCGTATTTCGCAGAAGTTACAACCCGATATTTGAATATCGGCTTTTGACATGAGTATATAAGCCTTGAACACTTTCAGGAAATCGATCGATCAAGGAGCTTGTTTTGTTTAGATTACGAACAATCATCAAGGAGCTTGTTTTGTTTAGATTACGAACAATCATCAAGGAGCTTGTTTCGTTTAGATTATGAACAATCGATTAAGGAGCTTGTTTCGTTTAGATTATGAACATTCATCGAGGAGCTTGTGCCTGAGCTGATGAAATAACAGGATGTTGTATCAAGCCTGCATACAGTAAGATATTTTTGTATTACTTCCGAATTAAATCCTTATGATAGTCCATCACAGTATGGGAAAAATAGACTGTTTTTAAGAACTGATTCAATAATAAAAACCCGGCGTGCATTACCAAGTGTTACTTGTGAAAAGGAAGATATTGACATTGTTGTTTTAACTAATTTTAACTATTTTTTCAAATGAATAAAGCTTTTATGTTATTATTAAAAGGCGTCTATAAATTATTGTCGTCTATAAATTATTTGTCGTCTATTATTTGTCGTCTATAAAATATTTTGAGCATCTTTTATGGTTTTAACGTATACCATTTTAACAAACATAGCTTTTACTGCACATTTTTTACTCTGCTATTTCAAGATACATATTAGAAGAATTATAAGAATTGCTGACGTACATGTTTTTACATGTACGCTAACAGCTTAGAATTCGCTTTCTAAAGAATTGCAATTTTATTTTTCTCACAAAAGTGATTCGATCATTAGAGAATGGCCTTTTCATAAGAATTAAGGAACTCACAGAACTAAGAGTTGTATCTTCTCACAATTAATTTTGCCTCAGTAAGGAATGGAAAACTAAGGTGATTTGTCAGTTTTGATCACATGCAACGTGTATATATACGTGTTTGGACATAAGACGTCAGACAAATATTGATAGACAAATCAGACAAATATTGACAAAATAGTTTCTATTAATAATGACTAAAGGACTGATTCCTGATAAAAATCCCATGAACACTGTCGGTAAGAGGACTTCAAAGATACTTGATGAAAGGACAAGGAAAAGGATGTGGTTCAAATATTTACAGATTTTGGCTGAAAGAACGATACATATGATCCCTATTGAGAAGGATATAAAAAAGTAAAAAGTTGCTGCATTTCTTTTTTTTACCTCATGAGAGGGAAAAGTAAATGTAATGTAAATATTAATAGTGTTAATCACAATTAAATATTAATAGTTATTAAATATTAAATATAATATAATTAATAATAATTAATAATAATTAATAATAATTAAATATTAATAGTTATTATTGAGGATTAGTAAATGTAAATATTAATACGGGTGTAGATTAGGGAATGTAAGGAGTAGTGCTAACTTACATATGGTGTTCCTTTAATAGTTGTCTGCCACGTTGAAGAAAAAAATAAGTACATCAGTATCATCATTTAACTCACATTACTTTCCCTCTCTTTTTTCACTGAAGGGCAATTGGCATTATGTCTTTGATATTATTCATGACTGTCTTGAAGCGAATTTGATTGGCGTTCTGTAAATAGGTAATTGCTCACTAAGCAAAAGTAACGAAACTGGTCAGAGACAGTTCACCCTCGTCCTTGAATCCTGAAAAGTCCTCTGAGCTTCGGAATACTGGAAATCAAATAGCATAATGGAAAGCAGGAATCCGACATTAGTTTGGAGAGCTAAGTCCTGATGTTATTAGAAGTTATCAAAATTATCCCCCGAAAAAATAAAATTAAAATTATAACATTTGTAAACAACTGCATAGGAAAAATTTAATACAAATTGATAAGAAAATATATTTTTAAAAATGTAGTGATTATCATTAGTTTGTTGTTTTTTACTTATCACTTTTTTTGGCATAAAATTCTTTTCACTTGCTAGTCATTTAACTATTAAACATTTTACTGATAAACATAATCATTATATTTATTTTATTATTCCACAAATCACTAACATAATTAATATATCTACGCGTTTATCCACATTTCGGTCCATAACACAATTCCTATATCTTTAACATTTCTACATTTAATGCTTTTTCCTCAAAAATAAAAGGTTAGTCATATTTATAAATCACAAATTTTTTTCCATGGCAA
Organism: Dolomedes plantarius; assembly: GCA_907164885.2. NCBI lineage: Eukaryota > Metazoa > Arthropoda > Arachnida > Araneae > Dolomedidae > Dolomedes > Dolomedes plantarius. Next base: position 174,739,419 of record OU015495.1, on the reverse strand, counting down.
TATTATATGTCAAATATATGGTTTTTCAATCGTAAATGCCGCATTTTACAATCTTATTGAAAATTAAGTTGAAGAAAGACTTTCTATATTTCAATGAAATGCGTATCATTTTACATCATACATTTTATTTCATCTCTATATTTCCTCTCCGTTTCAATCACACTTTATTTGTAGAGAAAAGCAAATAAAAAGTCCCATTCTATAATTGAACCACATCAAAGTCCACGCACGCTCCTTTTTCCTCTCTAAATAACTATAATCGTAAATGGACCTTATGTTTTCTGTATCTTATCTCATGCATTTTAAGCATGAGGGATTTTACTGGTGTATTACGCGTTTCCAACTCAAAGTGGCACGACACTTATGTTTCCGATGGATCCTGAATGGGTCGTTTACAGCTTATGGATTGCTCAGTACTTGAAACTTCCACCTGAATATCTTTTATCTACATGTTAGGAGAGAGGGGAAAAGAAAAAAGTAGGTTTTCACAATCTTTCTTTCCGATGTCATTCCTTAGATAGGATAGGTGTTAGTTTTGATAAGAAAATAGTAGGGATCAGAGGTGAAAAGATAAAAAGGACTGGTAGTCACTGATTTTTTTTTTTTTCATGGGAGGAAAGTTTGACATTTGTTGGGGCTTTATTGTTCCATTAATAAATGTTTTTGCTTATCCGTGTAACAGATATTGGAGAATTTTCCCTGTTGCAACAGAGGAATCAATTCTTTGCTAAAAGATGAATTTTTAGTTTGGAAGGAATACATGAGGCTTTAACCATATACGTTTGAAGGTTTGCAAATTCTCAACTTCAGGAGCAAAGGAGTAGAAAAAAAAATTTAAGGCTATGCCCAGAAACAAATAACAATGTCCAAAGTATATAAGGCAATTTAGTTCACTTCTAGGTTTATACTCTGCATATAGTTTTGTTTGTGGTTGAAGAATATATATATATATATATATATATATATATATATATATATATATATATATATATATATATATATATATATATATATATATATGTGTGTGTGTGTGTGTGTTTGTTTGTTTGTTCGTTTGAATATGTTTCATTAGCTAAAGTATCATATATATCTATGTCCTCCGTTACGAAATCTAATAATTTATAATTACCGTTTGAAAATTAAAGTAGTAGATACAAAGACATTGATTGATCTATCCAGTAGGTGTAATTATATTTTATCGTTATAATAAAATGAGATTTTTTAAATAATGCAGAGATTTTGAAACATCAAGTCTGCCAAGGTAGAAGTTTGTGTGTGGGTTAGTAACATTAAATCTCATTTTTGACTTCCCTTTATTCTTTAAAATTTTCATACTAAAAGGGACAAGAACGAGAACTGATCGTTTTATCATTATAGTAATGGAACTATTAATAGGCTAATTTTCTGACAGGCAATCAGGAGTTATAAAATACGTGAACTGAAGACAGGTACTGGCAAATCATTCACTCCAGTTTATATTTTTCATAAACATGCTATTTCCTAGAAGAAGAATCTTAAAAGTGATTTCAGAAGAATTAGAAATACTAGGAACATACCTCATGGGGAAATTTCCAAATACTAAAAGGGTATAATAATTCTGAATATTTCGGAGTGACCCCATAGAAGTCTAATTTGGGTGTTTTGTTATATCAATAATGAGCATTTGAACATTGGTACTGTTCGTACTACATTTCGTACTTACTTAACAATCCAAGTATCAGAAAACTTCCAATAATTTATAAAAAAATGCTAGGAAAAAAAAAAAGATTTGATTTGAAAAATATTTTCAAGAAATGCACTTAGATAAAAATAAATGACAAATTGTCTTCATTTACCTCCAATTTTTTATATTTCCGAGTAAAAATTTTTAAACGTTTAAGGGAAGAAGCCATTATTTTGTGATGTTTCTTTACTTTTCTAAGTTTTTTTAATTTAGTTTATCGTTGATAAAATTGCCCTAGTCCTCTCTCTTATTATATATATATATATATATATATATATATATATATATATATATGTGTATATATATATATATTATATATATATATATGTATGTATGTATGTATGTATGTATGTATGTATGTATGTATGTATGTATGTATGTATGTATGTATATATATATATATATATATATATATATATATATATATATATATATGTGTGTGTGTGTGTGATTGTGTGTGTGTAATTATATGACAACGAGACTAGAAAAAATATTCCTTTCAACCTTATTCATAAATATAAAGCAAAATTGATGGACAAAATTAAATATTTGAATATAGAATAAAATATAATTTATACACTGATAATACTCACAACTGCTCCCTGGCACTGCATGTTTATTTACGTAATGGATTTTCTACAATTCATACACACCTATATATGTCAGAACAGAGTTATGAATTGCCAAAACGTTTGTTGGTTTAAGGACGTTTACAGAAGCCTGAACTAATCAGATGAGTTAAATGTAACGACATTTGTCATAAGCTATTCACTACTTTACTAAACCTAATTAAAGTACACCAGAACTTTAATATCTAATGTGTCATTTCGCTATCTTTCAAAATTACATGCAGTAAATCGGGTCGATTAAGTTTTAAGATATTTCTCAAGCTGTCAAACTAGATAAGAATCTCGTGATTTGTGTTAAAACTTTCGCGCTGCATTAAGCATTACACCTCCGTCGCAGATCACAGGTTCTTAAATATTTACTGCCTTGCATGATTCAAAATTCATATTGTTAATTATGTAATGTTCGTATGATTAACAATGACAGCATGTTATAGAGCAAGTAAAAAGTGCATGAAGTATAAATTAAACATCTTGTGTAGTCGATACATTAATTCTTTAAAGATCGGAGGAATTATTTTATAGAGTTATATTACATGGGACATCTTATTCAATTTCATTTCATAGTCCATAGAAGAATTGAAATTTTTACTAAAAGGAAAGATTATATGCGAATAATTAACGGAAATTTTTGCAATGCATTTTTTTCTACATAATGTCGATTTTCCTATCTTTAAGTATTTTATTAAAAGTCTAGTAAACAAAAGAAACATCTTTATTTTTCCTTAGTTTTCAAGATAATTAAAGGAAAGAATTCCAACTTAATATAACCGTTTGACAATGGTTCATAAAATTAGTTGTTATTGATGTTAAGGAATATTTTTATATAAAGGAAAAAATAATAAAACACTCAAAGAGAACTTACTCATTCATATTCTCAGAGGTTGTTTACACATTTTTTAAAACGATTTTATTTAAAAATATACAAAACTTAAAAAAAATAAATAAATTTCTGAAAATCTCACGTTATAAAAGCTGAATTAGCCTTTTCTGTAGTTAAATTTTATCAACGGTGCATATAAAATGACTGTAGATTGAAGGATATGTTTTTGCGATTTCCGATGAGAAATTATTTTATTTTCTGACAAAAAAGTATTTGAAATCCATGAAATTCGTATCTCTAAAGGGAAAAAAATGAGTAATAACATTAATACTAAAGGGGAAAATTTGTCACTTTTTATTGCTTTCAATTAGAAAAAGAACTATGAATGACTACCGAAAGAAGGTAAGTGCATTTACGACTATTACAAAAGTGAAAACTCTCTACTCAAAGGGAAATCCAAGTAAACCCACCCACATAGTGGACAATTGCAGTTTCTTTAAATACCTCTGTGACGACTGTAAACAAGATTTACAAAAATATTCAATTTTCAAAAAAAGCGATAAAAGCATACTGTTCTCCGTCTTTTGCCAAGGCTTCTAGTTGAGCGCATTCTCAGATAAAAGCACTTGCCGAAGGAAGATAGAAATATATTGGGACAATTCGGGACACATGAATCTATTTTAAATGAATGTAAGAATATAAAATCGAGTTATTATCACAAAAGAAGAGGATATGCATGAAATATTTATTCCAAGTATCAAAAGAAAAATTCAGCAAAGGATTCGTGGCCATTGTTACTTTTTCGAATAACGCAAAATCAGAATTCAGATGAGATGGAAAAAATGTCAAAATAAATTAAACTTGTTATCAGGATAACATTTTAACTGCTATATTTAAAGACGAAATACAATCCCTTTATCCGCCGGACGATGGCCGGAGGGTTAGGGCGCTGGCTTTCGGTACCAAAGTCTGTGAGTTCGAGTCCCACACTCGGCATGGACTTTGTAGCTGTTCGGAATCGGCTTTAAGCAGTAGTTCCCGTTCAAATTAGCCCTCGAGTAGCAAAAAGTTGACCGCAGTGCTCCAAACCAAATCAAATCATCCCTTTATCCACTGATTATCGATACAGTAGAACTTCATCAGGATAAAAAGCTACGAACCATGCATCAAAATCTACTACTAAATTTCTGGGAAAATGACAAAAGGTACAGGGATAAATGCTGCTCCTATACCTTCAAAATCCTTGGAAAACTGCTGAAACCAATGGAATAAAGTAAAGCTCAGAATATTTGAAAATCTCTCTGACCTTAGCAATAGACAAGCAGAATGATAACCCAGAGAAAGAGAGCCTTCAAAAAGAACATTTAAGAAATTAATATTGTTACTTCAGACACTAATTACATTACTTTAAAACTTTTCCTAAAAATGCGTAAAAAGCCTTTGCCATTACAAAGTGTTTACGCAAATTATCACGTATAACATGATTATACAGATGAAGCAAAATTTTAGAAGAAATTTTGCTTCATACATTCTACGTCAAGCCCTCTAACTATGACTGTAGCGTGGAATTTAACGCTACAGTTGATCTGTGCTAATTTTGCCCAATTTAATCTAGAATTTCTTTAATGTCAGGAAATACTTTAATTCAGTCACTCTGTCAAGCAATATTTCACGTTAACAGGTGTGTTTCTAAGCCCCAGTTTGGAATTCAGGGTGGTCTACTATAACAACATCTTTGTTCATTCATGCACATGTGTGCGTAAATAGAATCAACTCGATTTTGTTGAAGAAATCTTTACGGTTTTTATTATTCCCAAGATACGGTTCTCTTGTTGCAAGAATTTCTTTAAACTACGGTTTCCGGTTTACGGGCTAACAAACAGCGAACCATCTATCAAAACCTCTTTCGAAGGCGGTTACTCATTTTCACGGCGCTCAAGGTGACGTTTCCATAATACAAGCCATTTCTCTTGCCCCCAAAGGCAATACCGTCAATTGATTCTGTGCAGCTTTTGAGAAAACCGCTTTGGCAATACCTAATTGAAGCGGCAGTTTGATGAAGGGAACAAGCACCAAAAAAACGAAATTCTTTTTCTTTTGCGCCGTACTGTTATTTACATATATACGCTCCTTGTAAGCTGTAAAAGGCACTGGAAAAGCGGGTGAATGTAGAAAATATTATATAAAAGTTTAGTGAAGAAAAAATAATAAATAAGACAGTTTTTTTTAAATTTCCCACAAAAACAGTTTCTTGATTCGTTCCCTTCTTCAAACTGCCGATTCAATTATTTATGTGTCTAACGACACACAGATACAGGCCACCCACATGGTGTAGCGTTCAGCGTTCTGAGCTGCCACGTAGTGGACTTGTTTTCAAATCCCGAATAAGGGTTGGTCGTTTCCGTGTGTCTTCATCCTCATAGGGAGCTATTCCTTCTCACCTATGTGGTGTCCCCATAATAAAGTGGCAACCAGTAAATTGAGGGGAATAACAAAAGGCGAATGTATCACGACAAAGTACATCCGCATTACGCAAACATCGCAAAAAAAAGGATAGATACAAACGCCCCCACAATCACGTAAGAGCTTTTCGGATTTCACAAATATGAAGAATTTCAGGCTTAAAACCTGAAGGTGCACTTCTTTCTTCCTTGAGGTATATTAACCTAGTATATAAAATTATATATATATATATATATACATATATAGTTCACCACAGTTTGCTGGCCCTTTTAATATAGGGGCACCATATAGGCGGACCAGCATTAGCCCCTATAAAGGGACGACTCAAACGTATGTATTTTATTGGCGCTAGGTTGGCTGAGGTAAGAACACCGGGATTCGATCCGAGCACCCTCATCACCGAAAGTCAGTGCGCTGTGCCACAGGGTCACTACAAGCCCTATAAAATTATACCAAAAAAAATCCGAAAAGTTTAACAGAACTTCTGAAGTATACATTAAACATTTACAATCTGATTGAGAAAAGGAGAGAAATACACTTATTACTGAGATTGCTGTCCTCTATTCAAACATAAAGTAAAGAGATTCACAGGTAATTAATATTTTTTGTTTATATAGTAGTAGTAAATGGAAGGGTATTTTTAACAAATATAATGTTCTTTTGGACAAAGAAGAAATTTTTCAAACATTACTAATAAAAATTCAACGACATTCTTATTCTAGAAAAATGCAATCACGAGAAGATAATTTATATTAAGCGTTACCCTCACAATTTTTTACTTGGGAAAGTGGGTTGAATACATCCCTAGCTATGATAGACATGGCTACATTTGGTTTAAGAGGAAATATATATATATATATATCTTTAGGGGAACTTTACCTTTACTAATTTTGATGTTTTTTTTCTTCATAATTACATACTTCTCTTAATTGAATACACTTCAGAATGATATTTTTGTATCTACTGCAGAGTGTAAAAACTGTGAAAATGCAAACAAATGCACTGTACCAGATTCAATGTTTCACTTCAAGACACTATGCTTAAAGAAATAAAAGTGAAACAAAACCGGGTTTCAACTTCTTGCTAAATAAAATTTAAAACAAAATGTTAACTCAGCTATATTTTTCCTGAAAAATCAACACTACCATATAACTTACTAATTTAAATTTTTTAATTAATTTTTTTTTATAAAAAAAGAAAAAAATATATTTTATTGCAACTGAAATTTAATTTTTATCATGAAAAATCAATCTAATTTACAGGATTTAATGAAATATATTCTTATTGAAAATTACTGTGCTATTTTTTTATAAAAAATTCGATTAATTGGGAAAAAAGATTTAGAAGAATGCATTTAAATCCCATTGACAATACCTTTTTTTCTATAGAAGTAAGTTTTTTTTTTAACAAATATAATGACTAAAATTTTTTGAAACAATATTTCTTTCATATCTTTAAAAAAAAAACTTCTATTAGATATTAAATTTTACTAAATAAATTTAATTCCTTAATAACGTACTATATCCTTTGCAACTAATTTTTCATTACACTATTGTAATAAAATATAATGCAAAATATAATGTCATAAAGTGCAGACTCTTGTTTGGTTCATAATTATATTCATTCAAAGATTCAGCAACACTGAATATGGAATTATTTCAAACTTCATTCATTAACTTTCCTTGTTTTGACTGATCAAAGCTAGAGAAGGCTTACATATAACATACAATATTATTATGCATATTCTTAGTTTGCGAACAAATAATATTGCTAAATTCACTTGTGTTCATTTAGGTAACGTAAAATATGTTAAAGCCTTATACTTAAAACTGTTACAAACTCTAAAGATTAAACTAATAACTGCGATCAATACGCAAGCAAAGTAAAAATGAAAGAGTTGTAAGGTATACACAAGATTCGATTCACAAGAATCGAACTTTTGAGTGAATGAATTAAAGAAGCTGCTTGAGATATGCTAATTTCGGCATACGCGCTTAGTATAAATACCATGCAGCGTCATTAATAAAAAAGGTTGTTAGGGTTGAAAAAGGTTGTTAAGGTTGATAGATAAGCGAGAGGGAGCTACGGGTTAAGTAGCTCCAGGTGTTATCCTGCGCTAGTGCTTAGGGGGCCCAAAGTTTAGGTGTCAGTAGTGCTGGTTTGACTCTCTGCTGGTTTGTGAGTATTGGTAAAGTATATTTTTATTGAATGCTAATATATATATATTCCGTACAAGTAGTACGTATGCTTATTGCTGTAAAAGCAAATTCTATATGTGCAACGAATTCAATAAACTTTGTTTCATGTATAAACTGTGTTTGTATCAA
>OU015495.1:174666457-174726457 GCA_907164885.2 Dolomedes plantarius | reverse complement strand
AATTCTGCTTAAACATGGCTAAAAGTATTAAAATAATGCATTTTCATCGTGTTCTGAGGTATTCTAAAAGTTTCAAATGTCTTGCTAGTCGGGAAGTTAGTTAAAAATCTATTGCAAGATTTGTACGGGGCAAAAACACACACAAACATACAAACATGAAAGAGAGTTGTAAGATATACATAAGATTCGATTCACAAGAATCGAACATTTGAGTGAATGAATTAAAGAAGCTGCTTGAGATATGCTAATTTCGGCATACGCGCTTGGTATAGATACCAAGCAGCTTGATTAATACAGAGGTTGAAAAAAGGTTGAAAAAGGTGTTGTAAAAGTTGATAGATAAGCGAGAGGGAGCTACCAGGAAAGCAGCTCCAGGTGCTATCCTGCGCTAGTGCTTAGGGGGCCCAAAGTTTACGTGGCAGTACTGCTGGTATGACTCTCTGCTGGTTTGTGAGTATTTGCAAAGTGCATTTCTGTTGAATGTTAATATATATATTCCGTACAAGTAGTACGTATGCTTATTGCTGTAAAAGCAAATTCTATATGTGCAACGAATTCAATAAAAATTGTTTCATGCATAAACTGTGTGTGTATCAAATTCATTTAGAGTGCCACTTCAAATTATATACACCCAAGTTCGTATGCCGAAATTAGCATATCTCAAGCAACTTCTTTAATTCATTCACTTAAAAGTTCGATTCTTGTGAATCGAATCTTGTGTATACCTTACAGAGTTAATAAAAACATGTAAAAATGGTAAATTGCCTAGTAATTATTTCTCCAAAGCTTCGTTTTCCTGTTAATCTAACATTTTGATTTTTTTAAACCTCAACTTCGATAAATCGTTAAAAAAAATAAAGACACGAATCACTGCATCTTTTCATTTTAAAATTAATTAGTTGTTACCCGTCAAAACATGACGGCTAGATAGTAAATAAATGTATTAATACACAAATTATACTCAACACATCATTGCCAAATGTTGAAAATCATAATAATGAGCAGAAACAAATTAATGTGTTTAAGCGGCATCGTTCTTAGTGCGTATTTAAAACCAGATGTAAAAATGTCACTGAGTATACGCAGAAACAATTTTTAATTCTAAATTATCGCTAGTTAAACAGCACGAAATGAACAATTTCCATGAGGTTTAATCTTATATTTCAAAAAAATAATTATCATGTAAATAAAAATGGTATAGAGATATCTAGAGTGCCTCCTCGGAATAAACGTGTTTATCATTAAAACATGTCACTGAGCATGCGCAAAAATGGTGAGTTTCTAGAGCCAGATTTAAACATGCGACTCCGCAAGCGTAAAAATCAATTTTTAATTGTAAATTATCGCTAATTAATAGAAATTGTGGTTATAAAAACCAAATTGGACAAACATACAGATTACAATCTTTCGTTTAAGACCAAAATGATGTTAAACATGCGACTCCGCAAGCCTAAAAATCAATTTTTAATTGTAAATTATCGCTAATTAATAGAAATTGTGGTTACAAAAACCAAATTGGACAAACATACAGATTACAATCTTTCGTTTAAGACCAAAATGAAGTAAATGGGTGCAGTAGTTTTCTTTCACAGACTGTACAAACAGTCGGCTTAGCAACTTAAGTATATAGATATTAAAATTTTAAGTATAATATAGTTTAATAATAAGCCAACATTCATGGTGATTTAGTTTGATCATTTTATTCGAAATTGAGCGGCGTAAGAGTTAACTTTTTGAAATGGCTAGTGAATGCATTCACTGAATAGCCAAAAAAATTTGTACAGGCGTCTGCAAATAACAGAGATATACAACCAATCAGCGTAACACAATGTGATCGGCAGCTCCTATATAAGACAACAGGTGTTTGGCGAAGCTGTTAAATCGGTTCCTTCTGCTACAATGGCAGGTTATCACGATCTATGTGACTTTGAACGTGGCGTTATAGTCGGCATACGAGAGATGGGACATAACATATCTGATGTAAGGATGCAATTTGGATTTTATTTGTATTTAGCAAATTGCGTAAAAATCTGCCTCAAACAAATCTCTTCTAATTAGAATTTTTTTTGTAGACAACATGTAAAACCACTCCATACAGATTCCAAAGCTGTCGTGCTCGAGCCGCATATACTGCGTTACAGGACATTTCGCAGTTTTAATCGATAAAACATACTAAAGTTTTCTTCTAAAAACATATATTTCATTATATTTCATTCTTATGGTTATGATGATAAATATCAGCTCTAATTAAACAAAGTCCTAAGAGCATGTCGTAGTAAAAGTTAATTAAAAGCCTATTGTAAACAAGATCATTACTCTCCAATTACTTCTAGAGACTGGAGCCAAGAAAGTTAATAATGTGTTCCTTTACAGAGAAATATAAATATTCTTTCCAGTATAGTCATATTAAAATATGTTCATACACAAGCATAGTTCCATAATCACTGAAAGTAAAATTAAGTAGACGAACCTCGATAAAATATATATACTTACATACAAGACATATATTGTGTGTTATGTGTACGCGTGTCTAGATATATAGGGTGATCCAATAGGTACTTTAGGCATAAATTTACGAATAACTTTTTAACAAATGAAGTCAAATACTTGTAATTAAAGGGGAACATAGTTCAGTGCGAGCCTTTCTCCTGTTTGCGTAAACAAACGCGACGAGACGAAATACTTTGCAGCATCTCTCCTGGGATAGTGATAATTTCCATTCGAATGTTTTCTAATCAGAAGAAGAAAAAATATGGCGATGTCAGGTTTGGGGATGTCTGGTGACTCGGAGTTTCCTAGATATCAGCTTATCGTCGAAAACTGTATGGATCCTCTCTATTGAAAAGAGTGTGCAGTTGTAACATCTTCATGAAAATGCGAGTCGGGAGATTTTTTCTTGTGAGGTCATTTAAAACAGCAGGTATATGCAAATAACCCACACGCTGTTGAGCAAATGCGAGAAAACATTCTATCCGAAATTACCGCCGTCCCAGAGGAGATGCTGCAACGTCTTTCTTGCGATATAACTTGTCACGTTCGTTTAAGGATACAGGAAAGACTTCTACTGAGAATTTATCAGGATTACCACGTAAAGCACGTCAACTGAACAATGTTCAGCTTTAATTAGAAATACGTGGTGTCATTTGTTAAAAAGTTATTTGTACGTCTATGGTTATGTTCAATTAATGGCTATCACCCTCCAAGTAGAAGGAATAAAAACATATTTTTAATAATAAAACTAAGTCTGGTTAATGTTTGATAGGTGATCTCAAAATATATTCAAATGAACATTGAAATTCATTGAAAATACTTTTAAAACAAGACATTTTGTACTTAAATTTTATCAGTTGAACTCAAATTGTTTAAGATTATTACTTTAAAAGAAAAACTAAATTAAAAGTATCTATACTTACTTAGGCAGAATTCCACTATTGTGGCTAAAGCACGTCATCAAAGTTCTGGCAGCATCAGTTTCTGCAGATACTAATATATAGTTTTACGTTTTAAATATGAATTTTATAGTATGAAGTATAACAGGAGCCTTTAGTTTTAGCCCTTATTGACAGCTGGAAATTCAACACTATACAATACATTTTTCTTTGTGATTAAGGCTTAGGTTGTTTCCAGAATTGCTGATATTCTTAAAGGACTGTTATTAACTGAGTGTGAATAATTATGCAATACATAATCTACTTTCATGCTTATAGTTTTATTCCTTATTTTACTAGAAGGGAATATGTTCTATCGTTCATTATTTCACTGAAATAGAAGTAAGCTAATTTGATGAACCTCTAAACGTAATAATGAAAAATAAGTATAAATACAGTATCAATAAAACTACCCACTAACGATTTCCGATCAATGACAAGTAACATATTCGCCCTAACACTCTTTATCCCACAGACAGAAATGTCTCGATTGGTTGGCAGAATCAGCCTTTAAAAATTGTATGACATTTAAGAAACAACTTATGAACTGAGTGTGACTAACAATACGACACAAGATCCAGTTTATCCATGTGAAATAAGCTAATTTTTTCTCTCGGTCGGGAATCAAACCAAATTTGAATTATGAGGTTAGATTTAAGTAGGTCTTGAGGGTATTTAGAATTTTTTTTTTAAGTATAAAATCTTTTTTTTACGGGCGATAGCTTACAAGGTCATTTTAATACGATTTATCTGGTTTTTACTACGCCTTCTACCCTTCATTCTATTTCCTGTGCTATCTTTACAGCTCAAGCAAAAATCTTTACTATTAAGATATGAATGCATCTATAATTTCGCGCAGAAAACGACCTCATGTGCAACAATATGTAGAGTATAGCTCACTTCTACCCACACTTCGGTGTATATAATTTGAAGTGGCACTCAAAATGAATTTGATACAAACACAGTTTATACATGAAACAATGTTTATTGAATTCGTTGCACATATAGAATTTGCTTTTACAGCAATAAGCATACGTACTACTTGTACGGAATATATATTAGCATTCAATAAAAATACACTTTGCAATACTCACAAACCAGCAGTTCTGCCACGTAAACTTTGGGCCCCCTAAGCACAAGCGCCGGTTAACACCTGGAGCTGCTTACCTCGTAGCTCCCTTACTTCGCTTATCTATCAACCTTTTCTTCAACCTCCTCACTTAATCAAGCTGCTTGGTATTTATACCAAGCGCGTATGACGAAATTAGCATATCTCAAGCAGATTCTTTAATTTATTCACTCAAAAGTTCGATTCTTGTGAATCGAATCTTATGTATACCTTACAAATAGCTCCCTCGTCTTTACACCAGCAGTTGCTTGCTCCTCACACAAGCAAACTAAGATGCCAAATTATCTGGCTTGTGACAAATTACCTAATTGGGCTGCTTAAATATGAATACTTAATTTAAGAGCTGAAGTAACGTTGCTTCGTTTCCCCATGAAGGCTAGTTTGAACTCGATATATATATATATACGAAAATGACTTGGAGGATGACTTTTTTTAAATCTTGCTCACTACTTTCCTGCCGACGCCACCAGTTGTTTACTAAATATCAAAAAGAATAATAAACACAAAAATCAAACTATGCAGAAGTAGTATTTGACAAGAATTATACAAAAAAATACTTGAGTACCTTTTTAACGTCTCACTTACCACGGGACCAAACAAGAACCATTGGTGCCGCCTGATATCGTGTCCTTACTTGCTACGCCTACCTTTAAAAACATCTGAACCGAATCAGAGGGACAGATTCCCAAACTTGCCAATTGTGTGGACTCTTCGATATGACAGGAACTCATCTCAGTAGTTGTCTTGACCTTGATAACGCTGGCGTATAATACTGCTGAACCTTATGTTAACTTTTTCAATACCTCGACATTGTAATGGCCTGCCACACAGAGATTCATGTTGAAGATATTAAGGTTTGGTGTGCTATAAAGAAAAATGTATCTTGAGAAACCGGGAAGAAATGGTTTAACATACTTATCAATCCGGTCAAGGATTTCAGTTACAAGTAAAGTATGGAGAACATTCTTAGAAACACCTGAGCCCATTTTACAATCTGTCTTATTCTATGTTGTTATTGTTGTTGTTTCTAATGTCCCCTGACCGGAAGTTTTCCAGACCAGATCTATATAGACTAGTCGGCTAAGGGGTGTGGCTCCGGTTTATAAAGGCACCACTAGGATCTGAGTCCAATTTAGACAGGTGCCACCTCAACTTTTGCCCGAGCACCCCCAGCTGTCGCATCTGGGGGTATCGTACCCTCTCCCAGCCTCTCTGATTTCACTTGCCGATCTACGGATTTAATGGGCCCATATCCGGCCTAGATATGGAGGTATTTTATGGCGCTTGTCGAGATTCGGTCCGAGAAACCTCAGTGCCAAAAACCGGCACTCTATCACTAAGCTACCTTCGAGCCTCTCTTATTCTATGTACTCTTTCTCAACAAGCTTATGCTCTTAATCGTACTGCATTGTGTTTTAATGTAATGCAGTATGATTAAGAACATGGTAAAGTTTTAGGTAAATTGAAAATTTTATTTCAAATACTTTTTTGTTCTTCGAGTTATTATGGAGATTTCATCACAATAATAATACCTAATGCAATATGAACCATGTTTGGAAAGGTCTAGGAATCTTAATGTTACACACGCAAAATCCAAACTAATCGAATTTTCGATAATATTTTTACTTCAAGTTTCTTGTTCCAAGGTTCCAATCCATTGCACATACGGGTTCCGAGATAATACACATTTAGCGAATGTAAAATGAATTCTCCAACATAAATATAATTACAGAAAGAATTACAAAAAGTAACCGTTACCTGTCTTTAATTATGTTTTCTGCTTTGTTCGAGAAAACAAAAATTATTCTGAAAAGTTATTTACCTTTACATGTTATCTAACTGAAGGTATTGTTTCTCTTTTTCCGATAAATTCTGTCCGACAGTGGAGAGTTTATCCATTTTGATTACGGCCTAAGTTTCTAGTATTGTTTGTTTCTTTCTATTCCTGGAGATTATTTGTACTAAGTTTTCGTTGCGAAACAAAATACTGTATTTTGAGCATTCTGAATGCTCTTCATTCACCAAAATGTTTATCTGGAATTAAACCTACTTATGTATATATAATATATATATCATACGCAGATATATACATGTACGTACATTATAATTAACTCAGACGTGTAAAAATTTTATATATATATATATATATATATATATATATATATATATATATATATATATATATATATATATATATATATATATATATATATATATATATATATATATATATATATATATATATATATATATATATATTTATATATATATATATATATATATATATATATATATATATATATATATATATATATATATATATATATATATATATATTTCTTTAAAACTTTAAGTTTTTAAGTACTTTTTATATATACACTGCTCCCTATTAAAATTGCAACAACATGAAGGAAGGATGATACAGACGTGAAATTCGCATTAAAGGAAGATGATGCTGAGATAAGCAGATGATTAGAATTTAGGCGCAATCGAACGACGCAGGAAGGAGAAACGGCATCTCAAACTCTGTATGAAAGGAAAGTTACGCAGCGTGTTCCTCATTCGGAAATCGTAATTGAATGTTAGTTGTTTGTGAGAATATCGTGTTATGCGTCGTATAAGAAGGAGAAATGGCTACCAGCACGTGTCGGAATTCGCTTCTCTTAACACTGCAGCACAGAGAAGCGCGGTGACAGTGGTGCTCTCAACGACAAAACTGCATACAGTAATGGCACCAGGTCGTATTTTTAGACGAGTCCCGGTAATACTTGCAGCATCATGATGAATGTATCCGTGTCTGGAGGCACCGAGAAGCGCACGTGGCCTGCTTGCATTCGATATCGTCATACGGGCCCTCCACCTGGTGTAATGCTATGGGTAGACATTGGGTACACGACACAAGCACTTCTTGTTCGAGTCGTCGGTAATCTGAAAAGCCAACGTTACATTCCTCAGATCTTAATGCCGGTGGCTCTACCCTGTCTTCAAGACGTCATCTTTCAACAAGATAAGGCAAGACCGTATGTTGTCTGTCGTGTCCAGACCTACCTCGAGACAGAGAGTACTCAAATGTTTACCTGGCCAGCACGTTCTCCTATTCTCTTGCCCACTGAAAACCTCTGATCATGGGACTCTGAGAGACTGGGCCGCCACTGCCCTCCAACCACTACGATTGATAAAATGTGGCATAGACTTGAAGCAACATGGAATGACTTGCCCGTATCTGTCATCCAAGCCCAGTTCGACTCGATGCCTAATCGAATAAGAGCCGTTTTAGCTGCCAGTGGTGGCAGCTTTGTGTACTAATTTCGGGCCCTCTATACCCCCAAATTTCCTACAAATTTACTCATGTTTTCTTCCTAATATCCTGTATACGTACAGTAAGTAAGATTTTGTTATTTGCTTTCCTTCCTGGTGTTGCAATATACATTATATGATATTTATTTGTTTATTAATTATTAATGTAGGTTTACAAGTCTATAAGCAAATAAAAACTAGAACAAACAAAGAAAACTAAAACTTCCATGCACCCAAAAGTTTCCTATTAATCCAATATCTCTCCCACACTGGAACTGAAGGTAGAGCGGGGCAATTCAGTATCTGGGCAAAATCCATGGCCTCCCATCCATTACAGAGCTTCAAAGAAGGTTCTGGGACGAGATTTATATAACAGAGATATCAATGGGCAATCACGGCCCGTCACTAGACGGAATTTCTGCCCTGGCCACTCTGGAACTTCAGCAATTTTAATCCACCACACATTTTGTGAACTCCTCAAGAACATCTCATACCAGAGGAAGTTCGTAAACGCTTCTCTTACAAGCAACTTAGGGAGTTGTTAGATATAACATCATTTGATGTTTGAAGAACAAATGCACCCTTTTTATTCAGGGCGACAGCCAGCTCGTTGCCTCGGATGCCGCAGACGCCTGGAGTCCATTGCAGAGCTATCTCCCTACCGGTATTGTGGGAGTTTGTCCAATAGTAATTGACACCTATATATGTATACATACACACATACACATACACATACATATATATATATATATATATATATATATATATATAACAAATCGTAGATAAAGAGTAGAGTGAGAAACAGAGGGAGTTGCCAACTTATTTTTTTAATTAATAGAAACTTATAGATTTTTATCAGATATTCAGGGTCCCTAAAAATTTCTTAATATTACAACAAACCCTAGAATATAATAGAAGGTTTTGCAAATTAATTTTTTTATATAATCACAAGAACACATATCAAATATTCAGGGTAAGAGTGAAAATTTTCATCACTACCCGAAACTATAAAATTTTCCCCGAAAAAAATCATTTTATCAAAAGGATGCTATAAAAATATCAACAATTAACAAAATATCTCAAACCTAAGTGTTATATTCTATTTTATCCTATTCTCTTTTCAAATAATCGAAACATTTCTCGAAACAGAACACCTCAGAAAAAACGAAAGCTCTCATGTATTTTGAACCATTGACGTTTATTGCCTCCTCTTTCGCTTTCGGATAAACAATTATTTGGTAACCATCAAGGCAGGCTCATAAATGCATTGCATTCTGATAAAATAAATATTTACTGAGGAAGGTTATTAAGGTAGAGTCAGTGGGAATTCTCGCATGTTCTTTGGTCATTATTTCTGTTAACCTTACCCTAATGCTTTACGAACATGCATTAAATCTTCCCAAACCAGAGAAAATAATTTTTGTATTTAGTATTTGTTCTCTGACTGGTGTTCATTTGTTTGCCCCCGCAAACGAGATGGCACGCACTTCGGTGTAGACTTCCTTGGTATAAAGTGAAACAATTCTGTCTATTTAGTTTGAGGAATCTTGGTAATTTTTCAAATTGACTTGGTTCGTGATAATTTTCGTTTCGTGCATGATCATTGTTCAAAACTACATGAAAAATGTACCAGCTAACGAATGTGGAATGCTGGTTGGAACTTTATTACTTAACAAGTCCTTCTTAGGATGGATTCCTTGATATGATTTAAGGGAACAAGGGACCTTCAATCTCGTTCTTCTTTAATTTTCAATAATTTACACTATATACCATAACAGTAAAATTAATATTCTTTTCTACTACATTGAAGATACTTAGAATTCCCAAATAAGTATTTTGTGGAGAAATCAGACCTGTTTATCAAAAAATTCTTCAAAAATGCTAGAATTTTTCAAAAGGCTCCATGCGTATTCATTTTCTTCTGATATTTTCCAAACTTCTCAGAAATGTTAATTGAAGTGTTTGTCATAAAACTGTGCATAATTCTTTGAAAACATACAATTTAAAAATTTATAGACCATAAAATAAAGTAAAAACATAAAAAAATAACAGGTAGAATAGAAAAAAAATATTTCAGATTATAGATTCCTGAAAAAAAAATTAAAAGCACATGTATATTTATATACATATGGTAAACTTATAGTAAAAATTTTAAAGACCTTAATTAATATAGAGTGTGCATAGAGCCTTTTGAAAAACGTTAGCATTTTTGAAAAAAATTTGAAAAACAGTCATTATTCCACAAAAAATTCCTTATTTTGAATTCTAGGAGTTTTTAGTGTAGTAAAAAATAAAATTAATTATTCTCATTTTGTATATAGATTTAAAAAATTGAAAATTAAAAAATTAGAGTTTGAAAAGCCATTGTCCCCTTAATACTCTAATTTCAGCAGAGGAAAAATTTAGCATCCTCTAAAATACCTTGGGCAAAACAAAAGTAAGGGAAATCAAAATTACGGAAATCAAACAGAAAATAATCTCATTTTTTTATCAAATGCAAATCACTAATTCTGTAAAAAAATATATCAGTTATTTACAGGGGAATACTGGACAAGTAAAACTTCTCTCTTTTGTGTAAAAGTATGGCATTTTGTCTTAGTTTCAGATCAGTCTTTATGCAATGATTTAGTCTATAAACATTTAGTCTTCAGCAATGAAAAATCATATGATGACCGAAAATTGGTTTTGGAATTTGAAATTATGTTATACTATAATTTTAGTAAATGAAGAATTCAGTATCCTTTAAAATTTTCTGGGATTCTAAAATTCTTTGGGAAATTAACGGATATCAAGCAGATAATGATCTCGTTAATTATAAAATGTGAATTACTATTTCTATGGAAAATGCATCATTTAATAAGAGAGAATACTAAACAAGTAAATATTTCTCATTTTTATAAAAGTTGGTCTTTTTATCTTAGCTTCAGATCAGTTATTACGCATTGACATAGTCTCTAAAGTTATAGTTTTCCCCATTAAAAAATTCCCTTGGTGCTTGGAAATTGGATTTGAAATTTGATAGTAGTACAAAAAAATAGTATAAAAACGTTAAAACAAAAAAAAGTGTTGTTCTTAGAAATAGTAGAGAAATTTATAATCTTAAAAGAGATCGGACATTCTAGCTATCAAATTTCAGAGAAATTATTTTTAATAGATTGTTTCGGATTTAATTGCAATTTTAGTACTATACAGTCTTTTGATTTGTATGAAAAAAAAAAGTTTTTCACTCAATAAGAAAAGGGAATAAAGTTTTTCAACACACTAATGTTCGTCACTAAGTCACTTATGTTTAAGAGTGACAAATACCACTTTTTTAAATACAGCTGTGGATCACTCAAAGTTCGAATAAACAAGATATTCAAAAAGGAAACTTATTCGTTTAGAGCGTTATACTGTATATATCTGTTTGATTGAATGCATTTAAAGAAGTAT
The DNA here is from genome assembly GCA_907164885.2 of Dolomedes plantarius. Classification (NCBI taxonomy): domain Eukaryota; kingdom Metazoa; phylum Arthropoda; class Arachnida; order Araneae; family Dolomedidae; genus Dolomedes; species Dolomedes plantarius. Next base: position 174,715,171 of record OU015495.1, on the reverse strand, counting down.
GTGTAGTTCGTTTGTGAAACACAGGGTTCCAGTGGTATTAGAGTTGTACAACAGATGGAGCTTGCTTGAATAGTTCGTTGAAGCCTTTTTCAGTCGATCGCAAACGAGTTACGCTATTTCGGGTCATTTCTATGCAGCTGATCACTCGCATACACTGCAAATACTTACATATTTAATTTAAATTTTAAATTTTACCATCCATTTGAAGTTTCGAAATTTTCAATTTTATTTAATACTTTTTAATATATTTTTTAACAACCCTCAAGGATCTGAACAATTTTAATATGAAACTACGAAATACGATTCATATCGATAAATACCTAATGCTAAAATCGTATGAAAATCTGTTCGATTTAAGGACATATGACGAAAATAAAATTATGTTAAAAACTAGATTAAGAAAAGTGTTTTATAATTTGAAAAAAGGGATTCAGTTAAGGGTAAAACTTTCTTGTTATTCAAAATAAAATTAAATCTTCAATGAGTAAGTGATAGGAGTGTTTTATCTGGAAACTTAAACTGTAAAATCAAATTGATGCTACCTATACCCCTACTCATGTTTTGGTAAGATAATTGAAACACTTCTTGAGCACCGTGGTCATATTTTGCACCAAGAATTTTTTTTAATAACCATCCCAAGGCACCAAATCTGTTCATTGATCGCAGTGGCGTTGATACAATTCAGGTGATAGATATTGTTGTGAAGCGTGTGTGTTTGGTTGGCAAAGGCGTCGAGCTAGTGATCTGAACGTCCCTGTTCCATTCTCGTAGAGCAAATCTACCACCGTGTTCACTAATGGCGGCCGGGCCACGTAAAATAGGTCGTGGCTTCAATGTCCTCCAAGTTCTCAAATTTACCTCTGGAGATGCGGTGTCAAGTGTTCCGGTCTCGTTACTTAACTCGGTTCAAAATTACGTTGCCGATGTCCTTCGAGGTCAAGTCAGACTTCAGACCTAGTGGCACCTCGCCTTAAAGTGAAGGTGCTTACTACCCTTCGCCGAGGACCTAGGTCCTTTGGACTTTGTTTAGGTTTTCCTACTCCAAGGGGATTGGAAACAACAACAAATATGGTTGCAGTTGAGATCCTACTTAGAATATCAGTAGAATGAATGCAAGGCAAGATAGATGAATCACACTAAAAAGTATAGTTTACTTGCATTAGAAAAAAAGTAAGTTCGAAGTAAAAAATCTGCATGTTAAAAAAGTATGTGTTTATGGTGGAATTTTTATGCAAGCCTATTTTTCAGTCTTAGTGTTAGGGTCTATTCACATAGGAGTCCGTTGCGTTGCGTTAAGGAAAATATGACGTTGAGACGAAAATAAACCAATCATAGGCCTCCAAACGATAAGCAATAAGATTTTTAACGCCTATGATTGGTTTATTTTCGTCTCAACGTCATCTTTCCCTTAACGCTACGCAACGGACTCCTATGTGAACAGGCCCTAAGTCTCTGCAACATAGTCTCTCTAAAGAGAAATATGTTGCAAATTCATTTTCTGCTGGTCAGTCATAACAGCCACTTGAATTAATACACCCATTAGCTGGCTATGTTGAAGTGAAAAGCAGATCTGTCTGGAATGACATCAATATCCTATAATAATATCCGAACGATGGCGGAATGGCTAAGGCACTGGCTTTCGGTACCATGTCTGTGGGTTCGAGTCCCACTCTTGGCATGGACCTTTGTAGCCGTCCGGAATCTGCTTTAAGCATTATGTACAGGTCTAATTAGCCCTCGTGTAGCAAAAAATTGACCGTAGCGCTCCAAACCAAACTAAATCGGGTGAGACCTAACTGGACCCGATTTAGAAAATTCTTGACTATAGGCACAATTTGATTTGGGTGGGGGCCCTAACACTGATGTGGGTGTAAAATATCCACAATTGACACACACAAAAAAATAATCGTGAATCATTGTGAAAGTACCATTTTACCAAGAAATGGCTATTTGAAGCGTAGAAGCCTAGAATAATATCAAATAACAAAAAGCAATGCAACATATTAACATCACCATTAAAACATCAATACAATGCAACTAAAACAACTTCTTAATCACTCATATAGACTATAACATACTTATGATGAACCAATAAATCAATCAAATTTGAAAGGATATATAAAAAAATTGCTATTAAAAAAGGTAAAATGAAAAAATAATTGAATTGGGATTTTTTTTCTTTTTTTTCCTTTTAAAATTAAAATTTTTGGGGGGGGCTCCTAGGCCCGGGCCTACGGGGCCTAATGGAAAATCAGGGTCTGAGACCTAATGTTGCAAAGATTTCGACGTCATGCTACGCGAGATCGTAGACGAAATATAAAATCAAGAAATTAAATGACATAAGGTTAGAAAAAAAGCCAGAAAATAAACACCAAGTGGCCCAGTTTCTATTTTGTTTTCTTCCTTTCCTTTATAATTTCCGTACCTTCATTTTAATTTATTTTTGAGCTTCTACATCTCTTCCTCAGATACAGTTTCGAAGACGTCACGAAATGTGTATGATAAATCGTAGCAGAAGCCAATCGTTATAAATTTATTAATGTATGAGTTCGTGATAGTTTTTAATCTATTATCCTATTAAACTTTTGCAAGCATACAGGCATGCAAATATAAATCTCTTCATTTGCGTCTATATAACATAAAACAAAGAAAACTCAATTTTTTTAAAAAATAAATGTCCTCATTTTAAATTTTTGGCAAAACAGTCCCACGCGAAATATAGACTGTATAACTTAACAACTTTTCTAATCCTATATATTAAACTTATCACAGAAACATGCGGAATTAAATAAAATAATTTAAATAAGACAGAAGTCAATCCAAAATTAAATTAGGAGGCCGGAAATTTTTCGGGAAAAAAAATTCTGACATATTTGGCATGATACAGAAAAAAAAAACTATCGTACGTAAATCATTTTTCCCTACCTAACGTTTCAATTATTTGCATTAAAAATGAAATTCTGTCATCTGTTATAAATCAAACAGAATTAACAAGAAAATAAAACAAAAATGCAACATTTCTCCAATTTGTCTTGCTTTGTTTGAAAACCTAATGCTGTTATTTTATCCTCACAAAAAATTAACTTTTTATTTTAGCTTCTGCTTCTTATTTTATCTCGACAAGAAATAAAGCTAAGAATTTTCTACTGCATTTACCCCAGAAAATTAATCTCAAATTCTTTGAAGGGAGAAAGAAAGGAACGGTTAACTTTCGTGCTTCAATTTGTCAAGGTGTAAATCAACATTCAATGTCATACTTTCAAGTCGAATGCAATTTACAATTGTAATATGAAGGGGAAAAAAAATTAAGGATATGTGTGTTTTTTCCTTTTCTCATCGTGTAAAATTTCGGGAAGTTAGGAAGAATTAGATTTGTTTTGTCAGCAGATTACAAATTTGAGAAATCAGTTTTCGCATTGTAATGCCTAATTTTTTGGATAAAAAACAACTTTGAGAAAAGGATTCAAAACATAATTATAACGCATTTATGAAATCGTTCATAGTTTGATTTATTTGAGTACTTGCAGCTGATTTGTTAACGAGTGTAAATGATAGTTGTGCAAAAAAAAATTTGAGTGACCGACTCCATCCACAGGAAATTTCAATGGCCATCTACATAAAATTGTAGTGGCTCCCGATAATGCATAAATGCGCAGGTGACACAATCAGTTCATCTAAAAATCTTTTCCTACATCAACAGACCTTTTTGCATACATATACCTAAAAATGTGTATTAAGAATTAAGAAATTTTAATCGAAAAAAAAGATGGCAGTTATAATTGAATTAAATGATACCATTGTTTCTAATTAGAAAAATTAATATTAATGAACTTATATTTCTCTTAAATTATACAATCTATGGAAAAAGTTAGATTATCTTTTTCTCAAATTCTACTTATTTTTTATGACTAACATTACATAAAATTCTACCAAACATATAAGCGTTGACGTAAAAAGGATTCCTAGCAAATTCAAAAAAAATTCTATTTCACATATAATGTTTGCCGATATGGGGCATTTGCCAATGAAGACATTCGTAGAAGAATCGTTGGTTGCTTTTGATGTGGGCACCTTATAAATGAGCTAACACTCCCTGGTGCCACCTTAATTTTGACAGGGCACCCCCAGGGGCGACATCTGGGAGGATCGTACCATCTCTGATCTTACAGAAGAACTTTCCGAGCTATTGATTTAAAGGTACCCATATACATAGAGGGAATCATTTAGGTTTAAACTGCGCAGTCCAAACCTTGACTATTTCCCCGAAGCGTGTGAGGAAGCCTTGAGACCGGTGGTAGACTATACGGTCCTCGAAATCCCGACTGAAATGTGTGCACGAGAGTTTAGTTGGGGAAATCCTCGACAACATCCTGCAGACTTTTTTCCTTTAGGATTTCCTACAGGCGTATGGCCAACTTACCGGACACATGCGCAGTCTAGATATGGTCTTTATAATGACGTTCAAAGCACAATGGGAACCAATAGGATACATCAGGCACCTTTCACGTAATTTTAAAGTTATAGTTGAGAAGGTGCACCACGCATAGTTTTCAATGTGGAAAATGATGCTACATGAAAAAGTGTTTCTTGTTCTGGAGCTGTGACTATTTAGTTACTTTAAAATTATTAGATTAGTTATGCTTCCGAAACTCTTCTGCAAATAACAGCTTTTAAATTGAATTATGATGAGGGACAAGACAGACGGAGAGAGGTTCAGAAACCTTAATTTCTCGGACTCAGTTTAAAGATATGTGCAGTACATGAACGATATTTTCTTGAACTTGCTTTTCCTGTCTTATCTTCAATGAGACTATTTTTTTGCAAACGGAAGAATTATTATCTGTTAAGTTAAATGTAAAATGTAGGTCACATTTCCCTATAGACATATTAAATATATGTCTAGAGGTTATTGTGATAAATAATAAATTCAAAAATACACTTTATATGCACAAATATACACACACACACACACACACATATATATATATATATATATATATATATATATATATATATATATATATATATATATATATACTAGCTGAAGTACCCGACGATGCCCGGGATTTTAAGAATGTTTGTTGTTAACCAAAATCAATTTAAAAATTAACACAGTATAAATAACATAAAAAATATATGTGAAATGTTATACACGTCTCAGAATTTCAGCCTTTCATCATTTTAATACTAAAATCTGAAAAGTAAAAATGTCAAATTCTCTAATGTTTGTTAACCAAAATTAATTTAAAACTAAGCACAGTATAAATAGCATAGAAAAAAAACCTTGTGAAATCTATAAATATATAAATTTATAATAAACTCCTCAGAATTCAGCTAGAATTAGCCTTTCATCATTGGGGTAAAAAAAAGCTGCAATTACAGGTTCAGCAGAAATTTCCAATAGAACAATGATATGACTGCAGCGTTGCCTCTTAAAAAAATGAAGTGTTTGATTGAGGGCTGCAAACCATTCAACTCCTCTCCACATTTAACTCCTATAAACATCCTCTACATATTAAATTCCTTTTCTCTCCATAATAAACTCCTCAGAATTTTGGTATATTCAGCCTTTCATCATAGAACCACTAAAATCTGAAACATCCTCTCCAGAAATATAAATTTATTAATTTCAATAATTAAACACACACAAATATATAAATTACGCAAAAGTTTTTTAACCAACATTTGAATAATTCGTAAATGAAAAAGCATATGAAAATAAAGATAAGAACTTCCGGAATCGAAATTAATTACCCTTAATTTTTAATTAATAAAAAACCAACATAATATGAATAAAAACGATAGTTGCTTAAAACCATATGAAAATAAAGCTATTATAAAGATGATAGTAATAAAAAAAGCATAAGAAAATAATGCTCGCGCATGAAGTTAACGTTACGATATAAAGATAGTAATAATAATATAAACCGCGTGCATAAAATATTTAGCTTTTCAAGCGAAATAAATTGATTTTTAGAAAAAAACTACTTTTAATCGAGAAATTAAAATACATTGCACAAAATTTTAATTTTACCAACTTTCCACCCTACAATTTCCACCCTACTTCTTTTAAATAGGATGTAAATATAAAGTTTTAACAGCCAATTGAATGCCAGTTAAAAATAATGTGTGCGCATGAAGTTAACGTTACGATATAGAGATAGTAATAAAAATCTATATATATATAAAACAGTTCCGTAACTGACTAACTAACTGATTGACATACAAAGTACAGACCAAACCGTTGAACCTAAAGGACTGAAATTTGCATGGCGATTCTTCTTATAATGTAGGGGTGCACTAAGAAAGATTTTTGAAAAATTCTTCTTAGATTTTTTTAAATTAAATTTTTAATCTGTTTTTGTAACTTTTTTCAAGTTTGCATTAAAATAATAATTTGAGGGTTGTAAAATTTATATCACGAAAAACATTCAAAAATATTACATTAAAAAAATATCATCTGTAGATAGAAAGGGGAGAGAAAATTTAAAGAAATGTAAATTTATAATGTACTCAGGGAATGTATTATTGTGGTTCTATATCAGAAAAATAATAAAATACATAAATCATAAAATAAAAAATATACATTAGCATATTGGGCACGAAGTTGCGTATCTTTCATGTAACATCAAACTCCCTTATTTTAATTCAAATGTTTAAAAAAATTTAAAAATAATAACATTTGAAAATTTCGCATAAGTTCATTTTGAAAAATTCATGTATTTCATATATATCTTATTTATTCTGCACTTTGTAAAAAAATAGAAATATGCCTGTCAAAAAACAGTAGTCAACTGCCCCAGAGCGCGCGTTGCAACGCGCGCTCTGGGGCAGTTGACTACTGTTTTTACCATGCAAAACAACGAAATAGACACAAAAAAAATTAAAATAGTGGCGCCATCTACTGTACGCTTGTGAATCGAGAGTTGTTGGTTATTTATTAATTAAAAATATTGGAAAGTTCTTGTGGATCTGTAAATATACATGTGGTGACAGTTTTAAAATTTATAAATTATCAACCTACACAGGTGATAATTTATCCGGCGTTGCCCGGGATTTTAAGAATGTTTGTTAACCAAAATCAATTTAAAAACTAAACACAGTATAAATATCATAGAATAAAAAGCATGTGAAATGTTATACACATGAATAAAAAGAAAACCCAACATAAAAAACCATAAATTTACAATAATTTCTTTAGAATTCAGCTAGATTTAGCGTTTCATCATTGGAGCAAAAAAACCCTGAAAAGTAAAGCATAAAATATATACATTTATAATAAACCACTAAAAGCTGAAAAGGAAAAATGTCAAATTGTCTTTAGGAAAGTAAAGCTGAAAAGTAAAAATGTCAAATTGTCGAATGTTTGTTAACCAAAATCAATTTAAAAACTAAATACAGTATAAATAACATAGAAAAGATTTAGCCTTTATCATTGGAGCAAAAATTCCTGAAAAGTAAAACATAAAATACATAAATTTATAATAAACCTACCAAAATCCATTAAAAAAATAAACACAGTATAAATAACATAGAAAAAAAAGTATACGAAATGTTATACACATTAATAATATGAAAAATAAAATAAAATAAAAATAATAATTTTTAAAACTAATAAAATAAAATAAAAATAATTTTAAAAAATAATAAATAAAAATAATTTAAAAAAATAATAAATAAAAATAATTTTAAAAAATAATAAATAAAAATAATAATAATAATAATTTAAAAAATAATAAAATAAAAGCTGAAACAAAAAAGCCTCCATAAAAAAGCTGAAAATACAGGTTTAGCAAAATCTGTACATCCCGTATTCGAACCCGCGTCGTGTAGTATAGTAAAGGAACGCTCTTACCGAATGCGCCACAATAACATGCTGGTGTATTGTGTAAATAGGAGAATATTTGTACTAAAATTACTGGAAAGTTGCTATGGGTTGGTGAATATACATGTATTTATGGAGTAAGAGGAGTTTTAAGTTAGAAATAAGTTAGGATAGAAGCTTAGTCTTTAACTCTTCAATAGACACAAAGACATAAGCGAGGGGGGTTGCAGTAGCGATTAAAAATGATCTTGTGACACTTAGCGTGGTTGATTCGAATTTTCCATCGCGTGTGATATATATATACATACATATACATATATATATACATATACATATATATATACATATACATACATTATATATATGTATGTATATATATATACATATACATACATTATATATATGTATGTATATATATATATATACATACATTATATATATGTATGTATATATATATATATACATACATACATATATATATACATACATTATATATATGTATGTATATATATATATACATACATTATATATGTATGTATATATATATATACATACATTATATATATGTATGTATATATATATATATACATACATACATACATATATATGTATATATGTATATATATATATATATATGTATATATATATATATATACATACATACATACATATATATATACATACATACATATATATATATGTATATATATATACATATACATACATATATACATATGTATATATATATACATATACATACATATATATATATGTATACATATATACATATACATACATATATATATATGTATACATATATACATATACATACATATATATATATGTATACATACATACATATACATACATATATATATATGTATACATACATACATACATACATACATACATACATACATACATACATACATATATATATATATATATTTAGAGGGGGATTTTTTTAAACTATTAATACTGAGCCATCTATAGCACGATCTATCAGCCGGAATTCCACCAAATTTGACAGGACTAAGGATGGCATGGGAAAGATATTCCGTGAAAAACAAAACTCCAAAAGTCACCGATAGGGGACGATATGGCGCTGTTGTGGTTGGCGAACCCGAGAATTTGCATGATGCGAAGTTAAACATCAAAATGCAAATTCATGATTACGCAATCGGCAGCAGCGCCAGAATTTCAGCTATAAAGATCGGTGCGGAGTCTGTTGCACCTTCGCTTCAAAAAAGAAGTCGTCTTTTTCCACTTGCATGGCCACCTCGCTCCCCTGACCATACCAATGGGACATTTTTCTGTGGGGTTATTTAAAGTCTAAGTTGTATCTTGGTGAAGTCTCGAACTTGGTAGCCCAAAAGGACAAGATATCCCGGACTTTGATGAACATTCCTGGTGACATGTTATGCTTGGCCATTGAGAAAATAGTGTTCAGGATACAATGTGTCGTCCACCATGAATGTGATCACCCTGAAAGAGGGAGAATTTGCTGCATAAAGTGATGTTGCAGTGAAATTCTTTGTTATTCATTTGTCTGTTTAAAACTTTTTCGGTATTCATCCCTTATCTTTATAGCGCGAAATACTGGTTCTGATGCCAACTACATAGTTGTGAACTTGCATTTTGATGTTTTACTTGCCTTTTATGCAAATTCTCGGGTGCGCCGACAACAAAAGCGCCATATCTTCCCCTATTTTTTTCCCCAAATCGTCCCCTATATATTTTATATATATATATTTTTTTTACGTAAACTCTTTCCTATGTCGTCCTTTGTCCCTCTATTAATTTTGGTGGAATTCCGGCTGATAGATCGCGCTACAGTTGGTTCTAAGTAGTGTCAGTTTTTTTAAAAAATCACCCTGTATGTGTGCGTGTGTGCATGCGCGTCTGTGTGTCTGTGTGTGAAATCCTGATATATTTGACATGATACACAAAAAAAAGCTACTAATTTTTCGCTGCCAAACATTTCACTTATTTGAATCAAAAACGAAATTGTCTCATCTGTTATAAATCAGACAGAATTAACAAGAAAATTTTAAAAAATGCAACTTTTCTCCAATTTGTCTTACTATATTTGAAGGGGAACAGAAAGAGAAAAATAGAGAGAGAGTTAAGATTAATCAGTAACGAAATTAAAATAATGCGTTGTGTACCCTTTCGTGTCGCAAACTATATATTTTTAATATGACTATAATAGATAAAACACTCAGTATATATTTTCTTTTTATACAATAGTCACTGCTTGTTAGGTCTCCATACATCTAGTCGCTCAGGAGAAAAAGAAGCAAAATACGCTCCCTAGAAACTTCATTTGATAATGGTAGTGTTGAGGCTCAAAATCTAATCTAGCTGTGGCCAAGATAACAAATAAAAAAATAAAACGTAAAAGCTTCGCAAACCCTGTTATTTGTAACATGAAAGATGGGAGGAAATTTGACACCCTTGTTCTTAAAATGGAAGCTCGGTTAATCCAAGTGGGAGAAAAAACTGGATCTTATCTCGAGTGTGATGTATACACTTGTAATTAAATGTAAGAAGCTAACATTAGTGGTAATGTTTGTAATTTATTTACACTGTTAACTTAATATTTAACGACACATCTGTTTCCCTCACATGAGTTGGGATGTCAAATAAAGTAAATCAGATATTTTTTTTTTTTTGGAAAAGTAAAGTCGATCTATATTGCATGCATGACCGTCTTTCTTTGTTTTTCATATGATTTATGGAGTATGGGCAGTTTAAGCTTAAACTTTTAATCGAATTATGATGATAATCAGTTATATATTATGAGAAAGCTAAAAGTGTAAGTGATGAAATAATTAACAATACATTAGAATAGCTCATCTAATACGGTAAAATAAAAATTATTTTGGCTTTCTAATTGGCTAAAAACTAGCATTATAAATACCAGTCTGATTTCATAATGCTATTTAAACTCATTTTTGATTGCAATTTTGAGCTAACAATCTTAAATATTAAATCATATTTGGTTTGAACAATAATAAGCAAAAAATATATATAGAAACCCTAAATTCCTATTTTCATACATTTTTCTAATAACAAAAACTATATGGAACTTATATAAACCCCCCTTTTTTTAATCTGAAAATAATGAAACCCTATTCTCGATATTAAAGTATATTATATGAAGTTTTATATTACTACATATATATGAATAAAAATATAAACGATCGATTTTTATTTTTAATTTGGATTTATAACTACATTTTCAAGTCTGTTTCCGTTCACGTCGCTGTAAGTACAAGCAAAAATAAAAAATAAAAAAATTTGAATTTAAAAAATAATAAAAATAATAATTCTTATCAATACCTACTTCAATGTGACATCAAAAAGTAGCTTAACAGGAAAAAATCGTTAACCACAGGTCCAATTTATTTTTTCACACTTTCATACTGACGTTTCCTTATGGTTATTATTCGAATATATAAATTGCCTGGTATTACTCTTTCACACACCTTTATATAGATTTTGATTAAAAAACAACACTTTTCTATGGACATTACAGCTTGATTATTACATGTAATATCCAACAGTAAAGAGTATCGTGAAGTGATAATTTATTTCGGTATCAGAGTTGTTTATTTCGCTTCCGTGAGTGATTAAGGATAAATATATTATTATTATTATACAGGGTGGCTAATAAATACTGTAACACTCCAAAAAATAAGAGTTAATGTTAATCGTTTGGAAAAACAATTTATCTATCTATTTGTGTGATTGGCAACTTTTTGTAAACGCAGACGATTTTTGTTTAAAGTAAAACATGTAGAATATTTTTAAAGATGGAAGCCAAAAGGTTAATGGTAAAACAGCTTTTTGATCGCGGATTTTCTGCAGGTAAAATATTTAAGCAATTAAAATGCCTTGGTTTTAATAGGACGTTTATATATAGGACTATAAATCGATTATTGGATACCAATAGCTGTAAAGATCGACCAAGGTCCGGTCGTCCACGCACTGTTCGTACAAAAGAACGTATCAAAAGAATTCGTGAAAAGATACGAAGAAATCCACAACGTTCTGCAAATAAAATGGCCTGCAGAAGAGAACATCAGTCGCAGAACTATGCAACTTATCATAAATGAAGACCTGGGTTTTCGCCCTTATCGCAAAAGAAAAGTTCAAGGTTTGTCTACTGCACAAATAGTAAAAAGGTTACAAAGATGTAAGAAATTGCTGAACCGGCACGGTAGCAAAAGTGTTGAAAAAATAATTTTCTCTGATGAGAAACTGTTTTGTACAGAACAAAGTTATAATGGTAAAAATGATGTTGTATATTCAGCAACCTTCGAGGATATACCTGAAAATCTTCGAACTGTTAAACGCTTTCAGAACAAGAATTCTGTTATGGTTTGGGCTGCAGTGTCACACAATGAAAAACTGCCTCTTAAATTCATCGATAAAGGGGTAAAAATCAATGCTGAATATTACAAACAGGAAGTATTGGCTACACGTTTATTACCACATGCTAACAGATTGTATCCCAAAAAGAATTGGATACTTCAGCAAGATTCTGCACCGTCCCACCGATCCAAAACAACACAGGAATGGCTCCATGCCAATTGCCCGAAGTTTATCAAGCAAGAAGATTGGCCACCTTCTTCACCAGATCTAAATCCTTTAGACTATTGCATTTGGGGGATTTTAGAGTCTAAAGTAAATGCTAAGTAGCACAGAAGTTTGGACTCCCTCAAAGCTTCCATACGGAGTGAATGGGACAAATTACCTCATAAAATGATTCGTGCCGCAATAGGACAGTGGCGTAAGAGATTATCTTTAGTAATCGATAAAGATAGCGGTCGATTCGAGTAAAATTATTTCATGGTAAACTTTCATGTATAATGTTCATAATATTGTTGTATTTTTCATTTTCTATTTCATGTGTGTGTAATTAAATGATTCGATATTTGTCACAGTATTTATTAGCCACCCTGTAGTTACAGTTGTAATTACGAATCCCTGGTGTGTACAAACACTGGTAAGTATGATTTTGTTTTTGTTTTTATCATTGAGAAATACATCTTTGTATTAGTAAAATTATAATTCTTTTTTGAGCATATTCAGAACGAATATGCTTATAGATGTTTTTTTTTGCGTTCGCTCTTAACCGCACAGTAAGTAAGTATGGTTTATTAATACTTCATTACCGTGATCATATTAGAATGGTAAAAATTAAGAATTTTATGCACCGCCACATTGGTCCTGCACCGGGTATTATGATATGGGGCGGTATTGGATATCACTCTCGCACACCTCTAGTACGCATTGTCGGTACTTTAAACAGCCAGCGCTACATCTCCGAGGTGTTTGAGCCAGTTGTCCTTCCTTACCTTCAGGGCTTGCCCACAGCCATATTTCAACAGGATAATGCGCGACCACACGTAACACGCATTGTCCAACGGTTCTTCGTAACTCGCCAGATTGAATTGCTTCCCTGGCCGCCTCGCTCTCCGGATCTTTCGCCGATAGAAAACATGTGGTCCATGGTTTCTCTACGATTGACCCAGATTCCATCCCCAGCTGCCACAGCAAATCAACTTTGGCAGCGTGTGGAAACTGCTTGGTCTGCTGTACCCCAAGAACTCATCCAAAGTTTCTTTGAATCAATGCCGAGGCGTGTGGCAGCGGTGATCTCCAACAATGGCGGCCACTCTCGCTACTGATTTTCGCAGGAACCACACTTCACAGAAGTCTATAAATTTAATCATTTGATACTTGGTCAACATGTTATCTACAGAATAAAATTTGTTGTGATATCTTTTGTATTTCTAGCTCTTAACGGTGCCGTTAACTTGGGCGGGGAGTTACATGTGAGGAGCGGGATGGTTAGTGCCGCCTACTGTGACGTGCAGTCCGACATAGTCATCAATCATTCTCCCTCCCCTAACATATTAAAGATACACATTTTGACGGTATTAGGTATTAAAAATTGATTTTTCTCACTCTTTACAGCCATAGAAATATTAAAAATTTTAAAAATGTCATTTTTAGACAGCTTCCGCTTTAATGTCCGTTTTTATTTTCCTTCTGTTTAAAATTTCGTCCATCAAAGAAAATTATTTGCCTTTAAAACACATTATACCATAATTTTTCATGATTAATCTATATATTTAAGTTGCTAAGCCGACTTTTTGGGCAGTCCGTGAAAGAAAACTACTGCATCAGATTACTTCATTTTGGTCTTGAACGAAAGATTGTAATCTGTAGATTTGTCAAATTTGTTTTTTGTAACCGCAATTTCTATTAATTAGCGATAATTTACGATTAAAAATTGCTTTCTGCGCATGCTCAGTGGCATGTTTAAATCTGGATTTAGAAACGCTATTTCTGCGCATGCTCAGTGACAATGTTCATGTTTTAATATTAAACACGTTTATTCCGCGGACTCTCTCAAGATCTCTCTGTGCTATTTTTATTTTTATGTTTGTGAAATACAAGATTAAACCTGATGGAAATTGTTTATTTCGCGCTCTTTAATTAGCGATAATTTACAATTTAAAAAAAAAAAATTGCTTTCTGCGCATGCTCAGTGACATTTTTAAATCTGTCTTTAGATACTCACTAAGCACATGGCAGCTTAAACACATTAATTTGTTGCTGCGCATTATTGTGATTTTCAACATTTGGCAATGATGTGTGGAGTTTAATTTGTGTATTTGTACATTTATTTACTATCTAGCCGTCATGTTTTGACGGGTATCAACTAGTTTAAAATTTAAAATATTAACCGTGTCATATTTGATGTTCAAAAATCGCACATGTATAAAGAATCTCATTCTCTATTACGCGTCACAATTTTTTAAAAAATGCAAGTTGACAGTCTGTGAGAAACTTTTCTGTATAGATTAACTATGAGCTGGGGGAATCCAATATGACGAATTTCAAATCCTTTCACAGGTGGTATTTGAATATAAGAGTTCCCTTTGTATATCAAATCATTTTTGTTTGTTTCCAAAGTTTAGACAGTTGAATCAATCAGAGACAATTCTGTAAGTAACTTTTTACCTCAAATTTTACATTTTCTTATAGTTCCCCTACATGTGAATATTTCCCTTTTGTAATTTTTTTAAAATGTAGGAAGAAGATTATAAAAGATGAGATCTAACTTCTGTACCCAATTACAGTTCTACCTTAAGTGTTTGTATTTTAAACATATTCATGTAACAAATGTTAATCATAATAAAAAAAACATATTAATAATAACTTAAGACACAAGTGGTGGAAGGTATTAAGTCACATATTTTCTAAAAAAATTGGGATTTTTTTTGTTGTTGTTTTTAAATTTTTGTTTTCACTGGTGTTATATATCTATCTCTCACATAGTGTCATTGAATATCTAGTAAGTGTAATGGTTCTCAAGATTTATCAGCGGATTTGTTGTTGTTGTTAATGGCCCCTAGTTGGAGGTTCCATTCCCTAGGTCCTAATAGGCTATTGGGCTGAAAGGGGCGGCAAATGTTTTGAATTTGCATCACAAGGGTCGGCATAGGCGTAGGTGCTTCTACTTTTTTTTTTTGGGGGGGGGGGGCACGAATTGAATTCAATTAGGGCCCTCCTCAGCGCAATATCTGACAGATGGTCCTTAAGCGGACAAGGGACGTTTAACCTCGTTTTCTTAAATTTTCAATATTTTACTTAACATACCACATGAGTGTATTTAATATTTTTTTACTGCATTCAAGTGACTCAGAATTCACAAATAAGTATTTTGTGGAAGAACGAGACTTATTTATCAAAAAATTCTTCAAAAATGCTAGAATTTTTCAAAATTCTCCATTCGCATTAATTTTTTCCCGATTTCTTCCAAATTACTCAGGATTGTTTATGGAAGTGTTTGTCATAAAACTGTGCATAGTTCTCTGGAACCACAAATATTTTTCAAATTCATAGAAATAAAGTAAAAACAGGCAGAAACATAAAAAAAAAGTAAGTAGAAATTAAAAAAATTATTTAAGTCTATACAGTCATACAGAGAAAAAAAAAATTAATGCACAATTATGTCTACACGTAAATGGTAAACTTATAATAAAAAAATTTAAGGTTTTTAAAGTATATGGAATGCTCATGGAGCCTTTTGAAAAATTTTGACATTTTTTTTAAAAAAATTTAAAACTAGGCATTTTTCTGCCAAAAAACCCTTATTTTGAATTCTAAGGCTCTTTAATGTAGTAGAAAAGAATATTAATTATTCTCCTTATGTATATAGTGTTGAAAATTGAAAATTAAAAAATTCGAGGTTGAAGGTCCCTTGACCCCTTAAAATATGAAATATTATGATATTTTTGAAATTGAATAACAATAGAATAGATGTTTGAGTAGTATTCAAAAGTTATACAAAAAATATTATGAGAAAAAAAAAATTAGCATCGAATTTTTGCTATGAAGCATATCAATGTTAAAAACTATGTTAATACTAAAGACAGAATCTGAATCTTCAGTTTCTCAGTTGAAAAAGTTGAAAAAAACCAACTTTCTTAAAAAGTTTTGTACAGTTTTCAGATTTTAGTTCAACTTCTATAACGTTTTAATTTACTTCAATTTAAGTTGGGGGGGACGCCTATGAGTTAAGTTGGAGGGGGGGGCGACGCTACGCCTATGAGGGTCGGAGTCCGATTTGTCTAAATGACCGGTCCCGTAATTTAGAACCGAGTCAAGTGACGAGACCGGTATACTTGACCCCACACTTCAAGAGATAAATTTGAGAATTTGGAGGACATTGCAGCCACGATCTATTTTACCATTAGTGAACAAAGTGGTGGATTTTCAGCGACGAACATCGAATCAGTGACGTTCAGATCACTGGACCGATGCTCTTGCCAACTGGGCCACCAAGCCCTCAACGGATGTTCCATGATGATTAGTGAGAGATAGGTAGATAGCACTTTCATCCATAAAAAAAACTTTTTTTTTTTTAAATTGGGGTTTAACGCCTTCATCCTCTCATGTCTTTGATTCTTTCAAAATATTATAATTTGCATGTCTCCATCTTAAGAATACAATAAAAATATAAGGCGGATAAAAAAGAAGTTAGCTCTCTAAAACTAACTCACATATTACTGCTTAAAAACTGGGTTATATCCTTCTTTTGGCCAAAATTTTTCGGATAAAAGAAACTTTATACCTATTTTGACAGCTCGTCATTTGCCCTCTACATAACACGCGAATATTATAACCGGCAAAGACATGTAGCGCCATCTAGTAAAAAAGTGTAGAGGAAGGAGTGAGCGTAACGCAGAAAAATGAATAGAAAGGACATTATTTTATGAGGTCAGTTGCAGAATTTTTGGAAGAAATATAAATTCTATCGAAATAATTTAGTAGAATTTTTTACCTCATATGTTTCTTCGAAAAATTAGGGATTAATATTTTACATCATCTTAAAAATCGAAACGTATGTTTATGATAAAACATTTTTCCTTCGTTTTCACTTTGATTTATTTTCCTTTAAAAGAAGTTTTTATTATTCCCGATGACTTATAAAATAAGAATTTAATCCTTTCGTCGCATTTTTTTTCACTTTGCCTTTGAACCCTGTATGATGACACAAATAAAAATATTTCGTGTTATAGTTACTGGTAGATCTGCACAGAAAATTTCTTTTAGTTGGGGTAAGAAGTTAATGCGACTAAGACTAACAGCTGTTTTTGTAAAAGAAAAATAAAACTGGAATACGTGAAGTAATATAGACAGACGAAAGTCCTGAATATTAACAAGCTCTAGAAAAACTCTTCAGAAAGACCTGCACAAATCCTAAAAAAAATTTTGGTATAACCCACATAACGTTTTGGTATAACCAACATCAATGTTAAATGTTACCTTATGAATCTTCCTACTTCGGACTGCCAGTAGCCCTGTTATGGACGTGTTCTAGAAAACATTTGCGAGAGGAAAAAATGTCATTCGGGTTGCGGCAAAAAATATATAGTAAGCGATGTTTTCTCTCTCATAGTTTCAATAAATGTCTATTTAAGGCCGCCAATACGACCTTTAATATATATATATACATAAATATATATATATACATACATACATATATATACATATATATATACATATATATATACATATACATATATACATATATATACATATATACATATATACATATATACATATATACATATATACATATATACATATATACATATATACATATATACATATATACATATATACATATATACATATATACATATATACATATATACATATATACATATATACATATATACATATATATATATATATATATATATATATATATATATATATATATATATATATGCTAGCATTATTGCCCGGTGTTGCCCGGGTGGATATATAGATATAAAATTTTCCATGCATTCCATCAAAAAAATACTGGGCTGCACCCCCCGCAAAATAAACACTTCGCCCTGCCCCTCCCCACCGTCACCCAAAGACCAACTCTCAAACCACCCCTCAGAACAAACCTCTTTTCCCCCACGTATCGTATTAGACTGGTTGTGGTAAAGGGGCTGTATCCACATTTAAGTGATTCGCTTAGGGGCACAAAAATCATTAAAAAATTAATTTTAAAAAAATTAATTCCGGTCCGAGCCCCAAATTTCGTTTTTCGTGATTAAGTTTCTTGGGTCCTAAACATTAACTGTGCCGAATTTGGTCCCGGTGGGTGAAACAGTCTATGATTCTATAGCGGACAAACAAACAGACAAGCTCTTTTATATATATAGATATATATAAATATACACTCTGTCACAAAAAAATATATGCATCCAGAAGAAATTGAGCTACTATCACGAAACTTGTAAGGAATGTAGTCTGGTAAGAGTTATGCAAATGGTTAATATTTCGACGCCAATGAGACAAGGGTGTGCTATTCGCATATGCTATGCGCCACTGGGAGACTTTAAAAGCATGATTGCTCGTGCCATAGGGTTATTCAAAAAAATCTGTCGACTTGGATGGACGGTATTGTGACTAGAGATGCCTCTGAGACGTAACCGGCCACAGTGCGAACAATTGTCGTACTTTGAGAGGGGGCGTATAGTACGCCTCAGAGAAGCACGTTGGTCGAACAGGCGTATCGGCCGCCACCTCGGTCGGAGCGATATGGTAGTTGCTTGGTGTTGGCAACAATGGATCACGAAATGGATAGTCTACCGTCGTGGAGGGTCAGGGCTTCCCGGGAACACAAATGCGCGTGAGGATCGTGCAATTATAAGAGCGGTCACGTCCGCACCAACAACGTCGATAGAATCGGTTCGACGTCATTTACCACTTTCCAGACATCTGGTGGTATCAAGGGAAACTATTCGGAGACCACTGGCCGACGTAGGTATAAGGTCCTCACATCCATTAAGACGCCTACCACTGACCCCACATCATAGGCAGTGAATATTTGCCAAATTCAGGCAAGCTGCAGAGTGACCGACTGGAGGCGTGTGATCTTCAGCGATGAATGCCGATTCAGTTTCAAAGCTGACGACCAGCGCATACGCGTGTGGACGCGGCCAGGCCACCTGTCCGATCCGGCATTTGTGGTCGAGAGGCATACGGCGATTGAACAAGGTGTGACAGTGTGGGGAGCGATTTGTTGGGACACACGATCACCTCTAGTCGTCCTTCAACGCACTTTGACGGCGCAAAGTTACGTGGACGAGATATTAACGTCACTTGTACTGCCTATGCTATCAAGTCGCCCAGGTGCTATTTATCAGCAAGACAACGCTCGTCCACATGTTGCGCGACTCTCCCTACAATGTCTTCAAGGATATGACGTACTCCCGTGGTCTACGAGGTCACCAGACCTTTTACTAATAGAGCACATCTGAGACGTGCTTATAAAGCAACTGCAGCCGTCCCGGAATACTGGTGAATTAACTGCCCAGTTGCCAAGATTATGGCATGATCCTCCGCAGGAGGTCATAGGTCACCTCATTGATTCGATGCCACGCCGTGTTTCGGCTTTATATTCCTGCCGGAGGGGGATTTACTACTTACTGATTTGTAACCTCTTTCATGCCATATCTTCTTAATAAAACGGTCTGTTCTTCAGAATTTGTAATCATTTGCTTTTTTATACATGAAGTATTTATGAGTACATGAAGAAATGATAATATGCACTTATAACGTGACAAAAAATGTCGTATTTTCTGGTAAATAATATAACATTAAACTAGGTTATTAAATTTTGTATTCTGCTTCATAAGTAACATTTTGTCGATAAAACTGAATCGCTAAAAATAAAATACTTTATTACTATCTGAACGTTTACAGTACTGGAAAATATTATTGCAAAAACTAATCAATTTCTTCTAAAAATATTTGGATTTTCCATAGATCCATTTACCAAAACAACCGTTATGGAATACGAACAAAATTATAATTTTTTTATTAGGTATACTCGCACGTTCCTTTTCATCAAACATTCTTCGTTAGCTATCCAGGAACGAAAGGTCACATGAAGACAAAACACTATCGAAAATTTTTTTTCTTTCTTCATTCATTATTGCATAAAAAGATTTTCCAAAAGGATTTATTCAAATTATGAACAAAAAACGAAATTGTAACAGCTGGTTTTAGAGTATAGGTTTGCTATAGGAAAGTTCTCAGTTTTTATTTTAGGAAAAGTTACCCTTTAGTTAATAACTATAAGAATAAAGAAATCCATTTCTTGTTTAAAACTTGCTCAAAGCAATAGATAATTTCATGTAATTTATGCATAGGATTTAACAGCAATTTTTTAAATCTTACTGTTTTTACTGGTCCAATAACAGCTTATTTGTTATAACTAACGTAAAAATATATATTTAATATCGCGTTTCCGTAATCAACTAGCATCGTATACAAATATACAATTTTTTCAATTCGAGGTAAATCACGATGAAAATATTTTGCACTACTTGATTCACCACTTCCAATTAATCTTACTTACATCATATACTTAGGAAGGGAGATGTTAAATTATACATTAGAACTTCCATGTATCATATGGTTAATAATGAAACTGTAAATAATTGAATTAGCTGATATGCACGTAGATTGGATTTCAGCGAGCCAGTAATGCAACATCTTTTATTTATTGTACCATCATCTACATTCTTTCGATATCTGTAGCAAAGACAGATAAAGTAATTTTATGCTGGGGATGGATCTGTAAAAAGAGTGTATGATGTGTTTGATTAAGGAGTGTTCAACAATGTAATAGATAAAATTTTTCAGAACCATTCCATATATATATATATATATATATATATATATATATATATATATTCCATACAAATTATACATATTCATCTTTCTCCCAAAAGTGAAAAAAAAAGTAAGATAATAGAACACTTTAAAATGAGCATTTTACTTATATTACTTATATAACTAACAATAAAAATGCTTAGCGCATTTTTTAATACGTAAAATAAAAATCAAGGAATTTGCAAAGTTGTTGTCACGGGCAGTTTATTGGCGTGATATTTGGCTCTCAACGGCTTATGACATTACAAAGGCTGATTTTACTTAGGTTATTATTCAACTATGTACCTGATACATGATCTTTCGAATTGTGAATTTTTGAGAAAACGGGGCCATTAAACACAGATTGTCTAGAATTAGACTAGATATATTTGTAAGTTTTTTAGATTGGTCAGTAAAAAATTCGATTGGACTCTTGTATTTAATCTATTTGATATCACTTTGAACTCTATCAAAAGTTTGTGGCGTTTCTTGCATTGTTTCCAATCAGAATCTATTAATCTAGTATTGAAAAACGGGTAAAATGACCTAATGCATCAATAAAATCTCAACTAGTGGTTCAAAAACTGCTAATATGTATTTTTTTATTCCCGAGGGGGATTCGAAAAGATTTCTGAATCTATTAATAAAAAAATAAAGGAAAGAAAACAAGCTGGTAAAAAGGTAAACACTGAAGAAGTCTAATGAACCTATTATGATCCGCGCCACTCAGTACTCTTTCCATTGACATGATTTTCAGATAGCAGATTAGTAGAGAAGGTGTGTTCTATACATTTCGTCTTGGGGCCGTACAGTGGCCGAATGGCTAGGGTGCTGGCCATCGGTATCAGAGTCTGTGGGTTCGAATCTCATTTCTGAGTTCAATGGTTCCTGTCCCCGCCGTTAGGAATCAACTTTAAGCAGTAGGTCCCGGTCTAATTAGACACCGTGTAGCAAAAAATGACCGTAACGCTCCAAACCAAACCTAACCAAATCAATCTTGGCATGGATGTTTGTAGCCGTTAGGAATCGACTTTAAGGGGACAACGGACCTCCAATTTTAGACTAGTTTTTAAAAAACTTTCAATATTTCACTCTGATATACAAAATGAGTATAATTAATATTATTTTCTACTACAATGAAGACACTTAGAATTCAAAAATAAGTTTTTTGTAGAAGAATAAGACATCTTTTTCAAAAAATTCTTCAAAAATGGTATTTTTCAAAATGTTCCATGCGCATTACTTTTGTTCTGATTTCTTCCAAATTTCTCAGGATTGTTAATTTTACTGTTTTCCACAAACCTGTGCATTATTATATGAAAACAAAAATATTTTCATGTTTATAGACCATGAAATAAAGCAAAAACATAAAAAACAACAGGCAAATTAACAAAATGATTATTTATGGCTTTTGATTCAAACAAATAATAATCATTGCACAGTTATGTTTATATATGTGCGGTAAACTTATATTAAAAAATTTAAGGTTTTTAAATGATTTGTAATGCACATGGAGTATTTTGAAAAATGCTATAATTTTTTTAATTTTGTTTTGAAAAACAGGCATTATTCTGCCAAAAATCCTTATTTTAATTTCTAAGGGTCTTCAATTGTAGTTAAAAAGAATACACATTATTATCCTATTGTTTGTAGAGTGAAAAATGTAAAATAAAAAATTCCTGGTTGAAGGCCCCTTGTCCCCTTAAGCAGTAGGTCCCGGTTGAATTATCCCTCGTGTAGCAAAAGATGACAATAGCGCTACAAACCAAACCAAACCAAACCATTTCCTTTTAATCATCACAGAGCTTGCAGAAAGAATCAGACGCAGTGTTGATAACATGCAGGGGTTTTTAGACAGCCATGACCAGATGCAAGTAGGAATTAGTTCGTTTGGTGTTTCGTTCTTTGTTTCATATGTATGGAATATTTAATGATTCATTACATCAAAATCTGGGGGTATCTTGCTCCATAAAGTTTTTGTGGGAAATTCCCACAAAACTGGATCCAGCAAATGCATACTTATGGACTTTCCTTATCAGTAATCTAAAACTCTGGAAAGAATCCAGGAGCCCCATGCTTGAGTAAACGTTTAGTAGGCAATATAATCAAATTTGAAACGAAGAAACATCCGATAGATAACTCGTGAATGCCCGCCAAAGAATAACAACATTTTAACACATAGAGGTTATGAGGAGATTAGATAAAACTGAAAATCCATTACTCGTTTTTAATCATTTATATTAATTATTTATTATATAAATTATACAAATTTATTCAAGGAACATCATTTTATTTAAAATTTTTGATGATCAGTCAGTGGTTTCAAAGAATAGCTGACAGAACTTTGATACAGAGTTTAAAGTGACAGTCATGCCATAGAAATGTAAGTAGGAGAGTGAGAAATTAAAACTGAGTTTCGGTTGAGAATAGAGATTTAATAACATAGAATAACATAACAAAGATAACTTATCTGTTTGCAGATACACCAAACTGGCGTAGTAACAGGGAAACGAATAATATCCATGTCAGGACTTTAACATGGTACAACTGGTTAACATCTGGCAACTGGGAAAAAACAGCGAAGGGTAGAAGGAACAAACTTTAATACAATGCGGCTAGCTTTTATAGTAATTGCCATCCAATCAATTACTGCGCCACATATATTTGCATATGATTCATGACATATCCGCATATGCGGGAATGATTCCCTTATAAATCTCTGAATATTTTACAAAGTATTATAAAATTTAATAAAATAAATAAGATGACGTACTGTCATTACTTTTAGAGTTTAGCGAAGTGCTGGAGATTAAAATAATTAAGGATTTAATCCTTAAAACCCAACAAAAATTACTAAAATAAACGTTAAAAGTGAAAACAATAATGTCCACGCAATCTCGTCAGCGAACTTCAGTAAAAAAGGAGAGTTAATATTGCTCTTCAGGATGAGGCTAGCCTCAAGTAAATAACGTTAGCCTGGAAAATTACTATGAGAGAAATTTTAAGAGGTATTCTCCTTGTATAATATGTACATATTGATGCAAAAATTATTTAATCTATGGCGGTTTTATGTTACAAAAGAGAGACAGAGGGTGCAACATTTACAAATTAGAAAGTAAAATCACACTTCGAGAGTACACGATTAAGTTTCTTTATATGGCTTCGAAAAAACGGGCAGTGATTTACAATTCATCAAAATTCATCAACGCTTCGAAAACCAAGTGGCATTTATTTTGCCCTTTCGCCCCTTTTATAATTATAAGAAGTTTAATTCAAAACAAAATACTTCTCAGCGATCAACAACTATTCTTCATGATCGTAAAAAAATTATTAATTTGACGTTTATTTTGTTAATTTTTTGAACTTTCATCTGAAAGAAGTAAATTCTAGGCGTAAGAAAAGTAGGCTAATTGTGACACCTGTTCCATACATTAGTCGGAAGCGTACGAAATTAGATCGTCTTGACTCGCTTCTTGCGAAATGATCCCACATTGTCTAGTGATGCATGCCCAGTTACAGTACACATAATTCAGGGTAAAACATCGATTTATCCACCATTACCGCTGTCTGGCTTGCAATACAAAGCAATCAATCTGATTTACTGAGCTGGCAATCTGATAAGCTGACCATTAAACCCCGGAGTTAAGACAATTTATAAGATATGCGGGAAAATTATCACATTACACCCCTGGACAAGATCGGTAGTAGACCACAGAACATTTGCCATCATGTTCTAGAACCCATTCTGCATCCTAAGATCGGAAATATACTCGGTAGAGGGTTTTTTTCTCACATCGCGTCTTAAGTCTGCCATGTAGGAGCCGTACTGGATTCACTCAAGTTAATACTAACCTTTGGAGATAATTTTTCTAATGATTGTGGACTTTCATTTAACGATTTTTTTAAAGAAATATTGATCTGCATAAGAAAAAAAGAAATTTTTACGGGGGTACATTTTTCCTCCTTCAAAAGAGACGAAAATAATGTTTTTCAAATTTGAATTATTCGAGGGGAAAATGTGACATAGTGTGTTTTAAACACACGTACATCTATATATTTAAGTTGCTAAGCCGACTTTTTGGGCAGTCCGTGAGAGAAAACTTCTGCATCCATTTACTTCGTTTTGGTCTTAAACGAAAGACTGTAATCTGTAGGTTTGTCAAATTTGGTTTTTGCAACCGCAATTTATATTAATGACCGATAATTTGCAATTAAAAAATTGATTTCTACACATGCTCAGTGGCATGATTAAATCTGTCTTTAGAAACTTACTGTTTCTGCGCATGCTCAGTGACATGTTTTAATGATAAACACGTATATTTCAAAGAGTCTGTCTAGATCGCTCTCTGCCATTTTTATTTTTATGATAATTATGTTTGTGAAATATAAGATTAAACCTGATGGAAATTGTTTATTTCGCGCTGTTTAATTAGCGATAATTTAAAATTTAAAAAAAAAAAATCTTTCTGCGCATGCTCAGTGACATTTAAATCTGGCTTTAGATACTGTCTAAGCACGACGCCGCTTAAACACATTAATTTGTTTCTGAGCATTATTATGATTTTTAACATTTGACAAGGATGTGTTGAGTATAATTTGTGTATTAGAACATTTATTTACTATCTAGCCGTAATATTTTGACGGGTACCAACTAGTTTATTTCTAATATGATTGGACGGAATTTCCAAGATGAATATGCTAACAGAGTAAAAAAAAAATCTATTATGGAGTATAATAAAAAAAATCTTTTAATCCAAGTTGACAGTCACTGGAACAATTTTCACCATATATTAACATTTGGCCTACTTAATATGCAAGGACATTCTTTTTCTGAGATGAGTCATTTTAATCTTCAAGAGTCTTGGTTATACACTTGTGTCAGGGAGGTACCTTCTGATTTCTCCATTTTAATACAGAAAATCTTTATTTCAGTAGTGATGGAATTTAAGTTTAGTCGGCCTCTTTGGCAAGAATATGTACTGATACACAAGCATTCTTCTTTATAATTATAAATATTTGTCTAATAACAGATACCACAAGAGGGACAACTATCACCAAATTATGTTGTTAAAATCACAGATGAGGAATTTTTTTGGAAATAATGACGGATGACGATTGTAAGGTATACATAAGATTCGATTCACAAGAATCGAACTTTTGAGTGAATGAATTAAAGAAGCTGCTTGAGATATGCTAATTTCGGCATACGCAATAGCACCTGGAGCTGCTTTCCTCGTAGCTCCCCTAACTCGCTTATCTACCAACCTTAACAACAACCTTCCTTCAACCTCTGTATTAATCAAGCTGCTTGGTATTTATACCAAGCGCGAATGCCGAAATTAGCATATCTCAAGCAGCTTCTTTAATTCATTCACTCAAAAGTTCGATTCTTGTGTATCGAATCTTTTGTATACCTTACACGATATAAAGCAAATACTCGTAGACTTTTTTAATACAAGAATTTGTAGACTAGGTCAACATGTTCATTAGATTTCAATCTCGTGTGAAGTAGAAAATGCGTTTCTGTTCATTTTTGGATTTTTGCTGTGTTGAAAGGAGAAAATTTTCTAATTTAGAAAACTCAATTATTTTCATTCATTTGAGTTTATATTTCTATATCCTCCACATTTAGTCTTTTTCCATTAATAAATTATCCTCATGACACAGAGCACATAAAATTGTACCAATTTAAACAGATTCAATATAACTGTTGCTGTTATGTATTAGTTCTTCTGTCACCTGGAGTTCATGATGGTCCTTTTTAGACGTAATGACATTTTTTGATTAGATTAAAACTGAAAAATAATGAATTTTTATTTTCTGTTATCTATTTATTTATAACTATTTTTGTTTTCTTCTGGAATAATGTTTATAGGCGTATGAAACAGTAATAACCTTGATAATAGAAAGATATTTTGGGCATCGTTTTCGAACAAAATTTTACATTTATAATTTATTTTTCAGTTCATGTTTCATCATAATAAAAATTGAATTTTCTTACTATTACGCATAAATTGGTAGGCATAAAAAGAGTCATAAAATTTATCTGAAACACATTTCACACCTTCATTATATTATTCTGTGAAATGAAGGATTCTTCATTCCTCCGGTGACATGAACTAAAATTATTTCAGTTCAACTATATATATTTCCTAATATAAACCAATAAGATTTCTATTAGAGAGATATTATCATCCAGGAAACAAATTCATTTAATTAAGCTATTTAAGAGCGATACCAGATCCACCTAACTAATTACCGAAATTAGTCGGGAAAAGAAATTCTACTTTTACATCAGAACAGAATAAAATGTACGAGGAAGAGTTAAAATATACATTTTTTTAAAAGTAATCAATAGGCATGGCAATAGTATCTGTTGGTCTTTTGTGTGAAAGTAATAAACATTTAAGCAATAAATAAATTATCATCCTTTCATGCACTAATACATACTATAAAATTATCTGTGAGGATATATACAGAAAGAAATCATTATAATTACGCTACTATATTTTACATTGTAAAGCAATAAATGATACATTTCATCCGAGCTATACCAATATTTTAAACCTGTAGTATGTGTTATTAAAACTCCAGAACATTTAGAGATACAAATAATTAGCATTGCTACAGATAAATTTCTTAAAATGAAAACAATACCATCAGATAATTTTTTCTGTAGAAGTAATTTCGGTTTGCGTTGAAATTTTTAAATGCTACAGGAGATTATGTAAGTTTAAAGCGTTAATGCAGGGAGGAATTAGAGTATCTAAAAATCAAATAATTATTTTAATTCAACTTCTAGAAGTCTGAGATTCGTATGTTTATTCAAACAATTCTCAATGCAAATCAAATTTTACAACAATAAACAATAAGTTATATTGAATTTAAGTTCACTGCGGGAAAAAACTCAAAATTCTCAGGCAATTCGGTATCTTATCTTCACAATATAATAAGGAGCACGAATCTCATAAATTTACGTATATCCTATACATCACCCTTATAAACTCCCTAATTCAATTATGTTAGCTATAATATTCCTTCTTTTGTTTAAAGAAACATTATGTCTATGAAAATGTTATATAAAATTTTTTTATTATACATTTACCTATCAATTTTTTTACATATTGCATAGCTCTGCTATAATTAAATTATGCTACTGTCTAGTTTATGTCCATTCTAAACATTTTTCTAGTACCAGCGATGTAAACAGAATTATATAACTTAAATGGGTTTTTTTCGTTGGTGATTAAAAGCAGATACTTTGTGATATAAATTTAGGATAAATAGCTTCGAAAGAATTAGATAAACTCTTGTAAAACAGTTTCAACGTTTCAATCGGTATTTTTAAACTAAACAAGACGGAAGAAAATATTCTTTGTTTAGAGTTCAAATATATAATTTCTATTGAGTTTGAGAGTTAAGTTAACATTAGAAACTTACTTTTCAAAGAAAGAAAATTGGGGCGAGGAGTTTGATATGCTTGAATAAGAACCATTTATATCTAAAGCAGGAAAAGAGACTTCTAGCTATCGTCAGTAAAGATCAGGATTTGAATCCGGTTATTATTAACTCAATCCTGATATTCCGGTAAATAAACTATCCGGGATATGATGAACCTTTATTTCTCGAGTACCATACCTCTAAATTTTCTTACATTCTATCTGAGAAAATTAAGAAAGTATCTCGGTATGCGTATTTTTCCATTTTTTTACTTGTTTATACATTTTTTTTCAATGTAGGGTTTTTCGAATAATTTAATTAAATATTTAATTAAATATTTATTTATATATTAAATATTTATTTTTAATTTTTAATTTTTTCTAATAATGTATTAATTTTTTTAGTAATTTTTTTCTTTGAAAAGTAAGTTTCTAATCTTAACTTAACTCTCAAACTCTGTAGAAATTATATATTTGAACTCGAAACAAAGAATATTTTCTTCCGTCTTGTTTTGTGTCTGTTTTTCAAAAACGTCTCTTTTTAGTGCTCGAGCTGCTATGTAATAATTGTCTAACGGTTATTAATTTTTTAAATAATTTTTTTCTTTGAAAAGTAAGTTTCTAATCTTAACTTAACTCTCAAACTCTGTAGAAATTATATATTTGAACTCTAAACAAAGAATATTTTCTTCCGTTTTGTTTTGTGTCTGTTTTTCAAAAACGTCTCTTTTTAGTGCTCGAGCTGCTATGTAATAATTGTCTAACGGTTATTAATTTTTTAAATAATTTTTTTCTTTGAAAAGTAAGTTTCTAATCTTAACTTAACTCTCAAACTCGGTAGAAATTATATATTTGAACTCTAAACAAAGAATATTTTCTTCCGTCTTGTTTTGTGTCTGTTTTTCAAAAACGTCTCTTTTTAGTGCTCGAGCTGCTATGTAATAATTGTCTAACGGTTATTAATTTTTTAAATAATTTTTTTCTTTGAAAAGTAAGTTTCTAATCTTAACTTAACTCTCAAACTCTGTAGAAATTATATATTTGAACTCTAAACAAAGAATATTTTCTTCCGTCTTGTTTTGTGTCTGTTTTTCAAAAACGTCTCTTTTTAGTGCTCGAGCTGCTATGTAATAATTGTGTAACGGTTATTAATTTTTTAAATAATTTTTTTCTTTGAAAAGTAAGTTTCTAATCTTAACTTAACTCTCAAACTCTGTAGAAATTATATATTTGAACTCTAAACAAAGAATATTTTCTTCCGTCTTGTTTTGTGTTTGTTTTTCAAAAACGTCTTTTTTTAGTGCTCGAGCTGCTGTGTAATAATTGTCTAACGGTGGCAGGAATCGAACCCGGTTTTCCAAACCATTTGTCCGGCATTCTACCTATTTAATAATCTACTGGTATTCTCCTTTTTCTAATTACAGTTCTCAGAATATTAAGAAATAAATTTCCTAATATAATAAGGAGTAAGATATGTATATTCATAATGATATGGCACAACTCTAAATTGAAAAAAGTTCTAAATTTAGCAACTAATAAATATGAATTATAGCTAAGCAGTCAGGAAATGAAAGAAGATTTAAGTATAAATTATGTTATTAAAACACTCTTCGAATTGAACTTAAACTCATACACAAATTAATATTAGCTAATTCATCACAGGACTCTTTTATTTCCCCTTGTTAATTCATTTAAAAATAAGATTTTTTATTCGTAGCACGATTTTTTACTCTCTACCTCTAATTTCTTATGCTCAATCTTTTGCAAACTTCTTAAAAGTTTGCAAAAGATTTCAAACGCACAGATATTACCAAAATTTGACAGAATTAATTTTCCCTCGCTAAAAAAAAATAGAGAGGGAAAATAACCTGCAAAATTTTAATGACATTTCCTAGACTAATTTGCATTAAAAGCGAATAGAATTATACCTTGCATTGAAATTGTTCTTTTGTCCGTGTTCAATTTTAGAAAATACATCTATGATCCAGCGATAATCCAATTGAAAAGCAGCTAAACTTATCGCTATATATTTTTCGAGTCGTGTTCATAATTACGTCAAATATTGGAGGATTATGTCGAAAGTCTTCCCCATTGATAGAAAGCAGCAGATGCAACAGATATGGAAAGTATAATTGTGTTGCTCTCAGTTGTTTGATGCAGGTGATTAGTTTCTAAGTTTCTGTAATGAAATTTCTTTGTTGTCTCTGCTTGCAAAGGATATTGTTCCGTCTAGTATTATCCCAAGATCGAAAGCAGCAAATTATTTCGCAGACAAATACGTTTTTTTTTTCACGTTTCGAACATTTGCTACGCTAACTTCTAATACAATACAGAAAATAATATTATATGTCATATACACAAAAGTTTGGGTTGCAATTTTCATTCAGATCTCAGAATTTTTTTTAAAACACTAGATTGATAATTATATTTTACCGGTTGGTTCTTTAAGTTATTTTCAAGATTAGTTTAAACAATTTATCTTTTTTTTTACGGGAGTTGTTTACATTCTTTCTACCTAGTTTTTCAAGACATATATCCAATTTAAAGATTAAGTTTTGTATTTCTTTAAACGTAAATGAAAGTTTTCTGCTCGTAAATGAAAGCATAGACATGAAAGAAAGTTGAAATATCCAAACTAATGTTGAGAAAAAATTTTTAGTTTATTAAAATATTACATTTTTTAGTATATCTAATATTTTAATCCATCTCAAAATTTTGAATTTTTTTAATTAAAAAATAACAATGTATCATTTGCTCTTCCTTATAGTATTATCTCCGAATCTTCGAAAATGTATGATTAAATAAAGCCCTTGATTAAGAACCCGAGTGTACAGCTTACTCTCAAAGCTAGCTCTGATTACAGTTCCACGATATTTTAAATCGTATTTTACGCTTTTAGGAAGAAAAAAGATGGTAACAAAGGGGCAGGATTAATTTTTTTTAATTCTAAAAGTTCTTATATATTTTCTAGCTTTAATTGCAATTATGGTATCATAATGAACATTTTTTTTAAATTTAAAAATATATTTATGAAAATTTAAATTTTAAAGGTGAATTTAAATATTTTAAAATTGAGTGATAGTTTTCATTTTCAAATATTAAAACTTTAAAATACAAAAAATATAGGAATTTAAATTTTTAAAATACCAACGAAAACTTAAGCATATCTTTAAGTAATTTAACTTAATTATTTTATTTCATTCTTAAAAAATATTTAATTAACATTCCAGTTTTAATAGCACTTATTTTTTATTTAAAAGTAGTTGTTGTTAGTAAGGATACAAAGCATTCGAGAAGGTAAAATTAATACAGTAAATGTGAAAGCAAAACTGCATATTGTCTTAAAGAACTATCCCAAATTTAGTCATATGAATTTTCTTTATGTTAAGACTGCCTTAAATTTAAATCGTAAAAGACTGTGTTATTAACAAAAAATATCACTTACAAAAATACCGTTGCATAGTATTTAGAAATTTAAACTAAATATACCAATGAAAATATTACTTAAACATTTGAAAATAAACTTGGTATTAAATAAATGATAATTTGAAAAGAAATTCTAAATAAATTCATTCTGAAATTGCGCTAAGCGACGCTAGAAGAAATTTTGGTAAAGGATTAAAAAAATAATAAATTAAATTAATAGGGATTTTCTAAAGCAATGAACTTTACACGTACCAATTGATACACTAATCATTTGACCTCTGCAGGGACGTGAGAAAGTCTTCCTTTATATAATTTTTGTCAAGTTTACGTTTTTTTAAGTCAATTGCATCATTTCGTTTATCTTTTACTTTTATCTGTATTAAGTTTTGTCTGTAACGTTTATGTAATTTAGGGTCAATCCCGTTTTTCTTTTCGACTTTTCACACTCTTAAAATTTTTCTTTTGCTGATTTTCACATTTTACCCGTGAGTTTGTCATTTAGTTGTCCTACAGTACATTAAATTTTATAATCAACAGACAGGCGTTACTAGGATTGAGAAAATATCTGACTTGTGGATACTGCTTTTCAACATTTACCCATGAGGTTATAAAGTAATTTTTCCTGCAATAAGAACAGAAGAAACTGGGCAGGAATATCCTGATAGAATTTTCCCATTTACAGTATGATAATTTATATCACACAAACAAATAATAAAATGAGGTAAACAAATTAATCTATGTGAGAATCCGTTAAAATAACCTAGTCCTTCAAAAAGAGTTGTGATCCTTGAAAAGAGCCTTGCAAAAAAAGCTGTCACAAAAGAATACGCGCTAGGAAAACATAAAGACATGTAATTATGAAAATTTTAAATAAGCATTGAAATAAAATTTTAAAGTATACTCTAAAGAATTGCATAAACCTCTATATTAACAAACGTGACTATGTAATATATTTTGCCATCATATTACTGTAAATGGTTAGTACAAAAACAGTCAGCCATTTGAGAAAATACGTATGTTATGGAATGGCATCTGAAGATTAATGTCGGAAATATAAAATGATATAAAATTCATTGTAGGATTGAAGCTTCCATAGTATTCACAAAATTTGAAAAAAATTTTAGTGAAGTTTAGCAACGAGATTTTTGTAAAATCCATAAAATCTCAATGGCATTTATTAGACAGAATTTTATAATTAAATAATTATAATTAAATGAATATTTAGGTGAAAAAAAATTCAAACAATTCTGAATCATACATTTTTACATCCGAAAGTCTGTCTTTCCAACTTTCTGTCTTCTCCTCTGTCTTTAAAATTGTACAATACATTTATACAATGTGGGAGACAAAATTGGAAGAAAAAAAATAAGTTCTCTAAAATTTTAGCTTTAAAAAATACGTGTATTAAACATAAAAATTAAAACAACTTAAAAAAAACATCTTCCGTTATAGAACGCAGTATTTAGAGATTTTTTTTTGAACTGCTCAAGAATTTGAAATATATCAATTTTAAATCTCACTTATTTCTTTAAGTAATCATTTCGAAAGTTCGAATATTTTAACATTTAAAGCATTTAAAACAATTTCAATCATCCTTCCCATAAACAGTTAACAGCCATATAAATGTTTGATCAGCTATCGTAATTATAATATATATATATATATATATATATATATATATATATATATATATATATATATATATATATATATATATATATATATATATCTATATATATATCTATATATATATCTATATATATATATAT
This sequence comes from Dolomedes plantarius, assembly GCA_907164885.2. NCBI lineage: Eukaryota > Metazoa > Arthropoda > Arachnida > Araneae > Dolomedidae > Dolomedes > Dolomedes plantarius. The sequence continues at coordinate 174,681,464 of OU015495.1, read as the reverse complement.
ATATATATATATATATATATATATATATATATAGATATATATATATATATATATATATATATATATATATATATATATATATATATATATATGGTAATATTTATGCACGACTAGAAGTTACCAAAATACGTTCGCATGAGAGAATAACAAGAGATAAGAAAATTTCTCTGTTATAGAACAATATATAAAGTGTTTAAAACATTCAACAGGTAAAATTTTAAAATGCAGTGTATTAAATAAAACATTACCATAATAATAAGTACAGAGTTAGTGAAATTGTCTTACATAGTAACATTGTGCGGCTTATAAAATGAGAAAATTTGCTGTTAAATTAGTTTCTAAATATATTATGGGACTTTAGACAATGTATAACAATATTTTAAGTAAATCCCTTTTGTATTTGTTCAAAGGATATCATAAAATGGTTTTAAAAATTCATTCACCGGGAGACTTAGTGAAGATTAGGTGAATTAGGTTCTTGAAAAACTCATTAGAATATCGCTTCTTTAAAATAGAACCATTTTAAATACTTACTAGATTAAGATAGAGGGAAAATATCCCATGGGTGTTCATACAACGTTATTATATTTATGTATGGTGGAAAACTATACACAAATATGCCCAAAGAACATAAGCGGGAATATACAATAAACTGGCATTTCATTACTTATCAAGCATTTATATAAAAGCATATGGAAACCATAGAAATGTATACACCTAAAAAAATCCACTCAAGGGTGTATATTTCAAACTTACGTATGGACTAACTGAAAAGTATCAATGTTTAAAAAATAATTTCTGTAGATAATTTTACACAGAATTCATAAGTAACTCATAGATGCACAGATCTATAAAAAATATGAACCGTTTGAGACTGTAGTCTCATAAGTTTTGCTGTTAACTGTTGTCTGACCGCGACAACCATAGCAGTAACTGAAATGTATCATCTACCATTTATCGACAAAATTTAGTATGGACATCCTCCTTGATTGAAAATTAAACATAAGTACTTTTAAACCGCAATTCCGTTCTAATAATAAAATACAGTAAAATGTTAGTAGTGTTAAAATAGGATATTTTAAGCGTATGGATAGAAGATTATAATTATATTTTAGTTTGGTTTGGTGAGTTACGGTCATTCTTTGGTACACAAGGGCGAAGTAGACCAGAACCTACAACTTAAATCCGATTCCGAACGGCTATAAACGTCCATACCAAGAGTAGGACTCGAACCCACAGACTCTGGTACGTACGTACACACACACACACACACACACACACACACACACATATATATATATATATATACTTTCAGCTATAGATGTAATTTTATAACGAACAGGTAATCCATGTATCAGTCAGCGCTACACAGTTGAAATAATTATGACTACATACGATTCTAGAGCACGGGCCGTGGCGGCCTTGTGGTACAGCGCGCTGGTTTTCGGTGCTGAGGGTGCTCAGATCGAATCCTGGTGGAGCGCCACTAAAATGCCTCCATTTCTGTCGTCCCTTCATAGGGGGCAATGCTGGTCCGCCTATATGGCTCCCCCATAGTAAAATGGCCAGCAAAACTGAGGTGAATTATAGGCTAATGTCTTCGCGACAAGTGCCTCCGCATTGAAAAAAAAACGATTTTAGAGCTATATATATATATTTATTTTACAGATTTTCCGTGAGCAAAAACAATAGCTTCCTCTCCTTTCTTATTAAATGATCACAAAAAACTGTGGTTTAAATCAACATACAGAAAGGTGATTCGAATAATTCTTTAAATACATATTGAGAAGTATGAGGTATTTCAGAACTGCTTACAGTGGTGGAAATTGATTTATGAAAATACGATTTTTTAACAAAAAAATTTAATATTCTTTAAAAATGAATGAAATTTCATACATTTTACATGCTATGTATAACAAATGAGTTACAAAAATAAAATTCCATGTATAATAATAAACAAAAGCATACGGTAAAAAATTAGATTTTCGTAACATACAAACATGGAAATTGATTTATGAAATATCACATTTCATTGACATTAATAGATAGTAAAGCCTCCTTTCTTCATCAAAGTTTCTTTTATTCTAGATGGAATTGATAAAGCATGATTTTGTATGTACTTGTGATCAATTAGTTTCCAGCTTTCACAGATTGAAGCTTTCAATCTACAAGTGATGTGTACTACATTCCATCTGCATAAACCTTTCGAATAAGCTGTCCCCAAACGTTTTCGATGGGGTTCAAATCAGGACTATCAGGTGGATGATCTAAAAGAACAATATTCTGTTCGTCAAACCTATCTTTCGTTGCATTTGAAGCGTGAACACTTGCATTGTCTTGCAAGAAGTTGTAATATAAACTATAATATTGCCATGCAAATGGAAGAAGGCAATTTTCTAAACCTGAGCAGTAATCAAATGAATTCTGGTGACCATAAAAATTACAATTTCACTTCTGTCATCATTAGCAATTGCTGCTCAAATCATAAAACTTCCACCACCAAAATTTCTGTTGAATGTAGAATTTAGTTCTTTTCAGAGATCCCCCTAATAATACTTCAAATCATCGGGGAGATACAAATTAAATTTCTTTTCAATGGAGAAAATGACCTTCCAATTTTCGCCCATTGCCATGTACTTCTCGGAGTACTGCAAACACATCTGCTTGTGATGCAGAAGTAACTTTCGACCAGACTTCATTTTCGACCATCTCAAGCTCCATGAAGAATGTAAAATTTTCCTAACACTTCTAGAAGTAACAGGAAGGGATATATCTGCAAAAATCTTCTTTCAACTGTGGCCGATTTTTGATGCAAGAAGAAGAATCCCCCCTTTCTCCATCTTAGTTCAATGTGTATTAATTTTTTTTTAAATTTTTGCCACAATTTGCTGGATTTTTTCTAGAGTTATATATCACACCAACTGATCTTTTAATTAATTCACAAATTTCAGGAACAATTTTTCCACATTCTAGATATGCATCGAATTTGACTCTTTCGACCTCAGACAGCACCTTTTGTTTACCCATCGTGAAAAGTATGACTGAAACATATTGCTTCCAATATATAACGCTTTTTGTGTCTACTGTGCATGTCACGTTACTTTGTGCAACGGAAATTTTGTTTACATTACTTCAGAATAGCCAATGAAATGTTTTATTTCATAAATCAATTTCCATGTTTGTATGTTACGAAAATCTAATTTTTGACCTTATGCTTTTGTTTATAATTTTGTATGAAATTTCAGTTTTATAAATCATTTGTTATACATAGCATGTATAATGTATGCAGTTTCATTAATTTTTAATGAATATTAAAGACGTTTTTGCTAAAAAACCGTGTTTTCATAAATCAATTTCCACCGATGTATTAGAACTACTTATAACTATTTACTACTCCAAGGTTGAGTGGTGTCAATGACATTAAACTAAATTTTTAAAAACATTTCAGCTTGCCTTGAGGTTACAGGTAAAACTTTATTTAGAAGTAAAGCAGGAAGAACAACTTTTATTTCTAGATCATTCCCACAGTTTTTGCCTTGCTTAAATCTTCCTTTTAATTCACAACACAGTGTCTTTTTAAACGACGTCCAACAAAGCTTCTCAGACGAACTACGACATATTTCTTCAGATTCAGAATAATCTGCTAATTTCACAGCTAAGCCTTGTATACGCAACCGTCATACCTGATTCGCCGTCAACTGTTTATTGTAAGGTACCCAAACACATAGAGGAAATCCTTGAGAATTTGACTACGCAGTCCAAACCTCGGGGATTTCCCCTTCGCGTGAGGAGAAGCCCTGAGGCCAGTGGCGGGCTGTATAGTCCCCGAAATCCTGATTGGAACACATTTCACGCTCGGTTTCAATTTTGGAAATCCTCGAGGAAATCCTGCAGACATTTTCCTTGGGGATTTCTGAATGTGTATGGCCACGCGTGTAGGGGGAGGTTAAGGGAGAGAAGAAATTAAACTTAGGATAATGTTTGGAAGCCGTGTGAGGAAAGAATACTTGAGAAAAAAATGACTCTTTACGACTTGTACATAATAATACCAATAAAGAAAATTTCTGTGGCTTTACAATATATCATTGCTGCATAATAATGGTTTTTTACAGACATGAGGTATTAATGTGCATGTAGAAGGTTGCTGAAAATATGTTTAAAAATTATGGGGCCCGTAAGAGTGACATAGTTCATTCGCACATGCTGTTAAATCAACCGTAGTGATCCACAAAGTATATATATATATATATATATATATATATATATATATATATATATATATATATATATATATATATATATATGAAACAAATTTAAATCCTTTTAATTATTCCTAACACTCTTTTTCCAAATTCGTTTATCTTATTTCAACAGAACACCGTCCCTTTAACCTTCAATTGTGACCTATATCCAACCAATATAAATCTATTTTTCCCCTAATTCCACATACGGACGGAGAGTCTTATATAAGCATTATATAACGGACATCGCACGATCATCAACCGATATGACGCGCCGGGGTCATGTGTTCGTTTCTGGCCAATTAAAAGGTCAGTGCACAGTGAAGCCAATGGATTTCCAATGTGTGCGTCGTTCGTGAAAATTCCGCGTCATTGTATAGCGTCATCTGTGTTTTTGAAGCTCAAGTGTGTGACCCCAGAAGAAGAAGAGAATTTTTCAACGATTTTTCGTCTCTGTGCGCGATTAGTGCTGCTGTGTCATTGAAAGTCATTGGTGTTATGTGAGTGATTTTCGAGTCACCAAAAGTGAATTTTTTTTTTTCGCGTCTACACATGTGTTTTGTGAAGTGTCCCACACTGTGTCAAAGGTTGTTGTGTGCTGTAGCGCGTTCGACCCCAGTGAAACAAAAATTTTGCTCTCATTTTCATGTGTGAGAGTAATGCTGTCTACGTATCCATAACAAGTCATCTCGATGAAAATCAAGCGTTGTGCAGAATATCGGATCCTAGCCAACCAAGGAATTACTGATGTGGTGACCATTTCTACTGTTTAATTTTTCCTGAAAGAACTAAAATTAAATTTAATTAAACTATTTTAACTTACAATTATATTTAACATTTATAGTAGTATTTTGATGAAAAATTTATTTTGAATTATAAAGCATATTAGAATATTTTTCAGTATAGCGAGTAAACTATTGTTGAAATTATGATTTATATTAGAAATTTTCTTTTGATAAAAAGTATTTTCAGTGTATTGGTTAAAATTTTGAGAAAATTATTTGTTTTTTAAATCTGATAGAGAAATTATAGTGGTGCGTTCTCTATTGAAAAAGTATTAAGATTTTTCAAGTGTTTTTGTATTTTTCTTGTCATGATTTACTTTCAAATTAGAAAATTAAATAGTGGTAATAATATTCATAAGTAAATTTTATTCATAGGAGGTATGACTGTTTATAAAATGTTTAATATTTTTATGATTTTGTGTTGATTTGAGTTGAACATTAACCTAAAGGAGTAAAAATGACATCGAAAGATACAGCCAAAAAAGTGGTTAAAACCGAAACTAGTGAAAATGAGGCAGAGAATAGGAATGAACCAGATTTAAATTCTAACCATGCAAATTTTGTCCCTTTTGACCCCGAGTCGGGGATGAGACTCTCACAATGGCTTCATTATTTCGAACAACAATGTTCTGAATCTGAAAGAACTGATGAGTGGAATCTTCGAAATGTGAGTAGATTTTTGAGAGACAATGCCCTCACCACGTTTATCAACCACTGTTTGGACATCAACACCTGAGTCAAAATTGTTATTCAAAATTTTTGTCAAAATTACGCTTTTGTCTACGCGGTTCTCATCTGATGGAGAGCCTTGCTGAGGGAGCCGGCCCCTCACGCAAGTCTTTTCCAGGGGGGGGGGGGGAAATTGAAACAAATTTAAATCCTTTTAATTATTCCTAACACTCTTTTTCCAAATTCGTTTATCTTATTGCAACAGAACACCGTTCTTTTGACCTTGAATTGCGACCTATATCCAACCAATATAAATCTATTTTTCCTCAAATGCCACGTACGGACGGACAGTCTTATATAAGCATTATATAACGGACATCGCGCGATCATCAACCGATATGACGCGCCGGGGTCATGTGTTTGCTTCTGGCCAATTAAAAGGTCAGTGCGCCTCTACCTGGGAGCCTGGCGTCCTTTTCTGGGCGCTCTTTGTGTTCTGCCACGGTGTTCTGCTCTTTGTGTTCTGTCAAGATGCAATTTTAACGAGCTGAGTCCCCTTTGTCTTGGGATGAAGCAACAAGTTCTGGACTTAATATGGTCTGATTGCATTGTGAAAGCTTCAAACACGCGCAAATATCTTCATCATAGTTGTATATAGTGTTTTTCGACACCGTGAAGATCCCAAAAAAAATTTTATTGAAAATGTGGCTGACTCCTCGCCGTCCTAGATGTGAATTAAAAGTGCCTGCCTACACTCGACCACCACTTCTATTGCCTAGTGCTCCGTCACGACTAACACCCGAAAATATCACGAGTTCAAGGTCCAAAGTGCATCGCCACCGTAATCATTACATATATATATATATATATATATATATATATATATATATATATATATATATATATATATATATATTTATATATATGTACAGTGATTTCCGCTTATAAGAATTGCGTTTGTTTTATTACTGTTTTTGATTCTTATAAGCAGTTGATTCTTATATCCGAAATTTATGTTTTTGGTCAGGCACATACACATTTATATACATATATATTAGATATTTTTTCCATAAAATACGCTTTAATTTACGTTAATTATCTTTTATTAAAGTTATTGTTTATAATTTTAAAAATACAACTTAATTTCTTGACCTGTAAGTAGATACACATGATTATAATAAGAGAAGAAAATATCCAATATTTGTTACAAAGTACCTGCTTAACAGTTTAACATTTCAACTACAAAAAGGGTGCAAGAAAATGTTTTCTATGGTAGTTTGACGTAATGAAGTTTTCAGGAATCTGTTTATACCTCTTTCAATACCAATAGTCTCAGACGAAGATTCACCTTCTAGCTTACGTTTCACGGTTTGATAACGTGCTGAATCTACTAATGTCACGTTTGCCTAAGTGATAGTGGACACTTCTCTGAAAACTTATGTGTTTCAGGGTATAGGAAGCCGCAACTAGGATGTGGGAGGTGGGGAAAAAAGAATTCCTGTCTTTGTTTGTCAGTGGAGAAAAGTGAAATCGACCTGGACGGGTAGAGATGCTCCTGGGTCAAGCTAATAGGACAGTTTTGTGCTAAAGCGTTTAATGAGAAACTATTATGTTATGTCTAACAAAGAAAGGGATGCATTTTACGACTGTATTCCATTCCATCTTATCACTCTTTCTTAAAAAAAAATAAAGAAAGAACTTCACGCCTTTTGACTGTTTAAGTGGCTTTTTTGAAAAAATGGAAGGAAAGTGAACAGTGTAAGCTGATTCTTAAAACCGGTGGATTGATTCTTTAAAGCGAAAATTTTAACATCGAAATAATACATTTGATTTTGTTTTTGCGATATTGATTCTTATAAACGGTGGATTCTTATAACCACTGATCACTATAAGCGGTGGTTACTGTATATATATATATATATATATATATATATATATATATATATATATATATATATATATATATATATATATATAATATATATATAATCACATTTCTTTCGAAATTTTAATATGTGTCCATAGATTTTATTTCAACTTTAGTTTTATTAAAGTAATATATAATATCTGCATAAAGAGAGGGTACAGGTAAAAATAAATCACTAAGAGTTCTTCAAATTTCAGAACTACAATATTATCCAAAACCTCTTTATTAAACTTTTTTTTCAGATTCCATTTCAAAATACTTACCTCAGGAACAATAATAAATTCCTAACCTTTAATATTTTCGATCATCATAATTTGCTTCTATTCCCCTTGCAAACAGTCTGTTAACAAGACATTTATCTATTTTTTGTCTTAACGTAACTATAATGCTGTCTTTTTGAAGTCTTGGAATAGTTAAAGCTAAATTTTTCTCATTTTGCGAAAAACTTTGGCACAAAGTTTGGTTAGCTGTAAAGATCAGTAATTAGAATGAATAATGAGCTAGAAATATATTCCGTTATTTGCAATTTTGCATTACTTTCATTGCTTTACATATTTGCAGTGAATAAAACACTGAAAGTAGTTTTTAAAGAAATTTTAAAGAAAAGCTATTCAACCTGTTTCTGTAACCTATAATTCATTAAAGAAAAAAACGTTTGCTTTCATTAATCATGGGTTTGATTTTTTTTTCCTTTCTGCTGTTTTCACTGTCAAATTTTCCCAGCGGCCGAGCTCTAGGTAGCCTAGTGGTAGCATGTAAGGCTAGGACCTGGGGGTGGTAGGTTCGAATCCCTCCGAACACCATTAAGGGGACTCACGACTCTTAAGTCGAGGAAATAAGGCTTATTTTCATACTTTTTGACTCTTTATAACTATTTCAATTTGCTCTAAATTTTTCCAAATTTTATGTACATGATAAATTCATATATTTATTTTAATCAACAAATTTTCAACTCTCAATATAATTTTAAATAATTTTTTTTAAAAATTCATGTTATTTACAATTCATGTAAAAAAACAAAAAAATATATTTATAAAAAAAATCGTAAGGGATATTTTATAGACAAATAATGTAGAACAAAAATTTCAAATTAATGTAATAGGACATACTAAAGAATATAGTACAGTTAATATAGTACAGTTTGGGGAACATAATATCTTTTATTGTATTTTAATATTTTTTTGGATAATGTCCAATCATCTGCCGCATTAGCAAGAGAAAAAAATATTCTTTTTGTCTATTTAGTTGTTATGCACGTGACGATAAATTTTTTTAAAGTACCAGAAAAAGAAATCACGAGATCAGCATTTAATAAATTAAATTCTAAAAATTAATCTTTAGATTCGAAAAAGATCTCATTTTAAAGGAATTTTATGATATTTATCGTGATATAAATTTTATAACCCTCAAATTATCATTTTAAGTGTAAACTTAAAAAAGGTTAATAAAACAGATTAAAAATTCAATTTAAAAAATCTAAGAAGAATTTTTCAAAATCTTTCTTAGTGCACCCCTACACCATAAGAAAAATCGCCCAAATTTCAGCCCTTTAGGTCCAGCGGTTTGATCTGTGCGTTGTATGTTAGTCAGTGAATCAGTTACAGAACTGTTTTATATATATAGATTACAGCATATAATGATAGTTTCTAGTGACCAGTTTTTATTTAATTCTGATATAAAATTTAATTTACTAAAAAGACCGTAGACATGATAATGCAATAATGCAATAATAATGTAGTATTCCCTTTTAAATACATTTTTTAACTTGCAACATTATTTTACTTTTCACGTTTGAAGTTTAAACGTTACATATAATTCTTTTCTAAAAATCTCTATCCAAAATCTCCTCGGTAATGCTTAGTAAATAGTCACTTCTGAAAAACATGATAACGCGATTTCAGTAAGAAAGTAAGCATAACGCCTCACTGAAAAATTGACAGTTTTGTTTAAAAGTGACTTGCATTTAAAGAACTTTTAAACACATACAGTGTAGAAGAGAAAGGAATAAATTTACTTATGAGCATTAAATGTTTTATATGCAGTAGGAAATTCGGTTAGAAAGGATGGTTAAGGTTTCTGATGTGCTTACAAGTAAAAAAAAAATAATAAAATGTGTCCTATGACTCAATTAGAAATTAATTTTAAAAAATGAAGTTAAATTTAAATTTATTTTGGAATCTAAAAATCTTATCTTACGATATCACGGCCATATAATATATATATATATATATATATATATATATATATATATATATATATATATATATATATATATATATATATATATATGTGTGTGTGTGTGTGTGTGTGTGTGTGTGTGTGTGTGTGTGCGTGACTGTGTGTCTGTGTGTGTGCGTGCGTGCAGAAAATTTATTGTGTACATTGGGATAATTGTAGAATAGGGTTTAAGACATGTGCTAAGCATTTAATTTGGTTTTGATGGATGTTTTAGATTTCGAATATTGTAAAACAGCAGAAAAAACTTGTCTTATCTATATATATTAAACAGTTCCGTAACTGACTGACTCACTGACTGACATACAATGCACAGACCAAGCCGCTGGACCTAAAGGGGTGAAATTTTACATGGCGATTCTCATGGCGATTCTTCTTATAGTGTAAGGGTGCACTAAGAAAGATTTTTGAAAAATTCTTCTTAGATTTTTTAAAATTAAATTTTTAAGCTGATTTAGTAACTGTTTTTAAGTTTGCATTTAAAATAATAATGTGAGGATCATAAAATTTATATCACGAGAAAGATCATAAAAATTCTTTCAAAATGAGATCTTTTTAGAATCTTTACCTCGATTTTCTGATTTTAGGTGAATTTTTAAAGATTAATTTTTAGAATTTAATTTATCAAATGCTGATTACGCGATTTCTTTTTCTGGTACTTTACACAAATTTATCGTCACGTGCATAACAACTAAATAGACAAAAAAAAATATTTTTTTCTCTTGCTAATGCGGCAGATGATTGGACATTATCCAAAAAAATATTAAAATACAATAAAAGATATTATGTTCCTCAAACTGTACTATATTCTTTAGTATGTCCTATTACATTTATTTGAATTTTTTCTTCTACATTATTTTGTCTATAAAAATATCCCTTACGATTTTTTTATAAATATATTTTTTTGTTTTTCTTTACATGAATTGTATACATTGATCGTCGTATTTAATATATATATATATATATATATATATATATATATATATATATATATATATATATATATATATATTTGGCATTAATTCCATACATTGACCTTTGTATTTAATTTGAATGTACTCCGTAGCGAAGTGAGGGTTTTCAGCTAGTAATATTATATGCTTTTGTGAGAAAGGGATAAACCTTTTCCCGGTCTTAACAAAGTAATTAAAATTGTTCTTCGCATGCTCCAGAAAATTATTTTTAACATTCCCTTAAACAACATTTTAAAATATTTTATATGAATGCATTTTTAACGTAACGTGATATAATATATTTAATCCTAGAACAACCAGGTAGTTAGAGTAAGAATACCCTTACGAAATAAAATCGTGCGAACATGTGATGATCGGTTTACATAAAATATACTCGTAATAAATGTTACTTATGTCGTCGCGTCTCTGGCATTTTTTCGTGAACTTGTAAAAAACCCAGAGACATACTTACCTTCCTCTAGAGTGACAAACGACGAACATTGGCGAAACAACGCCAAGAAATGTGTTTGAGTAGTGAAATAATTAAGTGAGTGTGAAATAACATCTGAGGTTCCCAGATTTCCACCTACCATTGCATTGACAATAATTTCTCTTCCCTAAACTTTCTTTATTATTTTTTTGTTTACGAACAGTTATTTCTTTCTCGCCGTCACTCGATCTAGTAAAAATATTTTTACTCTGTTGTACTGTAAAAGAATTGTTTTTAATTTATTATTTTTTACGCAACCCGAAGCGAAACTTCATGCAGTGACTCCTATAAAAGAGCCATTTATTTGCCTGCACAATCGCATAACGGATATATGACTAAAAAGATATTAAACAAATCTATAACTTAGAGAGCAACTAAGAGTCAGCCATCAATGCAACTATAAATTCCAGACAAAATTATGTCGGGTTATATCATGGTATGTCCATGATATTCCTGAGTGGCCTAGAGTTAATTCTGTGGCAATGCTACGGCTTTTTTCTGGCCATTATTGCCTTCGCAAGCATCTCCACAGAATTAACTTGGCTTCCGACCCTCTTTGTCTCCTGTGTGATAACCTGGAAGAAATGGACATGCCTCACCTTGCTTTTTGTCCTGCTATACCTCCCATTTCTTTATGGGAGCGCTATTGGATTGCCAGACATAAGTTGATAGATTAACTGATGTTAATTTTTGTATCTTGTATTTTTGTCTTTTGGATATCTGCTGTCCTACAATTCTTGTCATTGGAAATTTTTAAAAAATGTCGGGTTGTATTCTATTAATTGGTTTGGATCAAGCTGTCATAAAATGCTCTACGCTTTTATAGAAAATATTGGCTGTAGTATATTCTTGGAGAAAGTAAATGAAATTTTGATTCGCCAAAGTCTATTGCCAAATTCCTCAAACGTTCCTAGATATTCTAAAAAGAACATATCCCTTTCACTCATTCCATTTATTGCATGTTTACTTTGCCACCCCAAATGAGGCTGTTAGTTTGCATTTGGCATGGATTCAAAATGGGTTAAACTGTAGGACCCGATCTAATTAGCATCTGTGCAGCAAAACTTGATCATAGCACTCACAAACAACCAACCCTAAGTAATTGTTCATTAGGAAACCAATATCCAGTGAACTTGATAATAGTAAATTTTTGAAGTTTTGTCGACAAGGCAAGCACTTCTGAGTTACCTAATACTGATTGATACCGAACAGCTGTTTGAACGAAATACTTGGGGGAAAATTTAACATTACAAATTAAATAAAATCGGTCTAATAATAATTTCATTTCCATTTTGACTTTATAAGTTATTTTTTTACGTTAGATCTAATTGGTTTTTCATTTTAAGCACTCAGAAAAAATATAGCAAATATCAAAAAATGCGTAAAGAAATGCACAATGCGGATCATATAAAGAACGCGATTCTGTTTCTCTCAGCGACTTCAAATGCAGAATAAATTCTATTACGTTAAGACAAGAGTTAATCTTTTGTCTGAAAGTTCTAAAAATTCCTCAGAACAAAACTTCACTATCATCCCAGGCGTCGAAAATCAGCTCGAGGAATTGAGCTATAAGATGACTTTGGGTAATGCCTTTGGATTCGACCCACTCTAAATTGACATCGCGAGAAAATATGGGAGTTAAAGTGCGATTTTTTATTTTGTTTTTTTAATCCGTGAGCAATTTTTATCTTCCAACTTTTCCCCGATTATAGTGAAGACATTCTCTCTCCCAGCTACAACTTTTCTCTGTTATCCATATGTGCAGAATTTAATTCCGTGTAAGAATTTAGAAATAGTGAAAGGTACACCAGAGAGTTTTACATGAAAGGAAAATATTTTGCCAACAATTCGAGTTTAAGGAAGAATCTAAAATTTTAGATTAGGACCTTCTTATAAAATGTTTTAGTGGAATTCCCACTTTTTTTCCATCTGTTAGAATTTTTTTAATAATGAAGTATAATAAAATTCAGCAACATTTTATCGAAAAATAGTTATTACTACTAGAATTTTTCATTAACCTTGCAGCAGTTTCATACTAGATATATTGTATAGATTATTTAATTTTGTATATGTGGTAATAGACGTCGATTCGTGTTTCCCCGACATAATATGAGATGCAATATAATATTGGACAAGTTAAAACACAAATGGACTCTCAAGCATCAGATATCGTTTCACATCCACGTTCGAAGGGTTTTAATCATTTACTTTTCTTCTTCAGCAACATGCAAACAACTCGTTAAAAAAATCTTTTCAAAAAGGATGTTAGACATTTATTTTGATATCGATTTAATCTAGTAAACTTGTAAAGTATATTTTCCCATAATTATGGATCAACAATAATTTTTATTTTCAATCTTTCATGCTTAAAAATATATACTTTCTTTTAAATCTGAAACTACTTTTCCAAACATAAATGATTCCGTAAAACATCCTTTTTCATATCAGCATAAACCTAACCTCCTTATAAAAACGGCTTGAAATGTGTGGCCCGTACTTGACATAGGTTGAATTTCCATGAATACCAAACTGTTACATTTGCCTGCAACAGATGGAGCCACCGCATGGCTCACAGTTTGAAAATATATTTCCCGCGCTTAGCGGAAGATTGTGACCTCGGATGTTGTCCGGTTATGACGTTTAGCATCGATTACTCGACTAGCACATGGACGCTCCACTATATGACACACACACACACACATATATATATATATATATATATATATATATAATAAATATGCATTAAATTGTTTGCTACTTACCTAATGTCTTATTACTTTAACAGTAATTTAGGAACACTAGTGATACTTTGGAAAATCAATAAGGATTACTAACGAAAGTTATCGAAGCCATTATCTCTTTAGAACCATTGCACTACACTGATATCTCGTATTGTTATCTGTTTCTCTCTTCATAATTTTAAAAACTGAAACTTAATAACTGTACAGTATTAGTTACAATGCGATTGCAAATTATAAGCATACCATAAAATGTTGAACAACGAAAACGAAAAATCTTAACGTTCGTAGGAATATAACAACACTTTCTCAAGCTGCATATATTTGGAGATATCTCTGTTATCTTGAAGCAGAATTACGGATTTCATACAAATATAACAAATGGTATGTTACTAGCCAAAAAAAGGGCATTTTCAATCCCTCCCAATTTTTCATTGCTTTCAATGTTTTATAACCTAATTCTAAATTATAATCTAGCGTAATACTGTATGAGGCATTTCTAAAATAAATATGATTTTTATTTCTTTCCTTCCACATTTCTTTTTTTAAATGTTTTATTCTTCCCAGTTTTGTAATTCATAGCGCCATATTTTTTATGTTTGAATTGAGAATTGCTTACTTTAATATATAGGATTAGGTATCAATATCAGCCATTACAAATCCGTGTTAACATTGCCAGACGGTTTGCATAACCAAGCATATAAGTATACCAAGCATATAAGTATTTTAGTAAGCATATAACGAGTTTCTTCGTTTTCTATCTTTTACCAATACCTGAGACATTTTCAAACTAATTCTTTAATGGATGTAAAATTTTCAGAATAAGTTAGACAAGTCCCGAAGTTACGCTTTGTATATTTGTTTTCAGACGGTACAATAAAATTAAAATTAATTCATTTCCCTAAAAACATTGTGGAAATCACAACTCAGCTCAGCATATACTAGATATACGATGCAATTTGATCTTTA
>OU015495.1:174648957-174661457 GCA_907164885.2 Dolomedes plantarius | reverse complement strand
AAGCCTCGATATGCTTATTTCAAGTTGTCTCTTGATCTAGAATGAAATTCAGATATTTGGGATACTTCTCATATACAAGCGGGTGGTTTTCCAGAAATATCTGAGCATGATACTGATAGTGTCTATTTGTCGTTACGAAACTGGACACATACTTGACTTTTAACACAGAGATGTTAAAAGTCAACTACTGATCAGTCACAAACATATTTAGACTACGAAACATTTAGACTAATGGTATTTTGAAATCCAGCTTCATATTTTAGTTGTGGAATTTATGAAGCAGATCTTATTAAGGGGACGGTGGATATTAAAATTTATTTTTTTTTACTTTTCATCATAGAGAAACGAAATCTTGTACATATATACATTTCACTATAAATATACTCATGGACAAAAAAATTAGCGCACCAAGAAGGAGTTGTCAAAATGAAACGAAATTTTACATACGTAATGACTACTTTGATATAAGTAAATGATAAGAAAATCAAAGAAAAAGGATAATTTATTTCAGAGAAAAAGGCAAAAGAACGGAGGAGTTAATACTCCGTTGGACCCCTCTAGCGCGAATGCACGATGCGATACGATCGGGCATTGAGTCATACAAGTTCTGTATGATGTCTTGAGACATTTCGTTCCATATTTGCTGTAACCTTGCCTCTAGTTCGTACAAACTCGTGGGATGCCCAACTCGTCGTCCCAAATGATCCCAGATATGCTCGATTGGAGACCAATCTGGGGATCGGGCAGGCCAAGGAAGGGTAGTAACAGTGCGGAGACAGTCTTGTGACACCCTTGCCGTATGAG
The DNA here is from genome assembly GCA_907164885.2 of Dolomedes plantarius. Taxonomy (NCBI): domain Eukaryota; kingdom Metazoa; phylum Arthropoda; class Arachnida; order Araneae; family Dolomedidae; genus Dolomedes; species Dolomedes plantarius. Next base: position 174,660,653 of record OU015495.1, on the reverse strand, counting down.
GCCGAGTATTGTCTTGTTGAAAAATGGCTCCTGGGAGCCGTTGCATGAGTGGCAACATATGTGGTTGCAGCATTTCATGAACATACCGCTGGGCTGTCATGGTGCCACGGAACAATACTGGAGGTGACCATGTATTGTAGGCAATGGCACCCCATACCATCGAAATAAATTTTGAGATATTTCCTCTATTTTGCATTTTAATTACTTAAAACTGTATAGCAAACAAATCTGTGCATCAATTATTTAATCCCTTGAGAAGTTAAATTTTAACAAATCTTTTTCTGAATTCCATCCCGATTTTCATCAAAATTTTACCTTTTAATAAGTTATAAATCGAATTTAATTACCTTAATGAAGTCGAATTTTAAAATGCATGCCCAGTCTTTTTTGTAAACAGTATCAGGATTCTTCCTTATCAATTTCATTAATTTTGAAGAAAAATTATTTTGCATGAAGCATTTAAAATTCTAAAAACCTTGAAAAATCTGTTTTGAATAAAACGGATTTAAAGTTTATTACTACGCTTACCCTTTATAAATTACTTCGTAGAAGCTTCATAAAATATTTTTGACTTCAAAAAACACATTTTGGTACTATTAATTTACAGATATATATATATTTTTTTTTAAATAACACAATCAATATTACATTGACAATATTTGCTCAAATAAAGGTTCACCGTCCCTAAATGAAGCATATCTTAGGATGGTGTAAAATAGAATTTCGATTAGGAATTATAAAACTTGCGGGATCCTACATTGTCTAAAAGGAATTAGAAGCCAAAATTGTAATAGAAAATAAAAAAGTTCTTTCATTCAAAAAATGAACGTGCTGACTAAATATTCGAATGATTAAAATAATTTTTTAAACACCGTAAATCGGCATTTAAAGTATAAAAGCATTAATTTGCAGGCATCTTCCTACACTTAGATAAGGACATTTCTAATTAACATTTATGGATGGCTCACTGAATTTGAGAGAATTTGTTACATGACTATATTTCCGTGTGACAATATATGGAACGTTGATCAGTTCCATTCTCCAATATTTTCCCCAAAAATTATTAAATGACTTCTCACAACACAGTAATGTCATTAACATCACATCAACAATTAACTTTGAATGTCTAATGACAACACTTCGTTGGGAGAGACGCATTTAGATTTCACATCATTAAAATGACACTGTGACTGACATTTTTGACTATATCTGTGATGGAATTCAATCAAAAGTTTCTTTTTTTCATAATTTTTTTACCGGATAATTGTGGAAAATTCCTTTGTTTCAGGTAACAACATTTTCTATGGATTTATTTTTACGTCTGCAAAACCAGACTTCTACGAGACTAATGATTTATTATAACAAAGATTATCATTACCGTAAGCCTTACCGAACATAAAAGTGGTATTCTATTGTATTTAATGTTATTTGTAGTACTTGATATATTTCTGTATCATCCATTACAGTGCCAGTATTACCATATATATATATATATATATATATATATATATATATATCTGTGTCTATGTGTGTAAGTAAGTAAGTAATATAATATAGTTTTTCATATATATTGAATACATATAGCTTTCAAGATGATTTAATATTTACTTTATTTCTACCATTGACCAATTGACCATTTTTGGCTTCTTTTTGATCCCTGATAATATCCTTATTTTTTGGTAGATATTAATAAGACATTCAGATATGTTTTCTTTGATATTGTTCTCTACATGTATGAATTATCTTTTTAATCTGCAAATAAGAATTATTGTTACCATGGAAAACATTTGAAGTAGTTTGAAAATATTAGCATTCTATATTGAATCATTGTGCGCACTCTTGCATAACAAAAATAAAACATACAACATCAATTTTTACATTTTTTAAATTAGTATAAGTTACTTAATATTTTAGCTAAACATATTTTACCTAAATATATTTTATAAAGTTTGAAATATTATTTCTGAAGTCTTCATTCTTATTAGTCATTTCAAAAACTTATGTTATACATAAATATATATCATGTAGAGTACTGAATAACACATAATTAATTAAAAAATATGTGCATTTTGTACATATCAACATAATATACTTCCCTAAAATTTTTTTATGAATATGTTCAAAACAATTTTTACAAAGCTGCGCGCAAGTTACAAAATTCAAATTTTGAGAAAAACACATTTAAAGTAAAAACTTTATATTTTTCTCTTTACAATATATACGCCATTGATTATTAAGTTTAAAATTGTCCTGATGCATAAAGTACACCTTCTTTAAACTCTGTAGCAGTTAAAATTTAGCACGCTTTCTAGCTATATGAGCGTCTAAGGACGACATATCTATTTTTTTTCAGAAGAAGTAATGCGATACTGAACCATTTCTGTAGAAAAAATTCCTAACTGAAAGCCAAGCTCTTTCATCGTAATTAATCTGCCAACCTGACCCTCATTAAACAAAAATACTGCTTTATTGACAGCAATTTGAACGATTTTAGGTCCAGAACCTGATGTCTTTGGACATAGTTTCCGAATTAATGAGTTTAATGACTCATTTTCATTTTGTGTATGCCCCCCAAAATATTTCAAAAATAATCTATATATCAATTAAGCAATAACCTTTAAAGTCTATGTCCGCAGATTCCTGTAAAACACTGTTTCCAAACTTTTTACTTGAAGTAATAAGTTTTTTCACAGGTGTCACAGATTTCGTAAATTGATTGTCTCGAAATTTATATTTCTTTGGCCTCTGACCTGATTTTCTTTTCCCTTGTATGTAATCCATATAGATAACTGATTGAAATAAAAGTATTTTTAAAAGAAAACTATATAAACGTAATTTTACAGCCCAAACTGCAAATAATTGCCTAAACTGCCCAAACTGCAAAAGTAACGTACTGCGTAGATCACGCTGCTATCACTTTGGAATCAAAATAGCCTGCAAAAGTTTAGTTGTAGGTATCCTACTGCAAGAATCACAAATAAAAATATAAAGGAAAAAGGAGTCTAAACAAAATCACCAGGAAATCACTGGCGTACTAAGTTCAATGAGTGTTGTTTACAACTTCGTATGACATGTATGCCCTTGTAAGGACTTTGTCTAAAATGAGACTGATGGCGTTTAAAATTAATCAACACATTTATTTGGTCCTCTTGGCTAAATAAAGCAACTGTACACTGTACAAAATAACATTAAAATTACAAAAACGTTAGGGTTCGCGATGTCATGATGAGTTGGCTGGATTCTCCGTTCTGGCGAGGTACGAGTCCGTTTCAGGGATCTCCTATTCAGTCTCACCTATTATCTCAGAAAATATCGGACAACTCTCTGCCCTCTGCTATACTCTTATATCTCGTATTCTCGACTTCTGGGGAGTCTGTAGGTTACGCCCATTTCGTTACAGCGTGCCGCTTCCACGTGTCTCGTAGGCTGCGGCCAGTCTGCGCTAGGCTTTGTCATCGGGACCACCATTGTCAACGAGGGGGGACTTTTCAAAAGGATATTCCTTCTCAGAAGTAATCAGAAGAGTCTCTGTGCCTAGTCTATTGAGGCACTAAACGGTAAGGTCACTTTTCGGCACTGATGAAACAGTTTAGTTTATAAAGGGGTGTCCGCTCCCTTGGAATTCCACGTGAGGAATGTCGAAGTCACCCTTTAACTGCGAATGTTTACTATGTGAATGGAATCTATTTATGGGATTACGAGAATTCTAATAAGAATATTTTATGCAGTTTTGTAACAATTAAGAAAACTTTATTTTTATTAAAAATAAAATAAAAACATTCGATTTTTTCAGAGTTTAAAAGTTCTGTCTCCCCTTCTATTTTAAGGCAATGGCATCTGATTCAAAAATTAGCATAAGATTTAGAGGTTTTGAGAATTGTACTATTGAAAGGAATTGTAAAGGATTCGGCACTCCCGTGAGACATTTCCAGCAGAGCAAGCATGTTGATAATAGTATATTCAGTACTGATGCTTCAAGTACACAATAGGGTGAATTTATCGTCACAATTTTATAACTCAGGATATATGGCACTTTTGTAGGTACGACAGGACGAATCTGCTTTAACTTTTTATCATATGCGGTTACGTCGGAAATATATATATATATATATATATATATATATATATCCATCAATTTGTAGCATTCTAAGAGTTAATTAACGACGTATTCTAATAATAACGTTTTATTATATCACCTTTTAAGTAAAAAGTATTCATAAAACAATTCATTTTGAACCAGACATCAGGACAAATGTCTGAGAAGGCTGGGATTAGGTATAAAGAATCAAGACACACACGCACACACATTTGAAATACCCTGTAAATTAAGATTAAACAAAAAAGGCAAAATTGTTCGAGGTTTAGTTATGATTGCTTCAGATTTTTATAAACCGACAGTTTCTCCCTAGTAGAGCTGTTGAACATTTTCACCAAAAATGAGATAAAAAGAAGAAAAAACGAAAACTCTGGCAAAGTGAAGTTTTATCATGCACAGTTTGAAGCATTACACACATTACAGAATTTGAATTATCGTATGAAATTAAGAGGTTATAACCTATCCTGGGGGACAACATTTAAGATTTAGGAATGTTTGCTTCAGAATTTAAAGTCACATTTTTCCAAAAAATAAGTTAAGAAGAAAAAAACATAAAAAACACTGTCCCAGTGAGTGGGTTTTGTCACGTATAGTGAAGTGTTACACACATTGTAAAATTTCAACTACCTTATAAATCAAGATATACCTATCCTGGAATACAATGTTTAAGGTTTAGGAATGTTTGCTTCAGAATTTCTCAAACTGCGACTCTAACCGTCCTAGCACAATAAAACATTTTTCTAAAAATTAAGATATGAAGAAAAAACGTAAAACATTCCGCAAAATCTAATGGGTTTTATCATGTAGAGTGAGGCATTACACACATTATGCAATTTGATTTACCTTATAATTCAGGACATAACAACCTATCCTTGGGAACAATGTTTAAGATTAGGAATTTCACAAATTGCGGCACTTTCCCTCCAAACGCAATGAAACATTTTTCTAAAAAAAGATATGAAGGAAAAACATAAAAAAATCTTCTCAAGCGAATGGGTTTTATCACGTATAGTATTAGGTATAGTATAGTATTAAACTAAAATCAATTCCCAAAGAGAGCAAAAGAATGTGAAGTAAGTAAAAGCCGACAAGGAATGGGCCAGTGCTGATAACAAGCTGATAAAAAGCTAAGTTAGGAAACTCCAAAGAGCGAACTTCTACCATGTCTCCAGCTTTCCAAGAGGCAAAAATATATCTCCGGAACAAAGGGAAAGTCGCATTTTTGATGATCTTAGTACCAACAACGCTTTTTTCTTTCAGGGTGACGATACTACATATTTTCTAAACACGGCTTTGCTTTTAAATTTGTTTTCAAACTTTCTCTTTTTTTTAACCATGATCATATCGCACATTTCTTCAACCGTCAGTCTTTGATAATTAATGGAGGTCGGATGCCGTTATATCTACCTAAGACGGGACATTACGAGATAGATACCCCAAAAATTTAACTTTTCCTATGAAGCCAAAAATTAAAAAAAGTTAATTAATTGCGGTCAAGTCATAAGAAAATAGCTGTTATTGGACTTCTTGGTTAGCCAAAAATGAATTTAAGCCAAAAATGTTTAAACAGTATCATAAAGGAAAATTTTGAATTAAAATATTGCATGTTTATATGGAGATGAACCTTATATTCAAACGGTTCAATGTAATGGAATGTTTAAGAAAAATTAGTTATACCGTCCCGTGCATCTTTTGCTTGCTTGCACACACATACACACACACACACACACACACACACACACACACACACACACATATACAGATGGAGTACAAAGTAATACGAACAACTGTGAAAAAGTATGACGTATTTCACACATGCAGTACAGCCGCGCCACCTGCAACAGAAGTCTACCACCTAGTGAGCGTGAAGAGGAAGGTAGTCTCTCAACAGCAGTCACCTACGTTGCATGCTTCTATCGAACTGTCTATGATAAGTTAAAATGTCAGACCTGTCAGAGTTCCAAAGAGGAATGATAGTTGGAGCGCGTTTAAGTGGAGCATCGATTACGGAAACAGCAACCCTTTTGGGGTTTGCAAGGAGTACGGTATCAGCTGTTATGGCAGCGTACACGAAAGAGGGTAAGACGACGTCTTCAAAGCACAATAGCGGTCGAAAGTTCAAGCTTGCTGATAGGGATAGACAGGTCTTGAAGCGCATAGTAGCCCGAAAGCACAAGCAATCGTTATCCCAGATAACATCCGAAATAAACAGTCATCTCCAGGACCCCGTTTCAACCAAAACTGTCAAAAGGAAACTTCATGCTGCGAACATTTATGGCAGATTGGCAATTCGTAAACCCTTGGTGACAGCAACTAATGCTTTAAAGCGACGCCATTGGTGCAGAGATCACAAAGGCTGGTCCCCACAGTAGTGGCAACAGGTAATATGGTCAGATGAATCGTCATTCATCCTATTTCAGACGACCGGACGCGTTTATGTCTGGAGAACGCCCAAAGAAGCGTTTCATCCTGAATGCCTCTTGCCGACTGTGAAGCATGGGGGTGGCTCCATTATGGTATGGGGTACGATATCTTGGTCCGGTCTTGGGCCACTTGTTATTCTGCATAGGAGGATCAAATCCAATCACTATCTAAGTGTTCTAGGGGATCATGTCCATCCTTTAGTCCAGACTGTAATCCCTGGAGAGCGACCGCTTTTTCAAGACGACAAAGCTCTTATCCACACTGCTAGGTGTGTTCAAGAATGGTTCGAAGAGCATGACGATGCAGTTGAACATCTCACCTGGCCCCCTCAGTCTCCGGACTTGAATATTATTGAACATTTATGGCAATATCTGGAGTCCAAACTTCGTTCCCGATTTCCACCTCCATCCGGACTTTCAGAATTAGAGACTGCTCTGCAGGAGGAATGGCTTAATATTCCTTTAAATATTATCCATGACTTTTATGCGTCTATCCCACGTAGCATTAAATCTGAACTTCAGTCAAAAGGTGGTCCAACCCCCTATTAATAAAGATTTTCCATTATTTCACAGGTGTTCGTATTATTTTGTCCACCATCTGTATATATATATATATGTGTGTGTGTGTGTGTGTGTGTGTGTAAGTAAAAGATGCACACACATATTATTTTCGCTAGTAACAGAGTATGATAGACTGTAAATATATTGTCATGCTGACAAACGTTAATTAAAATAATGCGTACTATATTTAAAAAATTTTATTAGTTTTTTTAATGATGTAAAAGGCTTTTAATGAAGGCGAACAGAGTCTTTATTATAACTATTCATATTGTTAAAAACAAATTTAAATGAATAAGTCGTGTATCATTGTGTAAAAAAGTATAAATAAGTCTAATCAATAGAAGAAAATTCTAAAACTTTATTTTCATAAATATGTATCTTACGTATATTATACACAAAGTCCTTTTACTCTTAGCTTAAAATTTATCTTTAAGAAACATTTTTAAAAATTAATGCATTGGAAATTGAAATTTTTCGTGGGACTTATTTTCAATCATACAGATAAAATACTATGAACTTAATACAAAACTGAAGGAAAAATATTCTCAATGTCCGAAATATTTCATGTAATTATTAACTGCATGACAATAGAGTATATAAAACTTCAGTATTTGCGACATCGATGAAATCAGTTGTCAAAGATTTATTTTAAAAAGAAGAAAATTTAATTCATTTCTTAGATTGTGATAAAACCGTGAATTCGTTCGATGAATTTTTCCTTTCTGATATAACTTTTTTTATGTAGACTAAAAAGAGCACTGCAACTCTTCACCATCAGGGAAAATCATGTCGAGAAATATAACAGCTGGACACCCATGGGATACACCTTTGGATTTCAATCATACAGAAATACCACCGACGGAAAAGGGATATTGTTTATAGCGCGACGGCTGTAATCCAAGAGCAGTTTTCATGTCATAACTTTGGAGAGATAACCAGGAGGTATTTTTTAAGAAGCAGCACACTTTAAAGTATTTGTTTTTTTTTTAAATATATATGCTGAGAAATCGATGAGTTACAATTGTTTATTTCCTTTTCTCATTCATGTTATTTTTGTATTTTTTTAAAATTATGGTTTTTTATACATAGACTATTACTTTTGTCCTACAAGATCGTCTAATTACGTAGTGATTCTTTGGCCTCATTGATGTCGAGTTAGTTTACATGACCTGTAATTGGTTTGACATATCACGTGGTCATTCCTTTGAGCTCTGTGATTAGTTGAAATTTTATCACTGGCACTTAGAATCGTTCCGTAAGCACTATGATCAAAGCCTTGCTATCAGTCACATTTCACAAATATCTAATGGTGCATCTGCATTCATGCAGAGTTCTCTGCATGGAGACCCCCCGACTCCTGTCATCACATTAGTCACGGTAACACTACCCGTCCAAAGCGATGTGAATGAACACGTGTCTTCCAGATATTCCCCAATTTAGATCCCCTCCATTCCCGCTCCCAAGATCCCTCGTGTTTCTTGATCCAGTGTCCCCCGCCCCCGCTTGACACCATTTGACCCCCAGGACCCCGGGAACTTTGATGCTCTGTAGCAGGACCGCTAGAGGAGGAGATCCACGCATATACGGAGTATGCAGTGAACATAAATCACTGGCTTCCCCCGAGCAGAGCAGAGCGGAGCACATGAATGCAAACGCAGCATAAAGAGTGCGGTATGATTGGGTGAAAGAAGATTTCTGATGGCTAATTATCGGTTCGTGGAATTCGGTTACTTTTCAACAACCACATTTATTTGTATGATACTGCGAGTTTCTACAGAACGCTATTCCGTACAAGAGCATCTCCTTTCTCTTATTTATCGTAGGTGTATTTATGGACAGTTTATTAGTCAAATAAATAAAGTCGCACTGCTTATATGATTGCTCTGGTAATTTACTAATAATTCAAAAGGGTTATAAAATTTGTATCACAGGGTTATAAAATTTGTATCACAAGAAAGATCATAAAACTTTCTTTAAAATGAAATATTTTTCGAATCTTTACCTCCATTTTCTGATTTTTGGTAAATTTTTAAAGATTTTTTTTTTGAATTTAATTTATTAAATGCTGATCACGTTATTTCTTTTTCTGGTACTTTAAATAAATTTATCGTCACGTGCATAAAAGCTAAATAGACATAGAATATATTTTTTTTTCTTGCTAATGCAGCAGACGATTGGATATTTTCCCAAAAAATATTAAAATACAGTAAAATAAATGTTCCTCGAACTGTACTATTCTTTAGTATGTCTTATTAGATTTAATTTGAATATTTTCTTCTACATTATTTTCTCTACAAATATCCCTTACGATTTATATATATATATATATATATATATATATATATATATATATATATATATATATATATATATATATATATATATATATATATATATATATTTATATTTTTTGGTATTAATTGTATACATTGACAGTTGGATTTAATTTGAATGTACTCCGTAGCAAAGTGCGGTTTTTCAGGTAGTACTAAATATAGCTCTTAAATGGAAATTTATAAATTAAGTTGTATAGAAATGTGTGTTAATTCTAATGCATATATGTTATTGAGAATATATGCATTCGGATTTGGACTGTGTGAAACCGTAAGTTAATTTATAGATTTTAACAGCTCATCGAAAAAAATAAATTTTAATGAAAATTAGGCTACAGAACAATTGCGCTTTTTAAAATGCAAAGTTTGGAATAGGATATCAAAAACATTCACAAAGGGGAGAAAAAACAAAGTGGCAAAAACAGTACAACTGACAACAAACTGACTGACAATCACTATTTTATCTCATTGTAAAATATGAAACAGTGATCCATATATTATGAAGCACAAAATGTACTACGGCTTATGGTAGTAATTATTAAAGGTGGAGAGAATATATATATAATGAAAATAAAACATTTATAAAATGAAAATGAATATAGGAAGAATATGAAACAATCATTCACTAATGATAAAGGAAAGATACTAAAAAAAACAAGAGAGATGAAAAAAGTGTTAGTGCAAAGAAGGAATGTGTATTAAAACCTGAAAAAAGACAAAACACAAGAACATGATCTTTGATACCATCCAACTGTTAAACTTAATAAACTCTTCAACTGCCAACTTCTCCCTCGGATTAAAGTTCAAATCTTATATGAAAGCAAAAACACCGTCGAACTCTTCAAAAACTCAGACTAAACAGCTCTATTAATAAACACATGATAATAGTGTTTTGTGAGATTTTACTTGATTCAAAATTCTATCACAGTAATGAAATTTATGGATTACGTTTTATACATTTTTTTATATCTACAGTCTAATTAACTTATCGTGTTGCTTTGGAAACGTAAATAGAAAAATATCATTATACCTGTTACTGCTCACTGGGAATACAAAACCTAACTTTAAACAACTCTGTAGCTTACAGTGTTTTGGCATTTGCTTTCTAGTTTATCCCTATATACCAGCAAAATAGAATAGATTTTATTAAAGTTTTTTTTTAACCAATGCGGAGGCACTTGTAATCAAATATTGGCCTATACTTCGCCGCAATTTTACTGCCCATTTTATTATGGGGGCACCATATAGGCGAACAGCATTACCCCCTATGAAGGGACGACACGAACGGAGGCAAAATTTCGTGGCGCAACGTCGGGATTTGATCTGAGCACTCTCAGCACTGAAAACCAACACGCTGTTCCACAGGGCCGCCACAAGCCCATTTAATTAAAGTCTGTTTGATATAAGGAAAATAAAAGCCTATTGAAATAAAATAAAGATTTTCCCGTTTAAAGTTTTTAATGATAAATGCTAAATAACAATAATTCTTATTTAACTGTCAATATTTACATATTTACTAGCCTATTTACACTATTTTCAAATCATATATATATATATATATATATATATATATGTCAAGGATTTAGTGGGAAAAGAAAGATTATTCTAAATTTAAAGGGGGCTTGGAAATTAAATTATATTCGTGGCTTAATTCGCCTCTAATTGTTCGTATTTCAAGACGCGAATTGGGAAAGGGAAATTCCCCTTTTCATTATGTAATCTTGGCACGCCTGTGGGTTCTGCTGTCGAGAAGGAAACATTTACATTTATCCTTGAAAGATGTCTGGTTTGGGCTCTGCGCATGTGCAGGGAGAGTTGGCGCGCGGAGATGCCCGCGAATTTTTGTCAGAACGCGGGATTTAATCGTTGATAGTGGACGCGTGTCAGCTGGATCCACAATTTGAAAATGGCGAGCGCTCAAATATGCGCTACTTGGATCAGTTGTTGCTGAAAAGTGAAATAAATGACTTGATTTAGCTGGAACTGTGCTTGTTTATTGGATTTAGACTACTTACCACTCTCCACCAGTATTAACATGATGACTGCAAATTAATGTGAGAACAGGCAAACCACACGCCTGTCATATATATATATATATATATATATATATATATATATATATATATATATATATATATATATATATATATATATATATATATATATATATATATATATATATATATATATATTTATATATATATATATATATATATATATTTATATATATATATTTATATATATATTTATATATATATATATATATACATATATATATATATA
>OU015495.1:174628957-174643957 GCA_907164885.2 Dolomedes plantarius | reverse complement strand
TGTTATACTATGGAGAAAATGTTTCCAATGATCGTCGCGTTAAATAAAAAGAATATTTTTTTTTTAAAGTTGTACTTCTCAATACAAAAGGAATTTTTTATTCGGGTATCTTTTTCATACTTTAAGAGTTAAGCATATATTTTTTTAATTTAATTTATCCGGGGAAAATTTGTAGTATTTTAAAAGCACATAATTTCCTTTGGTGGAAGAAATTTCACTAACGAACACGTTAGCAGAGTAAAAAAAATCCCTCTATCTTGTGGAGTACAATTAAAAAATATATTTAAATTCAAATCGACAATCGTTAGAAAAATTTATCCATAGAGAGATTACGTTAAACATACGAGAGAAACATTCATCTAAGTGAATCAATTATAGATACCATTCAACAGTCGTAAGAAATATTTCTGTGAGTGACAAGTCTTAATAGAAAAAGATATTTTTAATCATCATGCATACATCAACTACATTCATTTTAAAAATATTCTGTTCAAAATCATCCAGACTTTAAACTAATTGTTTGGACTTCCAAAGTGTACCTATTTAGAGTAAAAAAATAAGTTTTATTTACGATTCTGTATGAGTATACATATTAAATAAAGATATTAACGACAACTAAGAATGCCTATCTCAGAAAGTGTATATATAGAGGATACCTAATAAGAAAGCTAATGCCAATTAAAATTTTAATTTCAAATGAGTAAAGTCCTCGGAAAAATAACCACTAATCGACTACGAACATTTCACTATGCATCTCTAACCATAATTAATGCATTTATGGATCCTTTTTCAAGCTCAACTGATCCCGGCGATACTTGACTCATTCGGAAAGACAACTTGATTCCTTGATTATTCACTCCGCTTTAGACGAACGTCGTAGAGAGAAATACATCATCTGCGCTTCATTTCAATAACAACCTCTATCTCGCACTATCAGATGATTTTAAGCACCTTGATCTTCGGTTGGCACTAACTTACGAATTTTTCCCACCCAGGTATACCTCTTCAGTTAATCAAGACTTGATTCAAAGCTCTGAGAGGCTGTCCGGAGAATCTAGCCAAAGACTGAATATCGGAAATTGAAATTAAGGAAGAAGGATGAGAAATTAAAAATATTTAAGCACGCACGCACACACCCACACACACACACATTCATATATATATATATATATATATATATATATATATATATATATATATATACAGTCGAACCTCCATATATCGAAGTAGCAAATTGCCGGAAAAAAAATCGATATATAGAAATTTCGATATATAGAATTGAGCTTAGTTTTATCATAATTCTCCTAAAAAAATTAAAGCTAATTTTCGTATACGAAACTCCATTTCTAATTTATATGCGAATCCCATTAAATGAAAGTTAATAACTAAAATATGAATTAATATGAAAGATTTATTGAGTACTACATACCTTTAAAAAACAATAATCCAGACAGTGGTTACAATGATCACAGTTACATATTTTATTTATTCAGTCCACTTATAATTGCTTCAAATGCCAAAAATTGAGAGATTTTGTTCTAAAGTGGAATAAAATCTCCCAATTTGTCTTGAAAAAATTTCGATATATAGAGATTTTTTCGATATATAGAAACAATTTTTCTATGTAATGAACATGGAGATTTGCTAAGAGTTCGATATATAGAAAATTTCGATATGTGGAAGTTCGATATATGGAGGTTCGACTGTATATATATATATCACACACACATATATATATATATATATATGTGTGTGTGTTTGTGTGTGTGTAAGTAAGTAACGAAAAAACGCGTCTTTCTTAATTATATTTAACGCATAATCCAAATTCTCTTTTAAAATAATTTCTATACCCTCTTCCAATATGGGACCTAGGTATAACTTAATTGATATTTTATAATATCCCCCAATGCACGTACCAAAGAATCTGTTCCAAGCACTAGAAATATTCCAAGCTTGCAAATCGATGCTAAAATTCAATAACATTACCATATATGTTACGAACCCGTAAGTTTGTGTATAATAAATATGGCCTGTTCAAAAATTCTTCCTCACAAACAGAACGCAGAAACTATATTTCACCAACAGTTGCAATTACGGAAAAAACCACGACGTTAGAAATATCAATTATAACCAATCACAAAATTCTGTCCCTGGTGGGGAAATTACGAAATGTCCATTTCATATAAGCTTGAACGGAAGATTCTTCCGCTTTTTGTAACTTTTGGCCTTACTTCTAACTTTTTACTGGCAGCTGATATCTAAATTTCATAACGATGTAACTTTACATGTTTCGTCCGATCTCCGGCAAAGTCAAATAACCATTACAGCTGATATTTCTCCACGATTCTGAAACCAAAATGAAAATTATCGGAGGATATATGTTCTCCATGCTATTTATGGCTCACCGACTGTGCTCTTCCTTCATTCTTTAATCACGCTATGTGGGATATGTTGTTCTGAATTCACGGCTGCATCGCCTCGCTATGAGAACTTACCTCCACGACCGTATTCCTAATAAAATTCAAATGTTTGCGCATCTTTACTTCCAACGACTGCGACCGTGTTCTCTCTCCTTGAAACATTTTATAAGTGTATTTTATAAGTGTATGTGAAGACACACACATATATACAGGGTATCCCAGTTATATGTTTCAGAACTTCTACGAGGGGTAGGGTACATCCTGACGACTCGAAATCATATAGCAATGTGGGGTCGGAAATGCTTTCCTTAAGCGGTGATGTACACAGAAAATCATAAAGAAAGAGACCGTAAGTGGATAATCGTTTTAATAATAAATGTACAAAACCAAAAGGTACATGAGATAAAGTAAGTGTTCGAAGCTTTTTCCACAGACTGCAATGCAGACCTCACATCGCCGGCGCATGGAATTCCGAACATTCTGGAGTAATCCAGGCTCATCTCGAATTTCTCTGGCAGCTACTGAGATTCTTGCAACCAGCTCCTCACCGTTTTCAACGAGGGTGTCATAAACCTATGTGTTCATATGCCCCCATAGATAAAAATTCGTATAATTAGCCATCCTACTAACTCTGAGTCCTTGTGCGATACTACTATTTCCCGCACTAACACTCGGAACTTTCCCGCAACGCCATCTACCGCTTCAGGAAAGCATTTCGGACCACACATTGCTATATGATTTCGAGTCGTCAGTATGCACCCTACCCCTCGTAGATGTTCTGAAACATATAACTGGGACACCCTGTATACATATATATATATATATATACAGTATGCCCACTAAAGTCCCTTCCCACCCTCTTAACTTTGGAACGGCTGCTGCTATATGCATAAAAGTGGTGTCTAGGTATAGTAAAGTAGCCATACGCTACTGAATTAAACCACCTACCACGCCACCTGGTGGAAAACTGCGGAGTTAGCAATCCTATCTCGAAAACGGAACGAGATAGGGAAAAAAGGGATATACAAAGTTGTAGAAAATCATCGATTTGGTACGAAAAGATACCTTGTGGACATTAATGAGAAGACTACAACGGTTCAAATGCACATTTGTTTTTTAGTGATTTCCTACACTGTGACGTTACAAAAGGATCTGAGAAAGAAAAAAAACAACTAATTTTAACAATATACTATTTGAGATGATCAAACTTCTCACCGTCAGCTGCAATACACATTTCGATCCTCGTTTGAATCTCACGTTGCACACGTTGGAGCATAGAGCGAGACACGTTGGCACAAGCATTCCTAATTCTTCGTTTAAGGTCCTGCAATGTTTGTGGAGGCGTCGCATACACCTGTTGTTTCAGGTATCCCCACAGGAAAAAGTCCAGTGGAGTCAGATCAGGCGAAAGTGGTGGCCACTCTTCAAAACCGCCATACCCAATTATTTGGTCTCCGAATTCCTTTACGACGTACTGCTTCACTGGAGATCTCAGCTTTGGAGTACTCAGCCATGACCACGAGCATCAACATACTACAACCCCAAGAAGATGTGTCTCTTTTATAGCTGTCTCAGGTGAACAGGCGTGACGTTTCTTACGGATTTGCTTACTGCAAAAATTACGAAAACCAAGCGCAATTTGCGTTGAGTTGATGCGACACTGTTTTACACGATCTACGTATTGTCTACTCTGTTTATAAAGACAATCAGTACAAGGATGAAACCCTCGAGGTTTGAACCGCGGTCCTTTTGATTGAGGATCAAAAGCGATATACCACTGTGTACATTGCGGTGTCGTGGTTTTCCCGAAAGATAATCATTTCTCCTTTCGTTCAAGTTTCGTGACGTCACAGTGTAGGAAATCACGAAAAAACAAATGCGCGTTTTAACCGTTCTATTCTTTGCATTAATGTCCACAAGGTATCTTTTCGTACTAAGTCGATGATTTTCTACAACTTTGTAAATCATTTTTTCCCTATTTCCAGCCAATTTGGACTATAACGCGAGGCCACATAGAGCTCTTCTGGTCGACGAATTTCTAAAGAGTGAGGATATGCGCCGGATGGATTGGCCACCCAGATCTCCAGACCTTATCCCTATAGAGCATTCCTTGGACGCTCTGGGGAGGGCAATTGTAACTCGCAACCCCCCCTCCAAGAACCATCCAGGGAAAGAAAACAGCGTTGCTGAACGAGTGGGACCAATTGCCACAGGAAATGATAAAATATCTTATTTCAAGTATGAAATGAAGCTGCGAGACCCGTATATCTGTAAGAGTGGACCATACCCCCTATTAACTCATGTATCAACCCATTTTTTGTTTATTTTGCAAGCGCTGTTTCATACCTGCCAACTCCAACGAGTGTTACGCACGATCATGAGTGTGTATTACAATTATTGAATGTTTATTTGTTTTTTATTGTATCAATGTATGTACATATCAAATATCATTAAAATCGGTACAGTAGTTCTAGAGATAATCGACCAAGTCAGCAAATTCTCTTAATTTCTTACACCAGTATATATATATATATATATATATATATATATATATATATATATATATATATATATATATATATATATGTATATATATATATATATCTTATGCATTTATTTATCCAGGAAAAGCATTTATCCCCGGAAAAAGGTATTTATAATATACATAAATTCAATAAATGTACAAAACTTGTGCAGATTTTAAATTCCATTCGCTTCATTACGCTCTTAGATCCCATTTGTACTCTTTTTGTCCCTTGTTTTGCAGATATTCTAACAAAGTTTGAAATTAATAATATATTCCAAACAAATACGCTAAATACCTTTGTATTAAAAATTTTTATACGCATGATCCATTGGAATTAGCTCCGAAGTATTTAATTACAGACAGGATTTAATAATGCACGAATGCATTAATAATAACAGAAGAAACGTTCGAATATTGTCATTTTATTAATTAACTATCTTTAACTACCCGGTCATTCTAGGACTTTTGATAGATAGAACATCATACTTCATAGAAATGGGAAAATCAAGCACTGACATTGCAGTGATAGCAATCTACTCAAGTTTCTTATTCTAAAGAACTTATCAGAATGATAAAAAGTTCATTAATGTACGATATCATTCTGCTTATATATATATATATATATATATATATATATATATATATATATATATATAAATGCTTTCATGATTGAAATTCTGTTCCCCTTAACTGAGTAAATATAGTTTAAAACTTTGTATATAACTTTTAAATTCATATTTCTCGCCAATATTTATAAATACTTTTTTAAATTTGAATTTTTTTTTCACTTTTTGGTCAGTGACTAATGTTACTATTCGAAATAAATACTTCGATTTCTTTCTTATTTTTTAAACCTAACTTAACTTAATTACTACTAAATCCTACTGAGCATTTTCACATTGACCACAAAATATCTTGCTGACAGGAGTTAAAACCAGCAGGTCCAGGAACTCCACTACCAAAATAAAATAGCAGTTGAGAACGAAACATGAGTACTTAATTATATCTTCAGATTTTTTTAAAAATCCTAAGTCACATAACTTCTACAATTAACTGAAATTAAACTTTTAAAATGGAGTGGAGAGCCATCTTTTACACTGCCCAATTGTTTGCAAAAAGCCAAAAATTTTCCAAACATGTTTGATCCCAAAATTCCAAAACTATGAGAATCTAGTTAATTATGGATTTCGATTTTAAACCGAAAATATAAGAACCGGATAAGAGTCCGATTAACCAAAAGACCAATCACAATAAACAAGTAGATGATCCCTCAAAAATCGAAATTATCTTTTAAATTGTAATTGAAATTAATACATGGTGTTCCGTCCTGTAGTAGCAGCCCGCGTTCATAGATGGCAGCACTGATCCAGTAATTTCTTATTTTGTAACGGTGTGTGTAAACATGAACTGTTGTTGTTGACAAAAAACATTCTTATGTACGTGAAGCGAGCAGGGCTTCTGCTTGCTTATTCCCTTTTGATGTATTTACCTTAAGTGAAAGGTTTTGAGGACGTCTGGGAAGTGAACCAATTCTTCTTTTATGTAAGTCAATTCATAATTCAATTCTTTATGCTATTTGGGTTTTTCATTTTCCCAGCGTTGACCCATCCCTTATATTCAATTGTATTCTATTAATCGCAAGTGTATTCTATTAAATGTGCAAGTATTGTAATTATTTTGTTTTAAGTCAAAATAAATCTTTTAAAATCATTTACAGTCCACTAAATCTATAAATCTCACACATGGCATGCAAGAAAACTTATATGCAAATTATAAAACCATCTGGTTTCATGAGAAATTGACGTTTAGAGAACAGCTTTGTTAAAAATGGGAAGACTTAACACAATGGCTCAGGCTGAATTCCGGCGTTGTGACTCTTTTCCAATGCACCAAAGTTCTGCGCGAGGAACTTCCATTTGGATGCAGTTAATGGATTGAGTAACTCCGACTCTTCTGGGAGAGTTGTAACTTCTGAGGGAGTCGTAGGATGCACAGTTCACGGCGTCAGATTCCCCCACCTCCATGTGGTTCCGGTCTGTAACAGGACTCTCTCCAGGCTAAGTGGGGCAGAGGTTGGTGACTTATTCTAACACAATTTGGAGTTAGTAATATCGGATTACAATGAGCCTAAATTTACTTGAATCTGAGGAACTCTTGTGCGTGAGAGATCGGGTGCATCGGCCAACTTTTTCTGCCAAATCTTGCTGAATGCCTTCGGGTGGATCAGCGTAACTTTTTGGATTGACATAGTGGCTGAAACAGCCAAAGGTGTAATTACAGTACAGGTCTCTGAGCAGCGTATTGGTAGTGCGTCGGGAATCGTCCTGATGGTGTTCTCTTCGAGTCCTGACAAGCACCACTGAATACTTCCGTGTCTTCGATGGTTATGGGTACGTTAAATCAATAGTTCAATGAGTCTCTCCGTGACGTTTTTAGGAATGCGGAGGGTTGAGCCCCCTAGGTATTGTCCCTTGGGGTGTCCGGTCTTAATTCTGGTGGCATTGGGAGCCCTGTTGGATCGCCTAAATGGCCATTCTAAAAGAAGACATTAATTAATCACGGAAATTTGGCAATTTTCTCCTGACAAATGTTCCGAGTTAAATAATAATAATCATTACAGAGGATGAGGGTATGTAAACATACAAATACATACTTACAAACACAAACAAACAAATACACATACACACATATAAAGATATATATATATATATATATATATATATATATATATATATATATATATATATATATATATATATATATATATACATATATATATATATATATATATATATATATATATATATATATATATATATATATATATATATATACATATATATATATATATATATATATATATAACTATGTAAGGAATCAACTGGGGAAAGGTTAATTTATTTAAATTTAAAGGAGGCTTCGGATTAATTTATTTTCATGGTGTAATTCACCACTAATCTCATATACAATTCGAAACGCATCGAGAAAATCAGGGGAATTCCCGTTGGATTTGATTGACATCCGTAATCACGCCTTTGATTCATCTTTGGTGCAAACTTCACACGCATGCGCGATAAGTTTAGATGGTCTAAAACAATAGCGATTTCAGGCAGATAGCGCTATATTCTCGGCAGTACGGTCACGCGTCGCGAGCGAAGAGATGAATTCCTTGGACTTTAATTACAGATTGAGTCAACAGTCGCACAGGATTAGTAACATTCGCGAGGGAGATAAATTTAAACCCACAGCCTTAAAAATTTAAATTAAAAAATTAAAATTTGTCCAGGTTTTCATCACTTTCCACGTGACAGCGTTGATCCGTTGGAAGAGAAGTAAAATTAGGTTTGGGGCTGCAAATTTCGTGCTGATGCTTCTTGCTGATACCAGTGACAGCGATAGCAGTCGCTGAGTTCCAGTCGGGATACAATTCGACTCAGATGATATTCGTCGACGTCAATGGGTGGATTTCCGACGATTTTCCTGTTTGAAATTTTCCTAAGTGATTTGTCGACCACCAGGATGTGTTGCGAGTATATGATTCATCTTAATCATCGCGGACACCGTTTCTCTCTTCAGTGTTTTTCCCGGTGCCATGAGTTATTGAAATATATTCAGCTATAATTTTCTTCGGGCTGGGTACAATTTCCCAGCCCGAAGTTTTTAACATATTTTGACAATAAAAATAAATGAATAATGTTTGACCAGGCATGAGCCTTTTTCACATGCCTCCTCAATTCATTAGGTTTAGTTTTAAGTAGGTCATCGAACGATGATGAAGAGTACTTAATAATAAAAGTTGAGAAAGGAAATTGTTTTGAGTTGTAAATAATTATGAAAGTTGATTCCATACATTTGAAAATTAATTAATTTTTTCTCATCTATTTTTTAAAATTTAAATTGTGCATTCTTGGTTTTATTGATTTGGTTTATAAAAATTTTATGATGCGTTTTTGATAAAAAAAATAAATAAAAATAATAATAATGTGAATTCCAGAGATAAATTTCCTAGTTGATTTTATATGTTGGGTGCCTAACACCCTTTTGACTCCACTTAGGTGGTTAAATTTTGTATGTTGTCTTAAAAAAAAAAAGTTTAAATTCTCTTTTTGAGCTATATTGTGTATATTTATCAATTTGGATCTCATAAAAACAAGTGTATAATTATGGTGTTATTCAGGAGAAATATGATGTTTTTTTTTGGATTTTGTGTACAGATGAAGAAATATGTCTAGCGTCCGATGCAGTGAATTAAAATCTTACTTTGTTTTGTTTCACCGTGAGATTTTCTTGAACAGATTTGAACTTCTACATTTATGAATAAGGACTGAGTGTTGGTATTATAGTGTTTTTCTTTAATAATATTTTATAATAATTGTTTTCTTTTAGTGATTATTCTAAATTTTGGAATTTGATACGTAATGATTAATATTTCATCGATGCCAATCTTGTCTCAAATGGAGACTTGTATAACATGTATCAACACGACGATTCAATCTGGCAAGGCTTGAAGAGATAAATTTTTAGGTTACGTTTTAATTTAATTTTTGTTGACTAGGGACTGCAGCCCTGCTCAGCATCCTTTTCGTTTGATAGTCATTTGGGATTTTCAAATTTAATCTTTGTGTTTTCTCTTCTGGAGACTTGCCGCAGAGGGAGTCGCGACTCTTTCTGTGCGTGCCTTCAGGGGATGGGGGGGGGGGAGAAGTTGTAAGGAATTTACTGGGGAAAGAATAATTAATTTAAATTTAAAGAGGGCTTCGGGATTAATTTATTTTTATGTCGTAATTCGCCACTATTCTCATATCCGTTTCGAAACGCATCGAGAAAATCAGGGGAATTCCCGTTGTATTTGATTGACATCCGTAATCACGCCTTTGCCTCATCTTCGGTGCAAACGTCACACGCATGCGCGATAAGTTTAGATGGTCTGAAACAATAGCGATTTCAGGCAGATAGCGCTATATTCTCGGCAGTACGGTCACGCGTCGCGAGCGAAGAGATGAATTCCTTGGACTTTAATTACAGATTGAATCGGGTAGCTTAATAATTGGAATAAACTAGTTAGATGTAATTGACTTGTAATCATTTACCACGGCCTACGTTTATTGACTGCATAATTATTAATAAGTATTAAAGACTTAAGAGGGATTTACGATATTAAGAGCACGCTTCTGGCCGCCATTTATCCTGGTGCGTCAACAGTCGCACAGGATTAGAAATTTTCGCGAGGGAGATAAATTTAACCCCACAGCCTTTAAAATTTAAGTTAAAAAATTAAAATTTGTCAAGGGTTTCACCACTTTCCTCGTGACAGCGTTGATCCGTTGGAAGAGAAGTAAAATTTTGGATTGTAGCTGCGAATTTCGTGCTGATGCTTCGTGCTGATACCAGTGACAGCGATTGCAGTCGCTGAGTTCCAGTCGGGATACAATTCGACTCAGATGATATTCGTCGACGTCAATGGGTGGATTTCCGACGATTTTCCTATTTGAAATTTTCCTAAGTGATTTGTCGACCACCAGGATGTGTTGCCAGTATATGATTCATCTTAATCATCGTGGACACCGTTTCTCTCTTCAGTGTTTTTCCCGGTGCCATGAGTTATCGAAATATATTCAGCTATAATTTTCTTCGGGCTGGGTACAATTTCCCAGAGAATCAACTAGATGTCTGCACCAGTGTCATGAGACCTTGAGACGGGGAAACTGTGTTTTTTTTTTCTCCCGACGCTGCAACCAGCATGAACGATTGTGCTGTTGAAAACAGTGATGCTGTGTATGTGTTTGACAGACAACAACAGGAATTCTATCAGGTATGCATTAACATAAAACGATAACGACATGGATTTTGGTCATCTAAAGCAGAAACGACTGTTTATCAAACATCATACGGAGAACAGAAGAAGATTTTGTGTAAAAAAAATTCAACGTGTATAAAAATTAAATTTTTGTTTTACGGGATAATTAAAGTCGGGTAAGCGATACTTATTAAACTTTAATATATGAAATGAGTTAAGCTTGGTTTTTGAAAGAACTGTTTGATTAAAAGATAATGTGTTTAATGATTATAATGTTTGTGTCAGAAATAAATAAGATATGGGTTTTGATGAAATATTATTTTTGATGAGATTAGTTTTTGAAGTTGTTGAGTATTGTTGTATTTTTTGAAACCCATACAATTTTTAAGCACAGAGCTTCCCCACCCAGTTTCACTGAAGAGTATGTAAAACTTTAGTCAAAAAATGATTTTTGAGTTAAATAATGAAATATTAACTGACAAATTTTTCAAAGTAGTTTGTGATAAAAAATGTAAACATTTTCAATTTTTCTCAGCGGAATTAATGACTGCTGAAAATTTGTTGCTTTTGTGGAGGTTTTGCTTGAATTGTGATTAGAATTTTGAGTTTGAAAGACTAATTTCATGTTTTCCAAAAAATTAATTGGCATTTTTTGACAATTCGAAAAGCTTTAAATTTGTTATGTTATGAAATTAAATTGTTTATCCATCTTTTTCTTGGGGAGGGGGGGGAGCAAAGTAATGTGCTAAATTATGAACAATCTAAAAAATTTTTTGCAGATTCTGGTTTTCTGAGTTGACGATGGTCGTTTATTCCTTATACGAGGGTTATTCGGAAACTAAGGTCGGTTTAACAACCGATGTACAAATGTTTTCTGTAATGTTTTCTGATTACTTATAAAACAGAAAACATTACAGATTTTTTCAAAAAACTTTATTTTTTAAATTCCTTACATGTGTCTCTATTTTTCTACATAGTTTCCATATTTTTTTAAACATTTGTCATAACGTTCTACAAGCTTCTGTATGCTTAAGTCGTAGACGTCTGCCGCCTGTGAGGATAACCAGTCTTGAACTGCTTCTTTCACCTCGTCATCTGTGGCGAATCTCTTGCCGCCGAGAAACTCTTTTAGGTAGCGGAATAAGTGAAAATCACTCGGCGACAAGTCTGGACTGTACGGTGGACGGTCAATCTGTTCCCATCCAAAAGATCTGAACAGAGCTTTCAAGGTGAGTGGGTGAGAACTTTCAAGGACGGACGGGAAAATGCTCATGATGAACCACGTTCAGGTCGACCATCAGTGATCACAGATGATTTGGTAAATGCCGTGGATGAAAAGATTCGTGAAGACCGGCTATTCACAATTTCAACTTTAGCATTATAATTTCCGAATGTGGGTAGAACAACTTTGCACAAAATCGCTTCCGAAAAGTTGAAATTTCGCAAATTGTGCGCACGTTGGGTTCCCAGTCTGCTTACTGAGGAACACAAACTGAAAAGAATGGCTTGTGCTCTTGATTTTTTGGATCGATATCATAAAGAAGGTGATCAATTTTTAGAGAAGATTGTCACAGGGGACGATACGTGGGTTTCTCACAGAACCCCAGAGTCTAAACGTCATTCAATGGAATGGCGTCACACAACATCACCAGTCAGAGTCAAGGCCAAGCAGACAATCTCAACACAAGGTCATGGCAACCGTGTTTTGGGATAGACATGGGGTCTTGTTAGTCGAGTTTATACAGAAAGGGACAACAATAAATGCAGCCGCTTACTGCGCTACCCTAACTAAACTTAGACGTGCAATACAGAATAAGCGACGTGGTCTTCTGATGTCTGGAGTTTTGTTGCTGCATGACAATGCCAGACCGCATTCTGCCATTCACACCCAAAATCTGTTCAGATATTTTGGATGGGAACAGATTGGCCGACCACCGTACAGTCCAGACTTGTCACCCAGTGATTTTCACTTATTCCGCTACCTAAAAGAGTTTCTCGGCGGCAAGAGATTCGCCAGAGATGACGAGGTGAAAGAAGCAGTTCAAGACTGGTTATCCTCACAGGCGGCAGACGTATACGACTTAAGCATACAGAAGCTTGTAGAACGTAATGACAAATGTTTAAAAAAATATGGAAGCTATGTAGAAAAATAGAGACACATGTAAGGAATTTGAAAAATAAAGTTTTTTGAAAAAATCTGTAATATTTTCTGTTTTATAAGTAAACGGACCTTAGTTTCCGAATAACCCTCGTATATATTTTAGTGTTTATCTGAGTTTCATAAAGTGTTTTTTTTTCAGTTTACATTGATCTTATAATTTTTAAGTATGTTATTTTGATTTTGGTGGGCACCCTCAGTTGTTCTATATATTTTTGATAAACATTATTCTATGTGTTTTTAGTGTATATTTTTGGTCGCCGACAAATTAATGAGGAGGGCATCCGATTATTGTGTATTTTACTGTGTTGATATGAGTTTTATTGATTGTGTGAGCTAAAACAAAAGAAGAATAAGGTGTGGAATTTGTAGCAATGTAAGATGTGAAGGTTTACGAAATATTTAATCTTGAAAATGGTAAGATCTTGCTAGAAAATTGAAAAATATGAGTTTTTAACATATTTTGTCAATAAAAATAAATGATTGATGTTTGACCGGGCATGAGCCTTTTTCACATGCCTCCTCAATTCATTAGGTTTAGTTTTAAGTAGGTCATCGAACGATGATGAAGAGTGCTTAATAATAAAAGTTGAGAAAGGAAATTGTTTTGAGTTGTAAATAATTATGAAAGTTGACTCCATACATTTGAAAATTAATAATTTTTTTTTCATCTATTTTTTTAAAATTTAAATTGTGTATTCTTGGTTTTATTGATTTGGTTGATAAAAATTTTATGATGTATTTTTGATAAAAAAAATAAATAAAAATAATAATAATGTGAATTCCAGAAATCCATTTCCTAGTTGATTTTATATGTTGGGCGCCTAACACCCTTTTGTCTCCACTTAGGTGGTTAAATTTTGTGTGTTGTCTTAAAAAAAAGTTTAAATTCTCTTTTTGAGCTATTTTGTGTATATTTATCAATTTGGATCTCATAAAAACAAGTGTATAATTATGGTGTTCTTCAGGAGAAATATGATGTTTTTTTTTAGATTTTGTGTACAAATAAAGAAATATGTCTAGTGTCCGATGCAGTGAATTAAGATCTTACTTTGTTTTGTTTCACCGTGAGATTTTCTTGAACAGATTTGAACTTCTAGATTTGTTAATAAGGACTGAGTGTTGGTATTATCGTGTTTTTCTTATATTTGATGATAATATTTGATGATAATTGTGTTCTTTTAGTGATTATTCTAAATTTTGGAATTTGATACGTAATGATTAATATTTCATCGATGCCAATCTTGTCTCAAATGGAGACTTGTTTAACATGTATCAACACGACGATTCAATCTGGCTAGGTGTGAAGAGATAAATTTTTAGGTTAGGTTTTAATTTAATTTGTGTTGACTGGGGACTGCAGCCCTGCTCAGCATCCTTTTCGTTTGATAGTCATTTGGGATTTTGAAATTTAATCTTAGAGTTTTCTCTGCAGGAGACTTGCCGCAGAAGGAGTCGCGACTTTTTGTGTGCGTGCCTTCAGGGGACGGGGGGGGGGAGAAGTTGTAAGGAATTAACTGGGAAAAGAATAATTAATTTAAATTTAAAGGGGGCTTCGGGATTAATTTATTTTCATGGCGTATTTCGCCACTATTCTCATATCCATTTCGAAACGCATCAAGAAAATCAGGGGAATCCCCGTTGGATTTCATTGACATCCGTAATCACGCCTTTGCCTCATCTTCGGTGCAAACGTCACACGCATGCGCGATAAGTTTAGATGGTCTAAATCAATAGCGACTCCAGGCAGATCGCGGGAGATTCTTCGGCAGTACGGTCACGCGTCGCGAGGAAAGAGATGAATTCCTTGGACTTTAATTACAGATTGAATCGGGTAGCTGAATAATTGGAATAAACTAATTAGATGTAATTGACTTGTAATCATTTACCACGGCCTACGTTTATTGACTGCATAATTATTAATAAGTATTAAGGACTTAAGAGGGATTTACGATATTAAGAGCACGCTTCGGGCCGCCATTTATATATATATATATATATATATATATACACGTTGATCAAGACCCTTTAATAGTTTTGCTTTGTTGACTAACGTTTAAACTAAACGTTATTTTTAAATAGAAAAAGATAAAATCAT
>OU015495.1:174571457-174626457 GCA_907164885.2 Dolomedes plantarius | reverse complement strand
GAAACTTTTACAGCACTCAAACGTGAATTTGTCACAAATTTTCTAATTATAAATCTCTGATCACGTTTTGTTAACTTTTCCGGACGGCCTATTCTTACCTTCTTTTCGATCCAATTTTCTTCTTTAAAGCGTTTTTTCACATACTGCACAGTAGAATGGGATAAATTAAGTAATTTAGCAAATATTCCGAACTGATTTACCACTACTATGATGAAAAATAATCAATTTTCGAATGCTGTTTGTTGTTTCTTTACGACTACGAGGCATTTTTAAATAATAAATAGAATATTACGGAAATAGGCAAGCAAAAATTAAAGCCAAACGATATTTTAAATGCCACCGCAATTCAAAAATGAAAATAAAGCGCCAGACGATAATTTTAATTATGAATTTATCTGAAAATATTTCGTTGTACGATGACTTTTGTGAGATAAAGTTTTTGTAACTTTTTGATTGCTGGTTTCTTAAAAATAAAATTTTACTATGTTTTCAAACTATTTCATGTAGTTTTGTTAAGAATAGATTATAGATCTTATTATTAAATACACCTTCTGAAATATTCATTTTAATTAATGGATAGACCCCTATTTCATTGAAATTCGTAAGTGTACAAACACTTTTGGGAGCCACTGTAGTTAGTTACTAATTTTAAGGTCTACGGTAATCCCCAAAAATATGAGAGTTATCGCCAAATAGGTTATGGATTTGGTGACTTATTTTGCTCCCCAAATTTGGCGATATTTCGTCAAATTTTGTGATATTGCGTCAAATGGTAGCCAAACTTCTAGACATTTCAAGAAGCCACTGGAAATTTCTAGCTGTCCGGCCGATAGGGGGTGCTTTGGAAGTCTATAAATATACCTGATTTGGGACATTGGAACTCAGTGTTCTTTTCTGTTGAGTATTGAATGTATTGAAAGGGCGTTAGGCGTATATTGTATTGAAGATTCTGTTATCCTCACTTGTGTTTTAGAGTTTTCTGTTAGTATTTGAGTGTGCGCCTGAAGTATTTGCATAATGATAAATTTTGTTTTGTGTGCACTTTCTGAAGAGATTTTATTCAATCCCATTGAAACTAAGAAAATGGAACAATATATATATATATATATATATATATATATATATAAATATAAATAAATACACACACACACATATACATATATATATATACATACATACATACATACATACATACATATATATATATATATATATATATATATATATATATATATATATATATATATATATATATATACCAGTGTGTGTGTGTATGTGTTTTGAAAAAATTAAACTCTCTTCTATGGATTCCCTTATGCGCTTAATTACTGTTCTACCTCTTTGTAAAGCAGTTTACGAAGCTTTAGCCAAAGCAGTGTATGAGTGTCTCCACAATTAAAAGGTATATTTTCTCAGTAAAGGAATTTAAATCTTAATTCTTGTAAACACTGCGGTAACACACTGTTTCGAAATAAGTTATTTATTTGTTTATTATCTTTTTTAAAGTCTAAGAAGGAAATACCACATATTGAGCATCAAAAAGACCTTTCCCTTGAAGCAGTTTTGTATTTTACGCAACATTTTCCACCTTTCCCAGTAGAAGTCAGGTATCGACGTACCACTTAGAGTGTGCCAAGATCTCTGAAAATCATCTGAAATGTCCCTACGACCTCTAAAATAGCTTTCAGCGCTCATAGAATTTTCTCAGAACATCTATGCAAAATTCTGAATTAAATGAAAGCGAAAAGGACATACATATGTATTCACTCTAGAAACACAAATTTATTTTAAGCAACTGACTAAAAAACATATTCCAAAAAAAAAAAAAAAGCAAAATCAAATTTACATCCCATGAATAAACGATTCCCCTCCATTTCCTGAAAGGTTTCACTCATAAGCTTGCCCCTGCAGTTTGACAGGTGGAAAACCTACACCACGTATGGGCATTATAACTTCCTTTATATTCCGACACTCAAAAAGTGCCCTGTCGACAAGGATTTCTCGGTAGTAGGCACTCTATGCCGCGGATGTAATATTTCATCTGTTACACAGTGCTTCTTTCAGCTGCTCTGGTAAATACCGAAAGGGAACAACAAAAAAAGAAAGATGGAATAAGTGGTCAAAATGCGCTATCCGTCACGCGCTGGATGTATTGGAAGATTTGGATATTACGGACGTGACATGCGCTGAAAAATATCCTAAGCGGATAACACTTTATGCCCGATTGTGAAGCTGAATAACAAATAGTGCGGTTGCCGTGCACTTACACAACCCCACCGAATCTATACATTTCATCCGGGACGAGTTTTTTTACGCCACAGAGCGTTGGGATATAGAAGAGGATTTGCTCAGCTTCTGTGGAAATGTATTTTATGGATGGCATTTAAAGAAATGTGCTTCTTATAGTCTTTTTTTTTTCTTCTCTCCTCGCTTGATTCAGATGTTACTAAAATATTTCGGTCAAGTCAACACTTTCTGCACTTCAGTTGACGCTCGTGATAGATATCATGAAATATGTAGAGAGGGGGTTCTAGCGGTTCGAATTGCATGAAAGCAATGTGGATTAGATTTCTCGGAGATTTTTTTTTTAATACGTGCTGTTGATGTTATGTTGAGTGACACCGTGTGCCTACTTTAATGGTTGGAATTCGTTCTTTCAAAAATGATATTCTCGATATGAATTACCAACAAGTCCATACTTTCCACTCAGAGAGAAATAAACAGATGAATAAGCTGGTTGTCTGTTTGGACCTGTATAGTTATACTTTGCAACTGAAGGTTACACAAGGGACTGACAAAATAAGGAGCGCATGAAGCATTAGATTTCTCAGTCTTTTTCAAAATACGTATTGTTGATGTTATGTTGAGTGACACCGTGTGCCTAGTTTAATGGATGCAATACGTTCAATCAAAAGTGATATCTCTTGACATGAATTACCAACAAGTCCATACTTTCCACTCAGAAAAAAACAGATGAATAATCTGGTTATTTGTTTGGACCTGTATAGCAATACTTTGCAATAGAAGGGTACACAAAGGACTGGCAAAATAAGGAGGGCATGAAGTATTATATTTCTCATAGTTTATTTCTTTTGAATACGTGTTGTTGATGTGATATTGAGTGACACTGTGTGCCTAGTTTAATGGTTGCAATTCGTTCAATCAAAATTTATATCTCTTGACATGAATTACCGACAAGTCCATACTTTCCACTCAGAGAGAAATAAACAGATGAATAAGCTGGTTGTTTGCTTGGACCTTTATAGTAATACCTTGCAATTGAAGGTTACACTAGGGACTGGCAAAATAACGAGCGCAGGAAGCATTAGATTTCTCACAGTTTTTCTTTTTAAATACGTGTTGTTGATGTGATGTTGATTGACACCGTGTGCCTAGTTTAATGGTTGGAATTTATTCGTTCAAAAGTGATCTCTCTTGACATGCATTACCAAGAAGTCCATACTTTCCACTCAGAGAGAAATAAACAGATGAATAAGATGGTTATTTGTTTGGACCTTTATAGCAATACTTTGCAACTGAAGGTTACACTAGGGACTGGAAAATAAGGAGGACAGGAAGCATTAGATTTCTCACAGATTGTTTTTTAACACGGGCTGTTGATGTGATGTTGAGTGACAACGTGTGCCTAGATTAATGGTTGGAATTCGTTCAATCAAAAATGATATATCCTGACATGAATTACCAACAAGTGCATATTTTCCACTCAAAGAGAAATAAACATATTAATAAGTTGGTTGTTTGTTTAGACCTATATAGCAATACTTTACACGAGGGACTGGCAAAATGAGGAGGACATGGAGATCATCCACTCGTATAATAATAGTGGAACTGGAACAGTCATATGCTATACACAATCCTATCCGTTTAAACATCAGTTAGAGGTGTGCTATAGAGGCGCAATAATTGCAGTTGTTGTTACCGTCAGTCTCTATATATGGTAGTATATCGCGTGGAGACGTTTGCTTGGTTTGCAATATCTGATCTAGTATTACTTAGAAAGGAGAAGCATACTTCCCATGAATACGTTATAATCTCTTACAGCATTTAGGTATTCAGATTTGTTGCAATTCATTTGAATTAATTAAATACAAACTTTCAGATATTCAGATTTAAGTGCCCTAAGAGAGAACTGGAAGGTATTGTATCATAACATTAGTTTACGTTTATTGGTTATTATGAATCTAATATAACTTTATAATATGTTAAAATAGATGTATCAAAATATTACTTTCTCTTATACCGTGAATATATATAAATGAATATTCTGTTAAGGGGACAGTGGACTTTCAAATTTGTGAAATTTGTCCAAAAATTCGATTTTTTTTATTTTACTGAATTTTGAAACTACGGACGAGTAGGAATGTGTTGCAAAAAGCGTTTTTAATTTCTGTGATTACTGTCCTAGTTATAGGCATTTGTATTTAATTTAGATATTACGTGGTTACTAATAGTAAAAACTTTAAATGTGTGTTTCTCAAAATAAAAATTTTCACGTCTTACGAATATCCAAACTGCCCCGGGCGCATTTCTAATAATCGTATTGCTTTGAAGTTTAAGTTTTATATACTTAACTGTACATCAAATAAATCTTATTGAAAATAATTATGCTTCGTAGCTCGGAATTTCTACATTTTGTACTCGAAAAGAGAATTTATAGGTATTTTGCGTCATGAAAAGGGTGTTTTCCCTATTATTATTTTTTTCTCTTTATATTTTTAATGAATGCTTAAAATAAGCAATAAGTTTCATTGTTAGTTCTATAAGGTATCCTGTAAATAAAAATGACCAAATTACATGCAAAAGAAATGCGCATGGGACATTTTTAATGAGGCCTATTATTGATATAATTAATAATTCCTAATTCATAAATTATTAATATTTCCTCATTAAATTTTAACCACTTTTACATATCTATGATACTAATCACGTATTCAAATTTATAAATCTATTGAAAACAAAAAATGTTAGGTTTGAAAGTCCATTGTCCCCTTAATATGATTTTTATCACAGGTGTGGCTCGGGTCATCCTTCAGTTCAAGGAACAGTAACAGAAGTTTTTAAAGCAACATATCATACACTTAATAAGAAGGTATATATAGACACAACTTTTGTATAATAAAAACTATATTTTAACTATGACCAACTTTTCAGCAATAACAGCATATTGAGACTGTTATTTTGAATAGAAATATCTCATAATTTCAGTTTAGGTTTTAAAATTAAATTGAACCTAATAACAGTAATCCAGAAAGATTTACTGTAAAAGATATCTCTCTGTGGATGACAAAATGCATGGAGCATGCCCTGTTGGGCGGAGCCAATTTTAAAGAAATTACACCCCTAGGGTAACTGGTACCCTTGGCTATCCAAGGCTATCTGGTACGCTGGAAATGTGTAGTTTCGCAATCCGCTTCGTATACCATGGCGTGCTCTATACAGATTGTTATCTTCTTAGACTCTTATGTTTGTACCACAGTTAGTGATAGACAAGTGATAGTGGATCCTTCCGAAGTAACTGGATGACTGCACACTGTCGCAAAAATTTAGGGAAAATCCGCATTTGGAATTCCTCCCCCCTATGCTTTTCCCGCGTTATATTTTCTTTCCTCTGTTCTTTTTATTAATGATAGCTGAAGTTATATGCGTGTACTAGCTGAAAACCCGCGCTTTGCTACGGAGTACATTCAAATTAAATACAACGGTCAATGCGTGCAATTAATACCAAAATATATATATATATTTATAATAAATGTGATGATCAATGTATACAATTGGTGCAATATATATATATATATATATATATATATTTATTTATTTATTTATTTATAAAAAAATCGTAAGGAATATTTATTTTTTTTTGGATAATATCCAATGGTCTGCTGCATTACAAAGAAAAAATATTTTTTTTTTGTACACTCATGGACAAAAAAATTAGCGCACCAAGAAATAATTCAGGGATCGTAACGAAACTTGCAATGAAGGTACATGTCGGGGAGATATGCAAATGATTAGAAATGCAGCGTGATTGCGCATTACGTATAGCCGGTAGAGGGCGTTGAACATCGTACTCTGTGGAATATTGGACACCCTCTAGCGCGAATGCACGATGCGATACGATCGGGCATTGAGTCATACAAGTTCTGTATGATGTCTTGAGACATTTCGTTCCATATTTGCTGTAACCTTGCCTCTAGTTCGTTCAAACTCGTGGGATGCCCAACTCGTCGTCCCAAATGATCCCAGAGATGCTCGATTGGAAACAAATCTGGGGATCGGGCAGGCCAAGGAAGGGTAGTAACAGTGCGGAGACAGTCTTGTGACACCCTTGCCTTCTGAGGCTGAGCATTGTCTTGTTGAAAAATGGCTCCTGTGAGCCGTTGCATGAGTGGCAACACATGTGGTTGCAGGAGTTCATGAACATACCGCTGGGCTGTCATGGTGCTACGGAACAATACTAGGGGTGACCGTGTATTGTAGGCAATGGCACCCCATACCATCACACCAGCTGTGGGAGCGATGTGTCGCTGTACAGCAAAGGCAGGATTGAAGCGTTCACCACGGGCTCTCCTCACACGAACACGATTGTCATCACTGCCGAGATTGAATCTGGATTCGTCGCTAAAGACGACCTGGTTCCATTCCGCTGCAGTCCAGTTTCCTCGTGCGCGGCAAAACTCCAAACGGAGGCGTAGATGGGTGGGCGTCAAGGGCAGCACACGTAATGGGCGTCGCGATACCAACTGTCTTTCAGCCAGGCGCCTTCGTATGGTTCGAAAAGACACAGAGGCCCCTAGTGAAGGTGCAACCTGTGCCTGGATGGCGGCCGATGAAGCAGTTGGCTGTACGCGTGCATTTCTTACGATGTGGCGGTCTTCTCGACGACTGGTCTGTCGAGGGCGTCCTGAGCCTGGTCTTCGTGTACATGACATCTCTCGGGTCCACTGGTCCCAACACCTCCTCACAACACAATCAGAGCGGCCTAATTGACGAGCTACTCGCCTAGCTGACCACCCTGTTTCCATCATCCCGACGATTCTCCCCCTCTCAAACTGCGACAACTGCTTATATTGTCTTTGAACACGGCGTAATGGCATGTCTATCTCAGCTCTTCCTTTGTAAATGATTCAGCACACTCAAACAAGCTCTGGTTACCTGTTTTATACTCCACAGAGTACGATGTTCAATGCCCTCTACTGGCTATACGTAATGCGCAATCACGTTGCATTTCTAATCATTTGCATATCTCCCCGACATGTACCTTCATTGCAAGTTTCGTTACGATCCCACAATTATTTCTTGGTGCGCTAATTTTTTTGTCCATGAGTGTATATTTATGTAGTTGTTATGCACGTGACGATAAATTTGTTTAAAATATCAGAAAAGAAATCACGTGATCAGCCTTTAATAAATTAAATTCTAAAAATTAATCTTTAAAAATTCCCCAAAAATCAGAAAATCGAGGTAAAGGTTCGAAAAAGATTTCATTTTAAAGGAATTTTTAGGATCTTTCTCGTGATATAAATTTTATAACCCTCAAATTAATATTTTAAATGCAAATTTTAAAAAAGTTACAAAAACAGCTTAAAAATTTAATTTTAAAAAATCTAAGAAGAATTTCTCAAAAATATTTCTTAGTGCACCCTTACACCATAAGAAGAATCGCCATGCAAAATTTCAGCCCTTTAGGTCCAGCGGTTTGGTCTGTGCGTTGTATGTCAGTGAGTCAGTTACGGAACTGGTTTATATACATAGATAGATCGAAATCCCTGTCATTTAGAGCTGGGCAGTATTGCAGTTCCTCAAATGTATACAGCAATTTGTAGCGTACTCATCGGATGTGCATTGCTGAGGGGCCCATAACAAAGGCGAAAGCTAGGTCCAACCCTTTCTGGTACTCTGTGAATGCATGTATTTGCAATCTCTCTGTAGATCTCATTGTATTATAGGCGTTTTATCCGGAAAGGAAAGATCACCCAGTATGTTACCTTTCTCAGAAAATTGATGTGTTTCAAATCTTTCTATGGTAGATAATGATATGGTGAACATGCTGCTGAAGAAAGGGTAGATTGCTGTATATAAGCTTTGAATATCCGTGGTAAAATCTTACGAAAAGTTTCTGATGTATGTCGGAAATGATGAAAAATTTTAGATTTTTTAATAATTGGCTTTAACTTTTCTCTCCTCTCTTACTATTTGTTTATATGTAACTTCTTTATAAATAATTGTTTGTTATAGGTCAAAAAGTTTTCAAAACAAATACTCTGTGCCAAAAATGAAAACGAAGTACTGCTGTTTTTTCTTATACTTTGCGCATTTGAAATCATTTCTACATTTTATCAGGGAAAATAGATCAATTTGCTGATATTCTCAGAAAATTAAATAGTCTAGATCCTACTATGGAATGATATAGGAAAAAAGCGTATTTGTGACTCATTTCTCCTTGTGAATTCATATTCTGCTTCTAGAGTCATATTAATACGATCTCCAAGAAATATCTTTAACGGAAAATATTGCAAATCCCGAATACTGCGGTAATTGCATGTAGAAATTGATAAATAAATCTGGGAATTATTAAAAACGAGTAATGCAGCTTCTCAATATATATATTAGCTTAATGCCTAATTTATTAAACAATAAAACGTGTTGATATTTTTTACTCCTTCGACCACGAAACTGTCTGAAACCCTCAGTTCATCAAATGTTAAAGCTCGTATAGTAATCAAATAATAGAGTTCCGCAGAAATAGATTTGGTATGAGATATACTTTTTCTTTTTCCTAAAAACCCTTTATAAAGCACATATTTCCACAGACATGGTATTTTCTAAAATTTCTAAACAGGTATATCGATTTGGCTTTTATTTACACTTTCAAATGCTTGACATTTCTCCTTTAGAAAACAGAATTTCTATATTTTTCCACTATCAACCTTTTGAGTACATAATTTCATTTCTTATATAATTTTATTTTTTTTCCATACAAGGGTAAGGATAAATACTGAAAGAAATATGAAGCGAGTGGTCACGCTTGCAGAGTATTCTGATATATTACGAACGTGACAAGCACGGAAAAACTATATTCTTACGGAATAATATCTACTATCCCGGATATCAATGTGGTTGCAAATGTACACTTACATATCTCATTGAATTCACCCATCACACGTTTCAGACTAACAGCCAAGGCATAAAGTGCAGAAACCATGAGGGAACATGCATGTTACAGGATTTTTATTTATATTTTTCATGTTCCTATATAGTAAAGAATCTTAAATCTAAAAAAACCGGAATTATTTAAAATTTGTCAGCACTTTATACCTTAACCTTTTCCTTACGGGGTGGGGTGGCATGTATCCCAAGAATATGGGCCCAAGAATGAATATATATATATATATATATATATACATATATATATATATATATATTATATATATATATATATATATATATATATATATATATATATATATATATATATATATATATATATATATATATAATATACATATATATATATATATATATATATAATATACATATATATATAATATATATATATATATATATATATATATATATATATATATATATATAACACCCTTAATGGTCGTTCTTACAAAGGATTTATGATAGTTCCCGTTCTAAAGAGGAAATCTGAAAAATGGGCCCCGTAAGCTAAAGGTTAAATGTCAATGTCGAATCTTTTCATTAAGTTTGCTGTGAATTAACCCTACAGGATTCGCTTACCTCAATGTTAATTTATGGTGAAATTGTGTATACTAGTTACAGCTACATAAATGCTGATAAATCTAATAAAAATGGTGTTTCCAGTTAGCCTGAACTTTCTGCACCTTGCAACAGGATTTATTTTATAAATGTCATCCCCCAAAGGAATTTATGATCGTTTTAAACACACTATATCAGATTTTTTACCTGAAAAATTTTAATTTTAAAATATTATTTGCATTTTTTTGTAAGACGAAAAATGCCCCAAGATATAAAATTTCTTTCTCTATTACAGAGTACAATTTTTTTTTAAAATCTTTAATTTCAAGTCATCAATCCTCGGACACATATTCTCCACAGGCTAACATTGGGGTGTGCGAATCCAATAGGGTTTGTTCACAGCAGCCTTAATACGTACACTGTGGAAACAAAATGCTGCTTCAACTTGTTAAAGATACCTGCTTCAGGGTGTAACGTTTCTGGGAAGAGTTTTAGCTTGTTTTTTCGTAACGCACTTTTGCATCATAAACATATTTTCTTCCAGTTTTGCAATATGCTCAAATCAGCATTTAATTTCTACATTTTCTTCAAGCACTCATTTTTCAAAGATCTATTCAGATCTAAAATCTTCGCAAAGATATCTAAACAGTTGAACGGTATTTCAGAGGTGTGAATATTCGTCATTCTTCTTGAGATCAAATCAGATTTAAAATGTATCCAATGTTATCTAAACAATGCAAAATGCAGGGGAAAATGCAAATAAATTTTTGGAGCATTTGTTTATAATAATCTTTCAAATTTTTTTCAAGCTCAAAGTAACAATCAGAATGATAAACCAAAAATAAATTTCAGGATTATGACGGAATCTCATATCAAATAATTATAGTTTAGTATATAATTCATATGATTAGAGGGTTAGAATATAATTCATATGATTAAATGGTTAGAATATAATTCACAAGAATAGATGATTTATTACTTTTTACGATTTTTACTTATTCCTTGAAGAAAGACTGTAATGACAGTCAGCTCGGTCAGTCATCATCTGTACTGTGCCAATAATTTGATGGAAAAAATTACAAGTCACTTTCACCTGATAATAACTGATAGACCGATGTATGTACAGTCACAAAATACTATATTGTTGTTTGTTTTCATATTAGTACATGTGATAAGAAAGTCCCGTAAAAGTGGAACGTGTTAAGGTCACAATGGACCATGAAAAACTTTTTATTTATTCATTAACCAATTGCTATGAACTTTCGTATACTTATACAGTGTTTTTTAGAGATGGAAATTCTAAATTTTAAAAAAAAATCAGAATGTAATTAATTAAGATATCAATTTAAATCTGTTTGTTAATTACTCTATTTAAAAATGCTCCATGCTTATTAATTTTTGTCTGAGATATCTAATTTTCTCTCTTAAGCTAGATTTATATAGTTATAATAAAAGTTAGTGGCAATATTTGATTTACAGTCATATTTATAAAAACTAGAAAAGAAATCGATGATAATAGAACATTTTATGCAAAATTTTATCAAAAGAATTTTTTTATTGTAAAAATTTTAAATTGTTTTAAAATAATATAATGAATTGATTACTAAGTTTTATTCTAACATATATAAATAATCCTTTTATGAAATTTTATGAAAATTCAAGAAACATTATGACGCATGGAGCATTTTGAACTTACCGAAACGACATGGAAACTTATTTTGAGAAAATGTATGACCACTTTTTTAAAACTTATTTTGAGAAAATGGCATTTAAAGTTTTAATTTGACTAACATTTCCATTGTTTGCGTTTGAAAAAATACTTATAATTCGGTTAATAATAATCGGATCAACATCCTTTTTTTAAATTTAAATCTGATGAGTTGCAGCAGCATTTTCTGAAAGAAAACAATTCGTTTTGGGAACAAATTTTTGTCAATCTGAAGGTCCACTGTCACCTTAAAAATATTCCAAAACCAAATTTTACATTAATTCTTCCGATTCCTATTTGACCCTAAAGATTGCTTTAAATGTTTCTGTGTTCAAAACTGAAATGAAATTCGTTTTCACCATGGAATGTTATTTCTGTAATCGTATTAACAGTTATGCACTGCCGAGAAATTTTAAGAAACATCTGCGCACAACAGTATTTTGATTCAGTGCATTTATTCAAGTTTTCCGATTTTATGAATGTAAAAATTGCAGGTCACATCCATCTTGCAGCTTGAATAAAAGTACATGAGGCATGGATATTGGAATATATCCATACCGTTTTTCGTGTAATTCTTACAGATTTACAACTACCCAAGGCATATGAAATAAGCTAATTAGACAGAAGAACATCTGATATCTTTTAAACTGCTATTTGACGAAACATGATATGTAAGAATCAATGTTCTCTTTCCATTCATGGTACTTTCAAACGCACATTTATCCTCCCAAATTTTAGTAATGACAGTTATACTGCTATCCTGTTTCAATAAATAAACAACAAATAAACCTCCTTTTCCTAAAACGAAACTTATCACATTCTATCTTGAAATTTGAGATGTATTTTCGTTATACATTTCCTATAACTATTTAGATGGGATAAACTCCGCAAAAACATGTTCCCTCCGGACCATTTTATGTAAATCTCACCGCTGTTTCCGGCAAATTGCGTTGCACCGGAGAGTTTTAGACATATCTTATCTTTATTCCCGGTGTGCATTGTAACGAAGCGTTCTTATTTTTAAGGAAAATTAGTGCTATGGTGAAACGTAAAAAAAAGTTCATATTTATTTAGTAAGAATTTGTTGAAACTACGTGTTTTGTCGAAATGTTTCACAACATGTTCATGTGTTTTTTTAATGAAAATAGAATTAAAAATTATTTTTAATTCGATTATTTTTATAATACGGATTACATTATTATTCGTAAGTGTAGACAAACTATCACGAAAAAAATTATATTCCAAGAAAAAGTTCGCATGCGTTGAATATACACATGCTTTAACAGTGCGATTGGGAATTAATTTATATATACGAGCGTTGACTATAAAGTGGCATTTATTCAGATCTCCGTTCCTAAATGTGTTAAAAAATTCTCATACGTACTTTACTTTATTTTTGAGTCTCTAAATAACTCGTATTGTTCTTACGTCACCTTTCCCGATTTGAATTTGCTTTTGTTACTTCTTCGCACGCCGAGAGTAAAGTGCAAAATCAATTGATGAATTCGTGCATGTCCATTTTAACATTTAGAAAGAGGAGTTTGCAGATAGAAACCTATTAGCAAAAAGAATAAATAATGCAACTCTTCTCAAGTTGGTAAACAATCGCTGGCTGTATGTAGAGACATTCATTCATGTCTCCAGTCCTTAATGTATTTAAAAAAAAACTTATACACACTTCATTTTATCTTTCTAGTATTCATAATTGGATTGAAACTTATTGTAACAAAGAAAATAATAAAGTAACTCTTCACAAGTTGGTCCACAAGAGCTGGAGACATTAATTCCTGTTTGGCAATTTTTAAGTAGAGTAATACAAGCAGTGTCTTAGGCCTTTGGTGTGGCATCAAAGAATATGCTCATGGGAAGAGTTCAACTTAACTTGATCCAGAAATACCTATTTATTCCGCTTGAATGTTAAAGTCAACTCAAAAAGCATTTACATGTACATCCAGCCTTTTGCTTTGAACTTCGATAACTTCAAATGCTAAAAACTTATAACTTAAAGGAATGTTCATCGTTTCTACAATAGGCAAGAGGAACCATAAGAAGTAAGCAAAAATCTAGGAGCTCCATTCACATATATAGTATATATACATTCTAACAATAAGTATTTTGACACCCATGCAAATGACGATATTTGCGGTCCTGATATAAGTCACGTTCTCCGCCGTTAAGTATCGTGTAGGAAACAACATTGGTATTAGTCGCATGCAAGGTGCCACGAAGTGCAGAGTTATCTGATTTCGAGAAAGGTGTAATGGTCGGGTATCACAGAAATGACCGATCCTTAAGGGACATGTCTAGTGAGCTGAATTATCCAAAATCGACACATTTGCTAGGTTTTCATGCTCGTTCTGCCTCCCATAAGCCTTTGATCCCAAAGTCCAACCGCGCTGATCGGTTAGTGTGGTTCAAATCATGTCAAAATTGGACCGTAGATCTGTGGAAGTGGGTTTCGTGGAGGGACGAATCTAGGTTCTCCCTCTACCGTTCAGACGGAAGGGTCTGGATCTGCGTCTGCCTGGAGAACGCCTCCTGCCAGAATGCATTGTGCCCACAGTAAAGTTCGGCGGAGGTGTAATTATGGTCTGGGGGTGTTTCTCATGGTATGAACTGGGCCCCTTGGTCCCAATTCATGGTAAGTTCAACGCCGACGCCTACTGCACTATTTGGATGACAGTGTGCTACCTACGTTGTGTGAATTTTACGGGTTGGACCCATGTTACTTCCAGGACGACAACGCCAGCTATCATGTTGCGAGGTCCACCATG
Organism: Dolomedes plantarius; assembly: GCA_907164885.2. Classification (NCBI taxonomy): domain Eukaryota; kingdom Metazoa; phylum Arthropoda; class Arachnida; order Araneae; family Dolomedidae; genus Dolomedes; species Dolomedes plantarius. The sequence continues at coordinate 174,612,231 of OU015495.1, read as the reverse complement.
GATTGGTATGGTGACAATGGGGTTAACCGAATGGGCTAGCCTGCCCAGAGCCCAGACCTGAACTCTATCTAGAACCTCTGGGATGAGTTGGATCGCCGAATAAAGGGCTGCAGCAACCGTTCAAAATCGGTGATGGAACTTACATGTCTTCTCGAAGCAGAGTGGAAGAAATTACCTCTAGTCGTCATACAAGGACGTGTGGAAAGCATGCCCCGGAGGGTTGATGCTGTAATTGCCTCTCGTGGAAGCTCTACGAATTATTGAATATGAATAAATTTTGTCTTTATTTTCTATCAGATGTGTCCAAATACTTATTAGTAGATAGTGTATGTATATATATATATATATATATATACACTGAAGTGCCACTGAATTAGGGATACCTACCTAGTAACGAGTTGGGCCTCCTATGGCCTTGATAACGGCTGCCACACGACGAGGCATAGATTCAACAAGTTTCTGGAAACGTTCCACGGGAATGGCTTCCCAAATAATGGCTAAAGCTGTCCATAAATCAGTAAGGTTCTTTGGTGCTGTGTGAGGGCCTTTCACGCCTTGTTCCAAAACATCCCAAAGATGCTCAATAGGATTTAAGTCTGGGCTTCTACGTTGGCAATTCATGAGAGAGAAATCAGAGGAATGCTCATCCAACCAGCCAGTAGCCAACCGGGACTTGTGAGAGGTACAGTTGTCTTGCTGGAAAACTCCATTACCGTGCGGATAACAGAACAGCATAAACGGATGGAGGTGATCACCCAGCAACTCTACGTACCGAATTGCATTGAGGGAGGTTGGTTACACACACCAAAGATCCCAAACTGTGCCACGAAAAAACACCCCAGACCAAGATTGAGCCACCATGCCCTTGTACAGTTCCATCCGGGCATGCAGGATCCATGGTTTCATGAGCCTGACGCCATATTCTCCGCCTCCCGTCGGCGTTAAGTAGTCAGAATCGAGACTCATCACTCCATGCTACTCGTTTCCAGTCCTCTACACTCCAGTCTCTGTGCTCTCTTGCCCATGCAAGACGTGCAGCCCGATGGCGAGTATAGAGCAATGGTACTCTCGTAGGTCGACGGCTCCCGAAACCCATACGGTGAAGCGAGCGTTTCACAGTCCGTTTACTGACTGTACGACTAGCACCGTCATTAAACTGGGTGGTAATTTGAGATAATGTTTGGCTTCGTTGGCTACGTACAATACGCCTGAGCCGTCTGTCACCACGCACTGTCAAGGCTAATTGTCCTTTGCAGTTTGCCCGATCGCTAGTTTTTTTCTACCATCCATGTATTCTTGGTATACTCTTGACACTGTCGACCTTGAAAATCCTAGCTGTCTGACGATTTCGGAAATTGAATGGCCCATGCGTCGCGTACCTACGATCTGTCCGCGATCGAAGGGGTCTAAATCAGTCAGTTTACCCATACTGGCAATTCCAACAACTAATTCAGAACAACCACAGTTCGCGCTATATATGCAGTTACCATACCGCCCTCACTTGCGCATACATGATGCGCAGCGCTACACAATTTGCATAGGCTTTGCTATCCCTAATTCAGTGGCACTTCAGTGTATATATATATATATATATATATATATATATATATATATATATATATATATATATATATATATATATATATATATATATATATATATATAAAGGGGGAAATGCATTCCCGACCTAATTAGAAAATGAAAGACCGGTTGGGAACAATACCGATTCCGAACGTATCACGTTAAAACTTTTTAGGGTAATTTAAGTTTTGACCAGATTTCAAGCAATTCATGTCTCCCGTCGACATGCGCTGGCTATACAGAGATATTTCATCTTGCCTGTGGTCCTTAATGTGTTAAAAATTACTCATACACACGTAACTTTATCTTTGTAGCCTCTATAATCAGCATGAAACTTATTATCAAAAATTAAATAATAATGCAACTTTTGATAAGTTGGCAAGCCAAATAAATTAATTATTACTGCTTGTTCAGTCTTCTCAAAAGACTTACTATTTTTATTTTTATTTTTAAATAATTCATTATAATAATTATTTCATTTTATTCATCATATTGTTTGTAATTTGTATTCTAATTATGTTTCTGGTCAATGATGGCATCGCTATGTATTTTTCTTTTTTTACTTCAAGCTAAAATGTTTTTTATTCTGTTGTTGTTGAACATTCGATTCTGAGTAATGGTAAGAAAAATGGCTAAGAAATGTTTAATATGTTGTGGTGTATATTCTATTCTAAGCAATATCATGTAAGAATTCAAAAATCGCTACGTTGGATGCGATTCCGTTTATTCTTTTATTTTGTTAAAGATTCTGTGCAGATTATTGTTCACGATGTTGACATTTTGAAGTGAGTTATTCATTTTGTAAAACCGAATTCCGAAGGGTTATTCAGTGTGTCAGGAATTCAACAGTAATATGTTAAAATGATGCCAATTATTAAATGCATTTTAAAGATACATGCTTGGAACTAAATATTTTTAGTGTTGACTTATTATTCAAGTATTATTCAGATGATGTTAAAGGTAAGCCATTCTAGTATTACCTTTATTAAAAGAAGTTAGAAAATTGATTAGTTGCACTTAAACAAGAACATTAAATATTTTTGTTAATAAATTCTTATGCAGTCCACTAAGATATAAAATTATATTAATAAAATTTACTGAACCCACACTGCTTTTTAATGAAAAAAGGATTCTAAAATTTTAAGGCGACAATGGACCTTCAGGTTTACAAAAATATGTCCCCAAAATGATTTTTTTTTTCTTTCAGAAAATGATTCTGCAACTCATCAGCTTTAAATTTAAAAAATGTATGTTGATCCGATCATTATTAACCGAGTTATAAGTATTTATTTCAAACGTAAACAATGGAAATGATAGACAAATTAAAACTTTAAATGCTATTTTCTCAAAACAAGTTTTCATGTCGTTTCGATAAGTTCAAAATGCTCCCTGCGTCATAATTTTTCTTAAATTTTCATAAAATTTCATAAAATGATTATTTCCATATGTTAGAATAAAACTTACTAATAAATTCATAATACTATTTTAAAACAACTTAAAATTTTTAGAATAAAAAAAAAATCATAAAATTTTGCATAAAAGGACCTATTTTCATCGATTTCTTTTCTAGTTTTTATAAATATGACTGTAAATCAAATATTTCTAGTAACTTTTATTATAACTATATAAAGCTAGCTTAAGAAAGAGAATTAGGTATTTGAGACAAAAATTTATGTGCATGGAGCATTTTTAAATGGAGTAATTAACAAACTGATTTTAATTAATTACAAATTTAATTAATTACTTTCTAAATTTTTTTATTTAACATTTTCAACTCTAAACAACACTGTATAAGTATACAAAATTTCATAGCAATTGGTTGATAAATTAAAAAAAAGTTTTTCATGGTCCATTGTCGCCTTAAGGGAACAGTGGACCTTCAAACCTAACTGTTTTTGTTTTGAATGGATTTGCTTGAAATTTGAATATGTGATTAGTACCATAGATATGTAAAAGTGGTTAAACTTTAAGGATGAAATATTTATAATTTATGGAATATTAATTATTAATTATATAAAAAATTCGCCTAATTAAAAATGTTCCATGCGCATTTCTTTTGCATATAATATGGTAATTTTTATTTACAGGATACCTTGTAGAACTAACAATGAAACTTACTGCTTATTTTAAGCATTCATTAAATATATAAAGAGAAAAAAATAATAATAGAGAAAACACCCTTTTTATTACGCAAAATACCTATAAATCACCCTTTCAAGTACAAAATTTAGAAATTCTGAGCTACGAAGCATAATTATTTTCAATAAGATTTATTTGATATACAGTTAAGTATATAAAACTTAAATTTCAAAGCAATACGATAATTAGATTTGCGCCCGGAGCAGTTTGAATATTCGTATGACATGAAAATGCTTATTTTGAGAAAAACACATTTAAAGTTATTGCTATGAGTAACCACATAATATCTAAATTAAATACAAATGCCTATAAGTAGGAAAGTAATCACAGAAATGAAAAATTATTTTTGCAATACATTCCTACTCGTCCGCTGTTTCACAATTCAATAAAATAAAAAAAAATCGAATTTTTGGACAAATTTCACAATTTTGAAAGTCCACTGTCCCCTTAAAAAGTTAATTTTTCAATAATGATCGCGATATTTTACTTCCGATAAGGAGGGGGAAAACAAAAAAAGCATTTTACCCTAAAAATCTGGATTTCCGTGTCTTCTTTTTTTGGCGATAAAAAAGGTACCCAACGCCAAGTAACCCTTTGGCACGGCACGGATTCTTCCCATAATCTCCGCGAAGTGTTGCCGCCTACCTCCGCATCGCGCCAGATCCCCCGCATCCATTATGCATGATGTCTGGTTGAGTTGCTCTCTTGAAAGTCAAGCAGACGATATGGAAGCATTATAACTTGACATCAAAAAACGAAGTTCCGACTCCCTCGACGACGGGGCCCACATAGGAGGCTATTCTTCTCAGCACTTTCCCCCTATTTTTACCGACAGTGGTACTTCTGTTTAAAGGCTGAAAGTGTCTGCAAGAGAGATTGGATGGCGAATATTAAGTTCGCCGAATAAAGTATTTTCGAGACCGGGAACGTAAGGGATTTTCGAAAAACAAAGAAAGATATTTCAGGGCTTTTGAATGCCATTTGCATCCGCGGAGACGTTGCAATTTCTTTCGAGAGAAACAAGGGTGTTTCTTGGCTGCTGTTTTTGAAAACTAAAATTTTAATTATATGAACATTTTTTCCCTCAATTAATTACACAATATAATTTTGACGTTTAAAAAATTATATTTATTGGAATGTTAATTAATTTAAATGTATGTGCAAATAGAAAAATATTTTTTAGTACGCATTCCAAAAAATTTTTTAAGTTAATTAAAATCTATAGCTTAAAATAATTAATATTGTTGAGTTTGTTTAGTTGCATCTTAATTAATTTAAATTTCTCTGCAAATAGAAAAGAATCTATTTCAGTGAAAAAATTGAATAAATTTAAAATTAAAAGATTTATGATGAAATTTATATGTAGGTATATGTGCGTGTATATTTAAAACAAATTTATAGAACGAAGAATATATATTGCTAATTTCATGTCCCTAGTTTAATGTTTATAATTTTTTCAAAACTATTGCTAGTTTTAAATATTATAATTTTAAAAAAAAATTGCTGAACGGTGGAAGTATAAGAGATCATAAGATTTTGTAACGCTAATAAATTAAGATTCCAATTATCAATCTTGTGAGAAAAATAACTTTCAACGGCACTCACAAGTAAGGGTTCAAGGTCAACTAAGGTTCAGTAAGTTTTCAATGGGGCGAGTAGGAGTTCAAGGTCAACTAAGGTTTAGTAAGGGTTCAATGGGGCGAGTAGGGGTTCATAGGTTACCATTCGCATATCCGACAATTTTACCAAACGCACGTTTTCAATAATTTGATGTCACAATTTTTCAATTAATGCGGGAAAATTTAACCCAGAACAATTCATTCAGATTTGAATGTGGAAGTCTTTATTTTTTTTAAAAAACTTTCTAGATTATATTAAGGCACTGGAAACGAACCCTTTTATCGTAATCTTAAAGAACTATCATCTCAGAATTTTTAACCCAAAAAAATATTTCAGGTAGTCTATTCTAACGAAACTACCGTGGGTTATTAAACCAAGAATGTATATATATATATATATATATATATATATATATATATATATATATATATATATATATATATATATATTTTTATATATATATATATATATATATATATATATATATATATATATATATATATATATATATTTATATATATATATATATATATTTATATATATATATATATATATATATATATATATATATATATATATATATATATATATATATATAATGTTAATCTCCCGGTTTAAGACTGCGAAGTAGTCTTAGAATAATATATATAATTGTATAATAATTGTACATAAAGGTTGTAAATATAATATATTTCTCTTGGGCTTATTTGACGAGAACTTTACATTGCGTTCGTTCTTCAAACTATCGGTGGGGTATCTGAAACTGGCTCGTAACTCGAATTTTAGCTAGCAAATCAAGGCAAAAAAATAGATCGAGAGACTGCTCGTATCTCAAAAAAATTCGGAAGTCGAGGTACCATTTTGTATGCTAAAGAAAATATTTATGTTCCAGCATATATACTTTTTTTAATCTGTGATTAGAAATATTCTAAAGGAAACATTCCTTGTAGCTGAACTTTGAAGAGGAAGATTTGTAAAGTCAGCAAAGGAACTGGAACTTTTATGCAGAGTTAAGAACGGAGAGAACGTTTGCGTTGTTTCCAAAAAAATCTCAGTCCGGTGCCAGTCTCTAGTTTTAGTTACCGGTTCCAAAAATCAATATTTAATCTCCAATGAGTTCTAGGAACACTCCTATGTAATATTCAAAACGAGCTTAAATAGCACATTTTTGAGATATATGTTATTCATGTTGTATTTAAAGCAACGTTAGCACGTTGGTTTTTTAACTGCACAGAATTGTATTTGATTGTGGAGCATTTCAGGCGAAGAATTTAATGCGTTTGTTACGCGTAAACTATTTAAGGAATAAAATCACTCTATTGTTTGAGGTTTATGAAAAGTAAAGCAATTCTGAACGAAATCGATATTTCCCACTTTTAAGTGCATAGAAATTGAATATAATAATCGAACTTCTCTGAAGCTAAAAAAAAAAATAGTTAATTCAACAATATTGATTTTTTGTTGGCATATCAAAATCAATTTTCAGATTTATTTGTGAAAATCACCAGGACTTTGATGTAAATTTCCGCTAGTGAAAGGATTTTTTTTTTTTGCTTAATTCGTAGTGAAATTATTAAGTAGAAAATCACGGATAAGTTGATTCAATAATCAGAAATAGGTTCGCATTATTTGTAAAAAAAAGTTCAGTAGTTTCTCATTTATACAACTTGTTATTCCTGCCCTTTCTTTCTATACTAGTTTCCCTCTATACTGATCTATCATTTCATTTTTTCCTTAGAAAGGGACTCGACATCATGTAATGAAATTTTTTAGCAACAACAAACTGGAGCTAAACCTTGTTCTTACTCTATGTTATTTAGACGATGTTAGTTTATAATGTAATATTCTGCTTTTCAAAAGATAGTATATACTAATTGGTACCCGTCAAAACATGACGGCTGGATAGTAAGTAAATGTACTAATACACAAATTATACTCAACACATCATTGCCAAATGTTGAAAATCATAATATTAAGAAGGGGGTCTGGGACACATTTTGAAATTTTTCTTATTTTTTTTAGTGAAAATTTTGAATTTTTTTGTGATAATTAACCATATTATTTTTAAACAAAATCCCATCATAAAACTTCTCAAAAAGTTTTTAAATAATTTTAAAATTTAAAATTTTTAATAAAAGTGGGGTAATTTAAAATCGTTATAACTCGATATTATTTGTCCAATTTTGAAATTTTTTCATTTAATTAAACAGAAATATTTAAGTTTTAATTTTGAATCACCATTTTTTAAACTATTAATTTTTAAAAAATTAAAAATATTTAGATTAAAAATTACGAAAAAAATATTTAACTTATATTTAAAAAACCATATTTTCAAAAGTAAATATTTTTTTTTTCAAATTTGCTGAACCAAAATTAAAGTAAAATAGTTGAAAAAGACATGTTACGAGTTTCAACCATTTATCTTTAACGGTTCTTGACTTATAACAATTTAAGGACGAGAAATGTGGAAAAAACCTATGAAACAGAAAAACGCACTTACAGGTTTAAACAGCGAGTGGCTACTATTAGAATGTTGGAAATAAAAATCTCCTGTTCTAATTAAGATAGAAACATGATTTAAATGTCATTTAAAGCGCACAAAAAACACAAAAAATTTTAATGCAATAAAAAATTTTTCGAAAATTTGGACAATTTTGTGTCCTGGACCCCCTTAAGAAGAGAGATATATTCTTTTAAAAATTACTATTGACCCCCCCTCCCCAAAAAAAAAGAAATGGGGTTATTCAACAGTGCGAGACAAATCCTTCAGGTTTAATCTCCTTCAGGTTTAATTTTATAACTCCCAAAAATAATTAAAAATTAAAAAAAAGATAGAGAGAGAGCTAGAGAGATTCCTCGGAATAAAACAATTGCAAAGGGTTTAAGCGGCCTCGTGCTTAGTAAACATCTATAAAAGCCACATTTAAACATGTCAATGAGCATGCGCAGAAAGAAATTTTTGATTGTAAATTATCGGTCATTAATAGGAATTGCGGTTACAAAAACCAACACATCTATAGATGACACATCTATAGATGAAAATCTTTCATTTAAAAGGGGGCTCACAACCTTTGAAACTTAAAAAAATCGATTTTTGGTTTTTGCTATATTCTGATTTTTGGGACATTTCTGAACAATATGCAAAAAAACCGCATAAAAAAAATTTGCATTATTTCTCGAGTTATGAGAGTTTATGTAAACCTCACTCTGTTGCCATAGCCATGTTATTCCAACTTTAACTTCAGTTTTCTCAAATATGTGGATTGCGCGCACTGTTACTCCCAAACTATGTGAGCTAGACACACAAAATTTTTATCAGATCTGTATTATAAGCTTCTTTACACACTAAAACTAGAAAAGTTAAAAAAAATTTTGTAAAAAAAATTTTTACACTTGAAAATGTTTTAAAAAATTGCTAAATTTTAAATTTTTTCAAATTTTATGTAAATTTTTCAATTTAAACTATATTTTTTGTAAATTTTTTGGTTTTACATTATACTTGAATGTATTATTAATTTAATTTGACCAAAAAATAGTTTCTGTATGCATATTTCTTAATTTTATGATGCGCTAAACATCCAATGATTTTTTTCCCTTTTTAGTAATGTGTACATTTAAAAATAAAATCTAAAAATTATTTATGGCTTTAGAAGTTCTATTTTTGTATAAAATATAACTGAAGACTTGTAATTTTGATATAAAACAAAAAAATTATATATATATATATATATATATATATATATATATATATATATATATATATATATATATATATATATATATATATATATATATATATATATATTAATATTATTGGAGTTTCAGTAGCTCGATTTTGATCATGTTTAGGGTCATTTCCCCGTAGTCAAAGGTTAAGACAAAAATGAAGGAAATTGATGCCGTAGTTTTCTATCACGGAGACTGCCCAAAGAACCTGCTTAGCCACTTAAATATGTAGATAGCATAATAAATCAATAAGATTGTATTTACATACAGCCGTGCACATGGTACATTGGTCAGAGTAGGGAGCGTCCCCCCAGTGAGTTTGGGTTCATACCCTGAGTAAGCTTTAGTCGTGTCCCTCCATGTTGCGTAATTGAGAATTAAAATTAATTCTGAAAAATGCATAGCAGTAATGTTCACCTCAAAACTCATAACTACAAGATAAAAAGAACTTTTTTTCTACCAAGTTTTTAAATTTTCTGTTGAATCATACAAACTTGACAATTCTATGTATTAATAAATGCTTTTTTAAAGATTTTTTGATGAATTATCGCATCAACTTGAAAGAAAATGAAGTTAATTGGAAGTTAACTTGAGTATAACTTTTCGTTCCCGTCACGGCCGATGGATGGCTGCACCAGTCTACAAAACAAAATTAACTAAAAATGAATTCAATGCTGCTTAAAGAATTATTAATGCTTGCCTTATTTAATGGCTTAAAGTATTAAAATAAGGCATTGTCATCGTGTTCTGAGCTATTCTAAAAGTTTCAAATGTCTAGCTAGTCGGGAAGTTAGTTAAAAATCGATTGCAAGATTTGTACCGGACAAGCACACACACACACATACACACACACACAAACAAACAAACAAACAAGAAAGCGAGTTATTAAAAACATGAAAAGAACCTTTAATAATCATCAAATAAAAATCGGTAACACAAAAATCACCTGGTTTGCCACTGTCAAATACTTAGGCGTTATATTAGATAAAAAAGACCACTTTGAAACAACACATCACTCATGTTAGGAAAAAGTTCCGAGGAGCTCGCAGATTACTTTACTCCTTAATTGCTCGAAACAGCATTAGCAACAAATTGCTCATGTACAAATCATATCTTCGTCCTATTTTAACTTATGGAGGGCCAGCATGGTCATACTGTGCTAAGTCACACATTAAATACCTAGATTCTGCACAGAGCAGCACCATTGCACAAATCATTAATGAACAAATAAATATGTATTAAAAATCAAATAAATATGTATTGCTGTCCCTAAACTTCCTACTCTACTTTTGCTCAACTTAGTATCTGTCGTATTCCCTGCAAACTACAGTCCATGCAAGTTGCTTTCTCACTTTACCTACTTCGAACTCACGGATCTTGAGCGCACCAATCATACTTCTCCTTACTCTCAACTTTCTGACAAATCACGGTTCCCCGCTGCTTACGCTCTGAAAGCCGGCACTAGAGGGCTTGGCACAGGAAGTGCAGTTAGACCAATTTTCTTATGGTCTTATGGTCTTATGGTCGCATCCTGATTTGTTTACTTATTTTGTAAGGTATACATAAGATTCGATTCACAAGAATCGAACTTTTGAGTGAATGAATTAAAGAAGCTGCTTGAGATATGCTAATTTCGGCATACGCGCTTGGTATAAATACCAAGCAGCTTGATTAAAAAATAGGTTGAAAAAGGTTTTGTTAAGGTTGACAGATAAGCGAGTTAAGGGACCTACGAGGAAAGCAGCTCCAGGTGCTATCATGCGCTAGTGCTTAGGGGGACCAAAGTTTACGTAGCAGAACTGCTGGTTTGTGAGTATGGCAAAGTGTATTTTTATTGAATTCTAACATATATATTCCGTACAAGTAGTACGTATGCTTATTGCTGTAAAAGCAAATTATATATGTGCAACGAATTCAATAAACATTGTTTCATGTATAAACTGTGTTTGTATCAAATTCATTTAGAGTGCCACTTCAAATTATATACACCCAAGTCTGGGTGGAAGTGAGCTATTCTCTATAACTTTTTAAATTATAGAAAATACCTGCGTAAAAACAACGTAAATTACTCCCTTCACGTAATTTTAGTTTTTATGAATAAGTTGTCCTTCGGTTTTATAAATTGAAAATACATATATGATACAAACCTGAATGTCTTATCTCTAATATTAAATTTTTTACGGCCCACCAATCATGTCTTAATGCAAAACAAATATTTTCCTCTTTTCTACGTATAATGCTACTGTAAACATAACCTTGTTGCGTAATTAATGTTTATTCCCACATTATATTTCCGAAATAATTAAATTCCTAAAAGCATAATATTTCTGTTAACCAATGTAAACTAAATTAACAAATTAATTAACTTATAACAGTGATAAATCGGTTACGTAATAATTTCCTTTGATTACTTTTTTTTAAAAATAAAATAGAAATACAAATGTTTTCGTAAACGTTACAGTGAAAGTCCTGTCTAATAAGAAATTTTTACCTTTTGTTGAATGTCTAGCTTGGCATGTTATAACAACATTCAACTAAAAAGTATTAAACGCTTTTGAAAAAATTATATTATAAAGTCATTTACTTCTTCAGTTAATTTTCTCAAAACATTTACATTAAATTTCAATTAATTATTTTTTTAGATAAAAAGTAATTGGGTTCTTCTATTCACTGAAATGCTTTCATTAAATTAAATAAATCTGATTTCCCTTGGGTAATTTCTATAGATATTTTTTATTTACTTTAGTACTTAAAAAAAAAGGTTATTTATGTCATTGAAAGTCACGTAATCTAGCAGAGGACAAAAATTTTCATAAGAACTTTGGGAAAGAAACTGAAACTTCTAAAAGTTTTAATTAGAAAATTAGAGCCTCCATTCTCGGATGTATCTTAATTTTCCGCAAGACGTTTCTGTAAGTACTTTCCTGAAGACAAAACTAGAACCTCCTAAAATGAATTGAAGTTAAATTCTGCTTACGTCTCTTAACGCAGTTACGAATTTAAGTGTCTCGTTTGCCTCTATTTTCAACTCCGTTCTCAGCAGAGAATTAGCAGAAGTGTTGCGATATTCGTAACTCGGTAGAAAGAAGTTTTGAGTTTTATAGCAGAACTTTACACTGAAATTAAATAAATTGTCTTTAAATACGAATGGTATCATTCTAAATGGCCCACTGAAACAAAAATTATTAAATTGGAATTGCAGTTAATACTTCTAAACATCGTTAAAGCGAAGTATTAATACGAAATAGTTAATGTATCATCATTAATACACTTACTTTCTATAATTACAAACAGCGGATGAACAGCGCATACGTGTGTGTCTATATATATATATATATATATATATGTGTGTGTGTGTATATATATATATATATATATCGAACTTGAAGCATTCCCAGACTACTGGTTTAAGAAACAACTTTCTGATAATTGGGCAAGTTCACAGCAGAAATTTCCAAATTGAAATCTTAAGTATTTCGAACCTTTTAATGATATTGTCTAATATCATATTTGATCGAAGGAACTAAATCACCGAAGACCACTTTTATTTTTTATTCAAAAGGGAAATAATTTTACATTGATTGTAATTCAATTTATTACGGAAAACTAGAAACATTCTGATAGGACTAATTTCTATCCAAATTAATACTGTGTATTAAAATGCCGTATCACGAAAAAAGTCATATTTTACTAATTCTCAGTTTGATACACAAGGAAAAACAAAATTTCGAAATGTTCTTTAACTCAATGTAAGATATTTATGTCCATTTCCTCACATTCGAAATGAAATAGCTCTCGTAATTTTTACCATGTTTTTATTAACTTGATTTCTTGTTTGTGTGTGTGTGTGTTTGTCTGGTACAAATTTTGCAATCGATTTTTAACTAACTTCCCTACTAGCTAGGCATTTGAAACTTTTAGAATAGCTCAGAACACGATGACAATGCATTTTTTAATACTTTTAGCCATCTTTATTCCATATTTTAAAATCCATTACGTAAATATACGAGTAGCGTCTGCAGTCAAATGTAACTGCACTACAGGCGCCATCTATTGACGTAATATTGAACCTATTAACGTAATAGCGAAATTTAAAAACATGGTATATAAAAAGTATTTTTATCTTGAATTATTATAGAGATTCAAAAGAATTCTAGCAACATCTTGATTCGTAAATGTCACATTTTCTTCTTGTATTGGAAAATTTACTTTTATCGGAAAATAGTATATTTGATTAGTAAAGCAATATATAATAATTTTCATATTGAATATATTAATTTATTTCACTATGTAGAAAACAAAAGAAATAAGCTTCTTATGCCACAGATATATGTGTGTTCATTTCCAATTCTAAATTTTTACTGAAACTTTTGGTTTAGAAACTTCTACAAAAGATTTACACTAAGGATGTCCATTCTTAAACGATTTGAGCTTGTTTTGGAGATCCATCCTTATAGGTACTTTATTTTTCCATTAAAACTATTATAACGAGTTTTAGGGGAGAACATTGCTTACCATCTTATATCATTGTTAACTTTCTCTATCATTATTTAAATAATGTTTGAAATATATTAATCAATATCTTATCAAACAGTCTGTCTGTTTAACATTATTACATTACAAAAATCAATTCATGTTGAATTATAATAATATTAAAATATTAGTATAAATTTTGGAAAGCCAATTTATTTTTTGCCTATTTATTTTTTAACAGGCATGCTTTTTAGTGTTGTTTGTTCTGAGTTATAGACGAGAAAAATTCTAAATTAAAATATTTTAAAATTCAGATCTACTCTAAACAACAGAGAATATAGACATGAAGCCGTCTGAAAAATAAAGATAAATATATCAGTAGTACTAAGTTTATACATAAATTATCATATACATCTTATTAATTATAGTTTAAAAGCGTTATATTTACCTTCTGGCACACTGAAACGGACTTCGACTAGTCGTTCTATGGCTCTGGCATTAGGTTCAGATGCTATGGGTTCGAGTCCAACTGTTGGCATGAATGTTTGCAGCCGTTCGGAATCGGCTTTAAACTGTAGGTCCCGGTCTAATTAGCCCTCGTGTATCAAAAAGTTGACCGTAGCCCTCCAAACCAAACCGAACCAAACCGACTAGTTGTTTTACAATGAAAATTTACTTTGGTCGTAGCCCCTATGGAAGATATTTTGGTAAACGAAATCGAAATTCACTAAATTGCTAGTCTTTTACTAGGTATGTCTTTAAAGATAATCTATGATGTGTGAAAATAAGCAGCATTTTATAAATAGAACACATCCAGAGTAATCAAAGGAGTCATTTGCCGTGCAGACGTTTGTTGCTCTGTTTCTAATGACGACAGCTGAATTTGCTTTACAAATTCAAATCAAGCATTTTTATGCCAATTATTAGCAAATATTGATATTTTGCAATTCCATGAAGGCTTCAGAACCTTTATCTGATAGTAGTGTTGTTGTTATTTCTGATGCCCCTTCAAGTCCCTAAAAGTGTTGAGCAGAGTGATGCGGCTCCGGTTTCAAATAGCACCACAAGGGTCGGAGTCCGACTTGGCTAAAGGACCGGTCCCGTAATTTTAAACCGAATCAAGTGACAAGACCGGACCACTTGACCCTGCACCTCCAGAAGTAAATTTGAGAAGTTGTAGGACACTGCAGCCATGACAGATTTTTCGTGCACCAGCTGCCATTAGTGCACACGGCGGTGGATTTGCCAGCGGCGAGCATCGAACCATTGACGTTCAGATCACTAGACCGCTGCTCTTGCCAGCTGGGCCATCACGCTGATAGTAGTTTATTGCAGTTGTAAAAAAGGGCGTAAGAAAAACACGTATGGGAAAGCTTCACTAATCTGATTTTACTTCTTAGTGAATTTCGAGTAAACTTCCACCTAAACAGAAGAAAAATTTAACAGTTTTATGAAATGAAAAAAGGAATCGTTCATAAAAAGAGTTAAAGTTCTAGGTTTTATTAAAGGAGAAATATTGAATTTTAGCCTCTATTCATTCTGACGATGCTTTTTCCGTGTAACTGACTCCTACTAAATGATGAAAGTTTTGCACTTGACGTTGTAATCTTGAAAAGACATGTGTTCAAAATAAATTCTAAGTGTGCAGCTAATGTAGCTAATGTAATATGCAGCTAATGTAGAAATAGCCCACGGTTCTTTATGCAGCTAATGTAGAAATAGCCCACGGTTAATTTTTAAAATTTATTAACGTTAAATATAGGTATCAGTTTTAACAGTCATGATGGAGTCAATCGCCAATATGTAATGTATCCTATTCTCGCTGAGCGACTGACATCTGCGGCAAAGTCAGCCCAGTTCTTCCCTTTACTGCGACATATACATGACAATAAATCTAGATCCATCTTAGGACCTGTTCACATAGAATCCGTCAGCGTCAGCGTCAAAGATTCCGTTGCCGCTGATTGGTTAAATGGGTTAATGATTGGGATATGATTGGTTTAAAAATTTTACGCTGACGCTGACGGATTCTATGCGAACAAACCCTAAGATGGATATAGATTTATCGTCATGTATAAGTCGCAATAAAGGGAAGAACTGGGCTGACCTTGACGCAATTGTCAGTCGCTCAGCTAGAAAAGGATACATTACAAGTTGGCGATTGACTCCATCAGGATTGTTAAAACTGTTACCTACACTTAACGACAGCAACGAGAAACAGATACATTCTGCTACCTGTCTC
The DNA here is from genome assembly GCA_907164885.2 of Dolomedes plantarius. Taxonomy (NCBI): domain Eukaryota; kingdom Metazoa; phylum Arthropoda; class Arachnida; order Araneae; family Dolomedidae; genus Dolomedes; species Dolomedes plantarius. Next base: position 174,596,450 of record OU015495.1, on the reverse strand, counting down.
TGTGGATGTCATAAAAGCCTTCACTCCACTAGGAGAAGGAGAAAAGAGGCAATTTATTTGCGCATGCGCATAATCTCCTCTTTCTATTCTGATTGGCTGTCGAGCATGGCGGCAGAGACAAAAGTTGAACTGTTTCCAACTTGAAACCGCAGAGACCAGAGACAGAGACGAGCCGGGGGAGAGAAAATTTGCTTGTAATACGCATGCGCAACAACGAAGATACATGATTTTCGTCTCCGTCGCCGTTGGTGTGGAGTAATCATTAGGCTTTCTCCGTTTTTAGTGAGCGTAGTAGTGATTCTTTCACTGGCTCGTCACCTTTATCAAAACTTTTTAGACACGACTTGATATTGGGCTGCACGTCTCTATGGGGTTGAATTAATACGGACATAATATTAATAACAGTGTATTTACATTTAGGTCTGAAAGTTAAAAAAAACCAGCTTTTTTAATAAAATGTAGTTTTTAACTATTAATGTTGTATACTTCCACCAGTGGCGCTAAAATGTATTTGCAGTAAATGTACTATAAAAGTCATCAAAACTTTCACATTGTGTTTATATTACATCACTTTTTAAGTACCGGATTTCTTTTTATCTCTTTGGCTTGCGATTTACAGTCTCGACTACCGCCTATCTTGCTGATATAATTTATATGATATTTTTATAAAAAAAAAATATTTTTGTGTCACCATGCCATAAAATGTAATTTTAGTCAATGAAGCAGAGTAAAATATTGATAGTTATTTGAATTTGACGAGATCTTAAAATAGAAAAAAAAAATTTAATGCAAGCTGAAAAGGATCGACTTGCATCAAGTAATTTAATATATATTTATCGCTCCTCTTTTTAGATGCTGTCGAAAAATGAATACTCCTTTACATTTGGAGCTTAGCGTATGTTATTTAACTACTGGAATGCAGTAAGCTTACTTATATGCGCATAAATAAGAGATCGCATAAACATATAAGATGTACAAATTATGAAAAATAATCTTAGCGAAACGAAGGAAGTTAACGAGCCGTGCATGTCTTAAAGCATAAAGCAATACCCCAACGGGTCATTAAACGTTGCAATTTCCCTATATTCTTTGCTCTACCAGCCGAAAAAACATGCTGACATCGTTCCGTACATCTGCAACCAAAGCTATAAAAATATCTCTGTGCCGTATACTAAATGTGCAGCGATAAAATACTGGCTCGAGTTTCTACAAAGTACTCGCCTTGAAAATCGTTAGCAAGTTAGATAAAAGTATAAACAAATATGTGTAAAATACAATATGTATATGACAATATTTTAATCGTCTTGATAAAGAGATATTATTAGATTCCCCAATCGCACTTATACGTTACTATTCAGTCATTTAAAACTGTTACCGAATGTACTACAAATATACCGTCCGAAAAACGTTTCCTAGCACAAAATATTCATTTTAAATATGAAACATAAAAAACTTTCGTGACTGGAATACATTTATCCCAGTATAAAATTAGAATATGGGCGAGAATTTAGTATATAACATGGATCATTTACGCTTAAATATGCCCAAAATTTCTATTGTAGAATGTACCTATAGAAACTAAATATTTTTTACTTTTACGTTTTGTAACATAATTTTGAAAGTACTACGGGCTCAGGAATTAATCCCGAGACCTCCTTAAAATAACCTGAAATATTTTGACCTCCCTCCAGGTCAAAATCCCTTGATTTTTTTTTCTACTACACCTTTATAACCTTTATTTACTTCTCTACTGTATTCCTTGCCTTTTGTTGTCTTTGTAAAGAACTGGTACATTCGGGACAACTCAAGTCCTTCTGTTGTCAAGGCAATGGTGAGCCGTAGCGTTAGTTATTATTACGGTGAAAGTTATGACTTCCTACAACATAAATAGTCGTAAAAGAAACCGATGTTTAAGGGCCTGTTCACATAGGAGTCTGTTGCGTTGCGTTAAGGAAAAGATGACGTTGGGACGAAAATAAACCAATTATATGTCTCTAAACGATTAGCAATGAAATTTTTAACGCCTATGATTGGTTTATTTTCGTCTCAACGTCATCTTTTCCATAACGCAACGCAACGGACTCCTATGTGAACAGGCCCTTAGTCGTTTTAAACTACGTAAAAACTAGAAACCAACCGCTATGAAAATTAAAAAAACATTTACAGTTGCATATGCGGATTATTAAATACATATAACTATGGATAAATTACAGCCAGTTTGTTTAATAATGCATTTTCCAATGTTTATAACATTGATTTTCTTATTCGGTGGATGGTGGTATTGTGCATATAATGGCTAATCTTCATTTTAGAGTATTTCATTTAGAAGGTAATCTCTTCGACAAAGTCAATCCGAGTAGTCAAACACTTAATCATTTCAGAATTATATTAAAAGAGACAACTTTTTTCCCTTAAATTCCCTACTGAATAACTTAAATGTCTTAATGATACAATAATGCATAATTTAAGACCCGTTAAAAGTTTTTTTCTGGGTAAATATTTTTAATAAATAGAATTAAGCCTCTTTTCGAATATACATTTTTGCGTAAAAAGTAAAATTTTTCTATTCAACTTTCAACTTTTATAAAAGCATATATATATATATATATATATATATATATAAAGTTTAAAAATTCGTAATAAAAGAAATTATGCTCAGGAAAATTTTCTGTTTAAGCGAATAGGATCAGAGGGACATTGGATTTTTTTTTCACGTAAAAAACTATAACAAATTCCAAAAGTAACCGAAAGAGGGCGCTTTTGCGTGACCACGTTAAGCCTGCATTGCAGGAGAGACATGCGTTACATGTTGTCATCTTCATGCAGGATGGTGTCCCTCCCCACATTTCACGTGATATCAAGACGCTCCTGTTGGAATCTTTCACTGAAGACCTAGTCTATAAGTCGAGGTTGTAAGGCTCAGTGGCCCTCATGATCCCCAGACTTGACCCGCAAATTTTCAGTTGTGCGGATACTTGAAGTCTCGTGTGTACCGGGGCTCCCCAACCACTTTGGTGGAACTGAAAAATGCCATTCGACAGACAGTCGCTGCCATCGATGCTAGAATCCGCTGTAATGGACTTAGTGACGCGCCTCACTTGCCTATTACCTTGTGCTCGTAGTAATGTTGAACATCTGTTACTTTAAAATAAATGCACAGTCTCAAGTTATTGTGATCTGTTGGATTTTTGTTTGAGTTTGCCTGATTTGAATAAAACGTCTCAGTATGACGTGTGAGCGCCCTCTTTCGGTTACTTTTGGAAACTTTTTTTTTTACATGGAAAAAAATCCAAACTCCTTCTGATCGTACTGGTGCAAACAGAAAAATTTCCGAGCATTACTTCTTCTATTATGAATTTTTTAACTTTGCACGAATTTATGACGCACCCGGTATATATATATATATATATATATATATATATATATATATATATATATATATATATATATATATATATATATATATACGTGTGTATGTATAATCTTCTCGATCGCAGAAGCAGTGGAACTATGTCAAGTTTACAAAGATTACTATCAACGTATTGATTATCTGAATGTCAATCAAACCAGGAAATGTAACAGAAGCCAGTTTAGCAAGGAGTAATAATTTCCATTGTAGAGAATTTATTAATGGAAATTAATGCATAGGGTAATTTTAATTCAACGGTGCGAGCTCACAGACCTTGTATTTTGTAATTCATAGAAAAGTACTTTAGTATGCATTGTTCATCTATTCTGTATTGGATACTGAGGTCCAATAGCCGTAAATCTCCGTTTTCAATTTCGACTTATAGTACAAGTCGTTGAATTATTTTTATCGGTAAATTATACCCAACGCTGTAAATGAAAAAAAAATCAGAAATTCAAAAAAAAACCTTTGATAAAAGACAGAAAATTTATAAAAAAACAATAGAAATCAGGATATGGTTCCAGAAATCGAAAATGTCCCTATATACAGCAGAGACAGCAGGTATGCAGTGCTAGTAATTTTAAACGTTTTCTTCAGTTTTATTCATGAACTTTAAAACAAAATTATTGCAATGCAAGAAAAAGATGTAAAAAGATATAAAAATTGATATCCTAAATAATTTTTGCAAAATTTTCGCCATTCTTAATTTTTATGACGTGAGAAACAAAATAGGATTCTTTGTAAAAATTGTTACAGCAAAAAAATGTTTTAATGCAATATACGATATTATATAAAATGTAGAAAAGTTTCAAATAAGATTTTAAAAATATGTTTTAAATATTGAATTCGAGAACAAATTTTCTTCCATTTATCTCTTATTTGCGTGCACTGTTAAATGATGAAATTTCGAAAATTTTCCGTAATATAATCTGATTTACCATTATTTCTATTCTTCTGATATTCGAAATAGACTTCAATATAATGCTACAATATTGCAAACTTGAAGCAAAAATAAATTTAAATTCATACATACATACATTGTTTTTTCGCTTGCAGGTTTACTTTGTCTCTTCTGAAAGTCGAATATGCTTAAAATTTCCCTTTTTCCTAAAGTTTTATCTTGTAGATTATTTTCACTGCCTTAAGCATACACTGCAAATAATAAGTTTTTTTTTTTGCACCTGACAATTTTAAACAGAATATTTCACCATTCCTGTCTTGAATCACTAAAATATGCTTTTATGTTTTCCTAAATTATGCTGAATATCGTTGCAGTAGATTTGTATTTCATTCTTATTTTAAATTTCTTTAATATTGCTAGATTTTTATAAATAAGATATTTCTAGTGTATTGTCCCTCTTAATACAAAAGGAACGTATTCTATTTGCTCTATATCTTATATTTTCTTGTTTAAGATTTTTATATGAGTATTTGGAAAAAACTGTCTTCGAATGCAATATAAGATCTATTTAAATTAAAGATAAAAGTTTTTAATTTCGGGAAAGTTTGAATAAAATTTTTACTTGAAAAATTTACATCAGTAACGGCTTCTTTTTTATTATATTTTATTCCCAATATCAGCAAAATTAGGAAAAAGTTTTAAATATCTTGACCAAGAATAGTCCAATATCTGACCACCTTAAAAGACTCTATAGAAATGCTTACGCCACGCCTAGTTACTTTTACTTACTTTTACTTACCTATCATTCTAAATATTTATGTCCTTAAAAGCCTATTTCTCCCTTTTAATGAACTTTTATGTTACTTGAAAGGCACATTACCTTGTAATAAAACGCTGGCCTGTTTGCTTTTCCACATAGTGTGTTTCTTACGATCTTAGCGATCTTATGCAATTCACTTGTTTAAATCACTTTGAGCTGAGGTTTAGATCGGTTGGTGAAGAGAAGGGAACAATACCCTGTACAAAGACATTAAACAGAATGAAACGAACAACTCGAGGAAAATTGAGTTCGAGAAGCAGCAACATTCAACATAAAGCAGTGTGAGCCGCCCAGTTCTCGAAATTATACTTAGTCAGCTGATATTTTGAACGGTTAAGGCTCCTATGAACTTACCCTATTGGATTTGCCCACCTCAATGTCAACCTGCGAAGAAAATGTGTCTAAGGATAACCGGCTTGGATTAAGGAATTTTTTTTAATTGTATTCCGTAATACAGAGAGAAATTTTGAGCCTTGGAGCATTTTTTTGTTTTTTTAATGCAAATAATATTTAAATTATTCGGGGGAGAAAATCTGATATAGTGTGTTTTAAACACTAAAAATTCCTTTGGTGGACGAAATTTATAAAATGAATCCGGTTGTAAAATACAAAAAAGTCCAAGCTTTCTGAAAATACCATTTTTATTAGATTATCTGCATTTATATAGCTGTAAACAGTAGACAAATTTTATCCATAGGTTAACATTGAGGTGATCAAATCCAATCGGGTTAGTACACAGAAACCTTGTGGCTTCTGGTAAGATGTACGCTAAACGTTCTAAAATAATACAGACCGAGGATAATTTGCTTCACTGACTGCGACGAGTTGTAATCCCTTTGTATTATTTTATTATGGTGCTACAAGTTTCTTTTTAAACGTGGTTTTGGATTTCTCAGTAGAATTTGCAGAACTACATACTGCTTTATAGAATGGACTGACCCGCCTCTATTTTATAAATTTCCCCCATGTAAAAAAAGACACGTGAAATTCTTAAATTGTTGTAATTCAGGAAAGGTAAGCTTGAAAAGCGGCAGCATTAAACTTAAGGGGACTCACGACTCTTTAAGTCGAGGAAATAACGCATATTTTCATACTTTTTGACTCTTTGTAACTATTTCAGTTTACTCCCAATTTTTCTAAATTTTATGTATATGATAAATTGATATATTTATTTTTATAAATAAATTTTCAACTCTCAAAATAATTTGAAATATTTTTTTTTTTAAATGCTTTAGATATACTTTGTTTTTTAAGTATTTTTATTGTATACTGGCTTGCGCGCAGAACTATGAAATTAGTTTTACACTTAAATGTATAATTCCTGTTTCATATTTAAAATAAATAATTCAAAATACAATTGAACATAAAAAATTCAGTATAAAAATATTTTTTTTCAATTTTTTTAAAACTGATCAAAATATACTTAAAATTTCCTTAAATTTTTGCATTAATTTACCCCTGAAAAAAATAACAAAATGTGCAGTGATTGCAATAATTCTAGTTCAGACGCAATACAATAACATGATTATGCAGTGATAAAAATTTCATGGAATTATGTTTCATAGTTTTTGAGATATCAGTTGCGGAATGATGCAAAACTACATTATGAGAAAAATGAGTTTAAAATTTTTCTTACCATAAACTTGATCAGCAATTAAATATTTAGAATATCAATATCTCCGGAACTAAGCGGAATATGTTCATGCGGTTTGCTTTATTTCGTTCAGAAATGATCAAGCTTTAACACATATTTTTTTTTTTCAAATAATCTAATTTTTTAAAGATTTAAGGGTAGTGAGTCCCCTTAAAGTCCTGTGAGCAGCTCAATTCACGAATTAAGCTTTGTTGGTGGATAAGGTGAACGCTCAAGGTAAAACTTCAAGCTTCAAGTAAGATCTACATCTATGATGAGCTAACGCGATAAGCTAATTTACTTCACTACATTTGACACGTTGTAATCCATCTATGTTATTTTATATGGCGTTGCAATTCGTTTTGCAAAATCTTGTCTTTCTCTGTAGAAACTGTAGTATTAAACAATGTTTCCTAAAAATAATTGGGGTAAAGGGAAAGGAATTAAAAACTTCATTATTCGACAATAGAATGTGTAGGTCTGGATATTAGGCAGAAATCTATTTTGTTTGAAAAGTGATTGCAAAAGCAATTTTGAAATTGCAATCTTGACACTGAATAATGTAATGTATTACCCTTAATTATTGCAATTTGTTCCGGAGACTAAAAGAAAGTGACTGAAAGTGACTCTATAAGCGGGATAACCTTACGTAAAAGGATGTACGACGAGGTTTACGGACATTTTTGGTATTAATTAATATTAATTCATTAGAACGAAAGAAAAATTTAGTTATTCAGAAACCTGAAACAGGTACAATTGGTGTATTTCACCAGTTTATTTCTATTACATTGATTCTCTGCTTTTGATCTTAGCTTTCACGTTATGAAACTAACTTCAGCGTTCTTTCTGTATGAAGCCCTGGCAAATGGCACCACATGGGGGCCCGTGGTAAACAGAAACTATTTTTTCTTTGTGTGCTGGTATGAGTTCGAACTTAGAGATTGGATCATGAATTGAGACGGTCGCTATCATCCATTCTCTTTGTTTTTAAATATGTAAGTTGCTCCTTCTCCTTAATATTTCGTATAATACGTTAACTATTGGATAACTTTAATGTCTTTAAATAATGAAAATATTATTCTGTTTAATTGAATTATGTTATTTGGAGTTGATATTGCATAAGGCTCGACTATCAAGCTGAATGCCCATTTTCCTATTTTCCGAATAAGTAAATTCGTTATATGATATATATATATATATATATATATATATATATATATATATATATATATATATATATATATATATATATATATATATATATATATATATATAGAGAGAGAGAGAGAGAGAGAGTTTGTTTTAAAAAAATTTTGTTTTCAGCAAATATTTTTCGTTCATCAATCACTTACATTTCATTTCTTTATAAATGAATGTATAAAATCCACCATTTTGTTCAACTCTGAGCGTAAAGCATACTCGAGAAAATTATATTCCTGCTCAGTTCTCAACTTTTTCTTGCTTTGTTATGTAAACATTTAATTACATACTTAGGAAAAAGATATAAACAAACCATAAATGTACTTTAGTTCGTTTGGCATCAGGGCTCGATAAACAAACAGATTGTTCTCCAGAATGTAATGTCGTGTTCGACAGTACTCATTTTCCTGACCTAAGCCCCTTATTATTGCATCTCCCGAACATTAGATGCTTTCTATGAAACAAGAAAATAAACTGCAGGAACATTTATCTTAAGGAAGACTATTTATGAATTCCTCCTTTTTGCTTAAACAGTATAATCAATGGCAGAGTAGTGTTTTACAGGCTTGTTATAAATACTATTCCTTTAATACTAGACTCGACGCAGACTGAGAAACAACAAAAAATGCATAAAGGAAAGGCAACTGAATCCGATGAAAAAAGTCACTATATTTAATTGCCTTGAAGCTTTTTTTCTCTGTTATCGTGTCTTTTGTCTGGTGAATTCAGTAAAATAAACACAGTAAAATAAACATTTTCGAGCAAACTTTAATAAAACATTTAAAAAAATCTATAGTTTAGGATTTTACGTAGGTATTTTAGATGTGATTAATATTTTAGGTACTATTAAATGAATTCCTCGCATTTTTTGAAAAATTTAAATTATAAATGACGAAAAGAAATCATAAAATTAGCAAAATACCAAACACTATTTACACGCACACAAAAAGTCAAGCAAAAGTGAATGCATTATTACACACCAATGGGAACCGTGTTTATTCTATAACCTTTTTAAATAAGTATTAATTTTGAAAAATTTTTAAATATTAATTTTGAAAAAAGACTTTTTTATGAAAGCATATAATTTTTATACTTCATTCATTACACGGGGGAAAATTTAAGCACTGTAGTTCGTAAAACTTCAGCTATTTGATTCTATTACATATTTGAATATATATATATGGCTTTAAAAGGGATGTCGATTTCATTGAAACAGAGTTCGTTTTTTATACATTCCTAATGTTCTATAGAACTAAATTATGTATTGTAAATTACAAAACTGTGTATAAATAACCTTCGTATAGTTTTTGTCATGAAACGAGACATTTTTCCTGGAAATAGCATGTCTCGTAGACTTCCTGGATCCTTAAATAATTAAATTAAGAAGTAATTTTAAACATTCTAGGAAAATACTGTCTTTCATTACTAACATTTATTTTGAGTTCATTTTTCCTAAAGTCACACATTATGGTTTCAAAGTCCAAAAAATATAATTGATTAAATAACATAGTAGGAATTACACTAAGAATATTATATGTGCCTACAAGTGATTTCCTCATATCATTTCCATTTACTTGATAATATAGGTTTGCTTTAAAATATTTTTTGACTGACATGCTGTTCCCCATTCACCTCATGGCAAATTATTCTGGCTGAAATTTAAACGTTTAGCTTTACAAAACTCAAGTTATACAATATTTCATCAAAGTCTTCTTCAAGTTTCTTCTTTAGATTCTCCGTTCCTTCCCTATCCATAGTAACTGCATAATTAGAAATGTAGTACTCTATTGTAAAAAGTATTAACAAGGTTATCTTCTCAGATAAATCAAGTGGCAAAAACATTGTCCTGTCTGTTTCATTTGATTGTGAAAACAGTATCTCTACAGATAATTTCCTAAACATAGAATCCTATATCGTTTTCCTAATTAACAAACCACGAAACCCCAAAAATTGCGATTTTGGGATTTCCATGCTATTACACTGGTTTTAATAAAAACCAATTTAATATTCCCAAAATTGTATTTTTTGGAGTTAACGTGGTTTGTTAATTAGGCCAACGATATTATTCTTTCAGAATCTCAACTGCTCATATTAGTTAACATTCATATACACCTGTCCCTCGATTTTTACGGTACTCGGTTTACACGGTTTCTAAATTTTATAAATTAAAAAAAATATATAGATGTATTATTTGAGTGTTTTACATCCAAAGCACTCATAAATTATCTGCACAGACGTCACAAGTGCATTTTTATTTATTGTTTATTTTTTCAAAAGAATTTGTATGAACTGTTTTATTGAATTTATGTTTGTTATTTGTTTAAATTAACCGATTGAATAAGAGCTGTAGTGATGTCTTTTGCAATGTATATAAGCACAACCAAGCTTCTACTTTAACACCAAGTCTTCATTAACAATGAATCTTCATTTCGGTTAATTTCAATTACGAGCCTCGTTTTGGGGTCCAGGCTTAGGTCGTAAAAGACTCGCATCGGGGTCCAGGTTGTCGTTTTTCTTCGAAAAACGCGGTCTGCTGACGTTATTGTATGCCGATAACAATACGAATTCTTGACGAAACTTAAGTACTTAGCTTGGCACGTTTTTCGCCGTTTTTTATAGCGCTCGCAAGATTGTTGGCACATTATTTTTGGCGGCCCTCTTCCACGATTGGAGGTTTTCCGTGCATGGCAAACTTTCTTCCTTCCCCGCTGTGTCCAGAATTTGGATGTTACTAAAGACTTCAGTTTTACTGACTGTGTGTGTGTGTAATTTGTAACTTCCCCCAGGTAAGACCTTTTGCTCGACCCTGTGGGAGAATCCATTTTCTTTTGCTGAAATAATTGTCATAAATGCATTGCTAGCGTACCTGTTTGGTCGCTCATACTCGGGTCTCCTACTTTTTGTTAGACCGGCAAGGTCCTTACTGTATGCAGTTTTATGGAGATCATCATGTACGCTGTTATTATTTGTGAAACCATAAATTCTTCGAAGATAGGAATTTAAAAATAGAAGCATTTTTTTATTTGATAAGTTGTAGACTGGATTTTATAATAGTTGAAACTTTATTTCATTCCGGTGAATGTTGGAAGCGTAGTAACCAGTTATTGCGGTGCTCAACTTATTAGTTATTTATTCATCTGCGTATACTTCATCTAAAATCTGGCCAGTTGTGTAGTTTCCTGATCGCTGTCTCCCAAGTGTCCTGATACTTCTTCATACCAACTGCACTTGACAGAAACTTTTGGTGCAGCTTTCCAGCGCTGACAGACGGACATTTTCGTGGTACTACTGAAGCACCGATTTTGAATATATAGTGCCATTCTGCATCATAGAATATGCGGACTGTCTTCAATGACGATTCCTACATCTCCTGAACTCTTAACTTACAGATATAGGATACCGTCTGAACTCTACCTTATAGATATGGTAACGTGCGTCATTACAGAAAGGATAATCTATTGTATAGACATGGAGCCGTGAGTGCCAGTAAAACCAGAAGAAATTCGTGTGTACAGATAATTGATGCCTACAATCCATCGTATATATAACTACGGCTTGCACGAGGTTATATATATATATAACCTCATATCCCCTTGTTTAATATGAATGCTGAGTCTTTTTTTACGTGGTTTTGATTTACACGCCTCTACCGTGTAAATCGAGGGATAAGTGTAACTTCTTTTTATTGTCTGTTACAGCTGAATTTATGGGTATAGTGCCAATTCTACTTTCCTAGTATCATAAAAAAATTTGTTAGAAAATCTAAAAAAATAACAACTTTTATGAGGTGGATTTGATCTTTATTTGAAAGCGATTTTTAAGCGGCTGTTAAAATAAACTTGCACTTAAAGGGCAGCATTTTTCTAAAAATCCTCTTTGTACATTTGTACCATCTGTATGTAACTTCTCATATTAACAGATATAATACTAAAATAGTAGTACTGTGCTTATGAATAAATTATTTCATTTGTTCTTAAAAATCGCTTTTAAAAAAATCAAATCCACCTCATAAAAGTTGTTATTTTTTTAGATTTTCTAACAAAATTTATTTTATGATACTAGGAAGGTAGAAATTATTTGATTTAGTTAGCTATATTAAGTACAAATTAGTAATTACTCTTTAGTTCCTAAGAATAAAATTTACTGTTACGGTATGCAGTTCAGTGTCTCTTTTAAACGTACTGAAGTTAAACTTATCTTCAAATGTGATTTAGATTCTACCATCAGTTAAAGTATTGTTATTATCAGAGGTAAAATAATTTCAGGTCCACAAACTGGAGTCAGATATAGGTAACAAAAGTTATAGGTTTTAAGCAATTATTTACCAAAGATGAGGAAATATTTTGTCCAATTACGACCTACAAAATGGAAGATGGACTGCGGTTTTTCCAATACTAGGCAGATAGAAATTATTTGATTTAGCTAGCTATATTAAGCGGAAATTAGTAAGTACTTTTCAGTTCCTAAGAATAAAATCCTACTCTTACGGTATGCAGTTCCGTGTCTCAGTTAAACCTACTCAAGTCAACCTTATCTTCAAAGGTGATTTAGATTCTAGCATCAGTTAAAGTCTTGTTATTATCAGAGGTAAAAAAATTCAGGTTTACAAACTTGAGTCAGATATATGTAACAAAAGGCACAGGTTTTAAACAATTTTTTACCAAAGGTAAGGAAATATCCAATTACGGCATACAAAATGAAAGATGGACTGCGGTTTTGTTTAATTCTACTTTAATAAATGGAAATTTTAACATACTTAGACATTTGAGATTATAACTCTTAGTTGCAGATAATTAGCAATTAGTAAAAATTGTTTGCACTTCTTAAGAGAATAAGGTATTTGTATAACTTTGTATCTAAAACTTTGCTATATGATTATTTACAAATAAGATCTTTGAAATATAATCATTTTTGACGGCGTCACACCACTTATCTTAAAGATAAGTGAAATTGCTCATTTTGGATTTTCCCATTTGTCTGTCCAGACGTCAGGGTCCTTGAGACAATGTGATCTTGTAATGTTCTCCAAAATCTTCTACGATGACAAAACCTTTTTCAAAACTGTAGACTTGTAGCTTTAAATAAATAGAAATAAACAAAGAAAAGCCACATATAATATGTACCGGTGATTGTGAAAGTGGTCTAAGTATTTTTCATTTTGAGATAATTAGAGGTTTGAGTCATCAACTGAATTCTGTCGAATGGTCCAACAACTAGTTCAATCTATAAGTTCAACTTTTACAATTTTGCAAAGATTATGGTAATGTAAAGGAACACAATTAATTTTACAAGGTTTATCATATGAAGGCCTTATTTGAATAGTGGTCCAACTCCATTCTTGTTCATTTTGAGATACATAGCCTTAAATTCTAATGAGAGCTGAGAAATAACTGCTGAAGTCTGATTTTTAATGCCCTCTGTTGGCAGTAGAAATAAGCTGGAGGTGTAACAGTTCAAAACTAAGATAGAAATGACTTGTATGAACATGAGACGCTAACTCCATTTTTTTAAAAGTTGAGTTGGACCACTATTCAAATAAGGTCTTCATATGATAAACCTTGTAAAAATGAATGACTATGATACCGGTGTAAAAATGTGTCCCCAATATCAACAAAAAGATATTGATTTCTGTACTGAAATGTACAGAGGATTTGTCTATTACCACCTGCTAGTACCGGGGATCTCTATTCAAAGGCCCCAAACCAATCTTCTTTGCTCTGAACTATCACGATAGGGTAAGATATCCTTATCTTTAAATTGAATCATCACATCTTTCCTGTTTTCTTCCATTGAGATAACAGAATGCTAGCCCACTCGTATATATAGATTGATTTGTCGATACCAAATTTTTTTTCACCGCGATTACCTGCCATAGGATCGGAAACCGTTCACTGTAGATGCTTAACCCTTCAACCCAACTGAACTATTCCAGTGATGTTATGTACATTCATTTTCAAATTCTATTACGCCCAAATTATATCAAAATCCTCTTTAAAAACAGCAACTTTTTAAAGGAGGGTATACATTTTTGCGATCGACGTCTAACGACAAAGTTCTACGAAATCCAACTTACAAATTCTGCGTTCGGTTTGAAATTCGGTTGGTCGTCCCCATCAACAAACCGAAAGCTTGTTTGTTCCTTTTCGTTTAGGTAATTGGTATAATTGAATGAGTTTGAATGACAAAGAATTACTCCAATTCATGAGTATATTCCGAAACTCAATTTTGAATATTGAACCACGAAAATAAAGTTTCCTACTCGATATTTCCAAGCAAAAAGTTTTAAAAAAATCTAATCTGAACTGTAGGCTCAGTACATATACAGCTGACGACGGCTACCGAAAAGCAAACAAACATTTCACTTTGATGTACCGCCTAGTGAGCGTACCGTTACAAAGACAGACAAATGCATCTCGTGGTGCTCTTTATAAGTATACACTTAGGGAACAACTTCGTTCATAACCCTTCGTAACCCTTCGAATATATACATATACAAAGGGTTACGAAGGTAAACGAAGGGTTACGACGATCACAGTAATCACATTTCAGTTCTCGGTTCTTATTATGCTATTTTCATTTTTCTTTATAGCTCTGAGTTCTACAAATTCTTGAAAACGCTTTAAGTGGTACAAAGGCGCAATGTGCTATTAGTATACACGAACTGCGACAAACCATTCGGTTTTCAGCCCTTTTTTTACTAAAACTACAATAATATTTGGTCGCTGAGAACTAAATTCTTGCATTGTTTCTATTTCTTCTTTCAGTTAAGAGCTAACTTTGTTCTACCATCTATATATCTGATAAGAAGTTTTAATACGCTGATGGTTCAGGGCATGACATTCATAAGAATGAAATTAATTTTTGTATTTCCAAGAAATGTACTTTAAAAAGAAGAAAATAAAGATATTTAAAATCAAAGAAGTTTATTTAAAAATGACAAAATTTCTTGAAAGTCTAATAAAGAATATTTTCAGATAGATTACATTGTTCATATATTCCTAATATCCGTCAACATTAAACACTTTTTTATGTCGTAAGATATCCGCTACTTTCGTGTCGATCAGATACGTGATATGTAATGCACGCACTCAATATTTATATTCTTCTGTATCTTTATGAACATAAGTAGCCCTTAATAAAGAAAATAAATCAATGTATTGATTTAGAAGGAAGAAACAAACTTTTATGTTACAAGCGCATTAATTCTGTTATAAAATATGCTTCTGGAGGGATTTATTACGCCAGAGTTTCCTGAATGAGCCGTCACAAAAGTTAATATATTGGTTTCTTTGCAGATACTACCAGCTCTTCAGATGTGAAACAAGATAAGAGGATAGAATGATGGCGGAACCTTTAGTTTGGGGACTTTCCACAAATTTTTATTAGAAAAAGTAAACTTATTGTATCATCATGCATAGGTATAGTGAGTGTCTACGTCGTCTTAAAGAATTTGCCGGCATAACTGGCGCATTAAGAAGAAAGGAATCCAATTATATTTCAACAAGAACTTAATTAAAAAATTAAAATTTAATATTCGTTTCCTATTATATATATAGAACTATTTTTGTTGTTATACAGAAAGAATGTTCAATGATAGGTAGGTTAATATAATTTTTGTTTTAAAAAATTCATCACATCTTTGGGTTTTAGAAAGATAAATTAAAATGTATTACAAAAAGTAATTCTCATAAAATGTGTAGTACGTTTTCTATATTGTTTCAATCCTGCAATAATTATAGCTAAAAACTAACTGGAATTTTCATTGATGCAAATCTATAAAATCAATTTTTTGCCATCTTTTGTAACAAAAGCGTTAAACAGACCATGCGGTATTAGAAATGGGCGTTGTATCATAAATGAAAATATCTTGTTAAATTTCATCTCTCCTGTAAGGCGGGGTGAGGTTCATATGTATATATGTAATGCTCGGAACGTAAACTATAATTAACTAGGTTTCATTGTGTTAAAATTAGGCAAATTAGCTTTAAACGGTAATTTACTATTAGAAATACTAGTGTTTTCCAATTCAGAGCGGGTACGACGCGATTCATGATGCAATCTAGAACAGTCAAAGGCGCGTGATGGCTGAGTCATCGATGGCGCCATGTCGTCACGGGTTTTTGCGCGCATTCGGATAACGTAATTACAAACAAAGAGTGATTAGGTAGGTTAGCCGTTCTCTGCCGTGAGCTGATAGATGATGGGAAATGGTGATTTAGCTGTGTTGATTAGGTATTTAATAGATGTTAATAAAGAGATCCTTAAATTTTATTTAAATAGTCTTCCTTTGCCATAGTCTTTTGTTTAAGGACTGTCATTAAGTGTTAATTATCAGATAAAAGGGTACGCGGTGTAAGCACCGCATCATACACACACACACACACACACACATATATATATATTATATATATATATATATATATATATATATATATATATATATATATATATATATATATATATATATATATATATACAACACACCGATCTCTATTAGACGTCTATAATACCTCACATCACAAAAATGCGTACCTCTATAAGACGTCGAAAAATATCTACATCACGTGGAATGGAGCTCTATAGGAGCTCCGAGGTATGCTCTCTTTGAGATCCATAAGACGTCTGCGATATCTAAGCGGCGCTCTATAGGACGTCTATAAGAGCGAAAATTTCGATGTGGAGGGTACGCGATTTAGATATTTTGGACCTCTAAAGGACGTACTATTCCCCTCCAAAATATTGTATTTTGGATCTTAATTTCTTAATAATAAATTAAGCTTAATTTATTTCGAACAATTTGCATTCTAATACGACATTTTTATGCAAAAATAATTGCTACAGAGATTCTAAAACTAAAAGTAAATTTATGGAAGTATAACAAAGAGTATCAACATAATAGACACTATTATTTTTATATTTATTTTTGCTTAAGAATGTCCTATTAGAATGAAAATTGTTCAAAATAAATTAAGCTTAATGTATTATAATAAATTAAGCTTAATGTATTATTACTTATTAAGTAATTATTACTTAATAAGTAATAATACATTTACCACTATTATTTTTATATTCTTTTGTTATACTTCCATAAATTTACTTTTAGTTTTAGAATCTCTGTAGCAATTATTTTAGCATGAAAATGTCCTATTAGAATGCAAATTGTTCGAAATATATTAAGCTCAATTAATTTTTCTAAATTTATTAAGAAATTTAGGTCCAAAATACAATGTAAATATTAATATTTACCACTACTTTTGTTGTTATTAAGATGACAATTATCATACATTATAACTGCCAAAAATAGCGATATATATTATTACTTAAATAATAATATTATTACTAATGTTTAATGTAAAAATATTTAAAAATAATTATAATATTAAATATTATAATAATAAAACTAATATTTTAAAATTAAAACTTGGTATTAATGCATTCTGAAATTTAAGAAAAAAAGAAAATTAACCAAAATGCTAATTTTTCAATTGAAAAACTGAACTATTATAAGTGCATATATAATTTTTTTAATGTAATTGCTCTAATTAATAAATATACATTTCACAATAAAAACATAATTTGAATATTGAATTACCGTTTATATTTGTTTGAAGACAAGTTTCTTCCGTTTTAATAGCTATTGTGATTAAGACTTATTTATTCGTCATAGGTTTTTGACAGTTTAAACCAGTTTTTGATGCTTGTAATGTCAAAAACCTAACCCTGCAACAGTAAACTGGTTGAATATACATAGATATCTCATATCTCTTTCTTTTTTCAGCCATCATTACTTATAAAAGTAACTTAGTAGAACATAATAAATTAAGTATATCAAAAAGTATATCTATGAAAATCATAATTTATTTTTATAAAAACTTTTCTGCTTCAGTTGGATTTTCATTAAAAATATCTTTTCAATAATTAATCCAGAATTGTTTGTGTTCACATTCTTTAACATAAATATATTTTTAATACTGCAACAAAGAAAGAAAGAAAAAATGTTTTAATAAAAGGCTTTAGTGAATACAAAATCATAAAATTTCCCCACAGAATTTTCTTTTTGTTTTGAACTCCTAGCATTTGCATGCCTTAACCAGTCTTTGAGAAAGGTTTCAATTTTTGAGTCAGTCACCTGCTTGTACAATGGATTTCTCCTAGCTGCACCATTTTTTCTAACGAATTAAAAATTTATTTATTGTACTTCTAGTACAATAAATAAATTTTTAATTCGTTAGAAAATATCACTAGGTTTACCTTAATATCGTTCACATTTTGTGAGATGGGTTTTAACTTCATGCATACTCGTAACATGCACACATTTAATATAACTAAAATATTACATACATACATATATATATATATATATATATATATATATATATATATATATATATATATATATATATATATATATAATATTAATCTAAAAATGAAACATAATTTTAGGTATAAATAAAAATAGTAAACTTAAAGGATGAAAACGATTCAATTTCTAAACAGACATATTATTGAAATAATAAAGAAAAAATTTTAATAATTGCTTACTAAATATAAGATGAGAAATTTTTAAGTTGCAGAAAGCTTTTTCTTTTGTGCCACTAGTCTGAGTAATTACTTCATACTAAAAAGAAAATTTAAACTTAGGATATAAATATGAATTCACAAAACATACACAATATATTTACTAGAATATCTTTCATAACATTCAAAAACTTGTCTATTAAAATGAACAATTAATGTTAATTCTATACCATAAACTTTTTCTATGAACTCGAATTGGAAAATATTGCTGATCTACAATTTCACTGTTATTTCAGTAAATTTCCCTTCAGGCAATCTTTTAATTTTGTGAGTGTGTATTTTATATTAAGTCTGCTGTAAAATATTTATCTTACTAAAGAGTAATAATAAAATAATGTACTATCCAACAGTTCTTTGGTGTCATTATTGTGTAGCTCCTGCTCAAGCTTTGAAAGATACTCCATCGTTTGATCCGGTTCAGATTTTTGGGCAATTAATGCGGTTTTCATTTCTTTCAATTTACATTTTCTTAAATTGCTGTTAGGATGATATTCAGTATCATATCTTTTATGAACGGTTGTGAAATGTTGTTTGGTTGATTATTTGTATTTGATTCGGTTCAGATCCTGTGGGTTCGAGTCCCACTGTTGGCATGGATGTTTGTAGCCGTTCGGAATCGGCTTTAAACTGTAGGCCTCCATAAAGGCATCACCCGAAGCGCTCTTCGTAATGTGCCGATGCCGGCTTGTTAATGCGTGACGTTGGTCATAAGCTACGGAGAGGGCAGAGAGATAGATTCGTTGGTTTTGGAATACGTTTATATACAGAACTTATATTTATCAGAAGTTGTGCATGAACTAACAAGTGGTTTCATCCAGGCATAAAAATATTGTTCTAGTTATGTTAGTCATTATTATATATTAGCAGTTACTTTGTAGTTACCCTAATCATGTCAGCACAGAAACCAAAGAAAAAAACGTGTATACAACTATAATTTTCATGAAGAATGGGAAAAGAAATATTTTTTTATACATTTTAAGAAGAAATGTATTTGTCTGATTTGTGGTTCAACAGTTAATGTTGGGAAAAAATGCAACATAGAACGACATTTCACAACAGGTCATAAAAAATATGATATTCCTAACAGCAATTTAAGAAAATATAAATTGAAAGAAATGAAAACCGCATTAATTGCCCAACAATCTCTGTTTACCAGGCCCGTGAATAAATCAAAAGCTGCTACTATTGCATCGTTTAAGATTGCACATATACTTGCAATGCACAAAAAGCCTTTTAAGGATGGTAACATAATTAAAGAATTAATGCTTGCTGCATCAGAGATATTATTTCAAGAATTTAAAAATAAGAATGAAATTATGTTAGCTATCCAGGAAGTTCAATTATCCAGAAATTCAGTAACTCGTAGAATAGAAGCAATAATATCTGTGAATATCAGAGAACAATTAAAAGATGATTTACAAAAATGTGTTTTTCTAAGTTTACAGGTGATGAATCAACAGATATCCGTAATGTAGCACAAATAAATATTTTTATAAGGGTGGTTTTCAAAGATTGCTCAGCAAAGGAAGGTATACTGTCAGTTTTGCCATTAAAAGGGAATACATGTGGGTACGATATATACTAAACTATTAAAAACCATATTACAAAAATTAATCTTCCGCTTCAATTAATACTTTAATGCTACATTGTGAAATAAGGTGGCTTAGTAAGGGAAAAGTCTTGGAACGATTTTTAGAGCTTATTCCAGAGATAATACAATTTGCAGAGTCTAAATTAAAGCAAACAAATCATGAATAATACATTAATATAATTGAAAATATAATGATAATAAGTAAACTAAAATATAAATTATACAACAAGGACCTGCCACTAACAACGCAATATATTTACTAGAATATATTTTGTAACATTCAAACACTTGTCTATTAAAATGAACAATTAATGTTACTTCTATACCATAAAATTTTTCTATGAACTCTAATAGGAGGAAAATATTACTGATATACAATTTCACTGATCAAATACTCTATTTCTCAATTCAAATACTCTATTTACTAGCTGTGGTAAAGATTTATCAGCTTTTCTTAACAATTTCTTAATTTAACATTATATTTTGTTTATAGTGTTTCGGGTATGGTAAAATAAGAGGAATTTATATTTTGAGAAAACTGCAAAAATAACTTTTACTTTACTTTTTTGCATTATAAACAACAAATTACACATTAAAATGCTCCCGTTTTGCAAAATTCCTTTTATTTACTTTCCAAAACAGTAATTTTTTGTCTTTCTAGCTGCTCTCAGGAATTTCCTGCGTGTCTTTGATTTCATTTGAAGTATTGAGTTATGAATTCTAAGACTGTCCAAATTTTTATAGCCTTTCAAATTATATTATTCGTGCTTGAAGCACAGTGAAAAAGTGCAGCTATGACATTTTGTTGCATTCCCTTTAAATTTCCTACAGTATTACGTACCATAGTAATTCTGTAGGCGATCAATGAAAGTATCGCTCACTTTTCCTTTTCCCGAAAAACCTTTAGTTTTCGTTTTTAATTTTCTTAGACGTGAGCCAACTCTATTTTGGGCATGTCCAATACATTCCATTTTAGTTATGCTATTGTATCCATACATATCTTTCACATTAAAAAACCCTTCGAGTCACCGTCCCCATAATATCCTGTGTATTGCAATTTGCATTTTTCCTTTGAGCGACCAAATATTCGTGATACACCCACAATTTCCATCTTTGAAGCAGAGCCTTGAAAATTATATTGACATATATGGTCAGCTTTTAATGTTTCAAACTCTAAATTTTTAGGTAGTCTTTCAAATTTTTTATATGTCGGACAGTAGGAAGATAAAATTTCTATGTCCAGAACTTTACTGGTATCAATGGAAGTAGCAGCAACACACCCATTCAGACATGTGTAGCCTCTGCGTTCCCCTGTGCTATCCACAGAAACCCCACATTCCAGGATTCCAGATTCATGATTTTGTTTCTGCTCAAGATCATTTGCAGCCTTTTTTCATCATATGTTCTGCAACATCTGCAACAACTTTTGAAATTTTCCCTTCCATAGCTTTGTAAGCTGTTTTAGTCAGTGCATGTAAATTCAACGTTGAACATAATTTATATGCTGCAGCAAAACCTTTACCAATCTGGTGCATGCCATACACTAGTCTGGTATTTATTTCAGAAGAATTTACATTTTCTTTTTTTAAGATGCCAAACCTTTATGAAAGTCACAGTTTTTGACACTGAATATAAAAATGTGAGCTCAGCCCATATCTTGATTCCTCACATAATGTTTGTTTATCTGCAAAACAGCTTGGACAGCAGAGTTCAGATATTATATTTAAAAGAATTCCAATATATAAAATTCTAAAACCACTCATTGAACCACAGTTTTCATTTGTTGATATAGAACTAGCCGTCTGTAGCTTTGAAAAACTGGCAGAAAAACTTTTATCACCAACAGATGCGGCATTATGCATTTCACTTTCAACAGGACTATTATTTATTTGTAAATTTATTACCATAAAACTTACGTTTGCGTTTTCTAGAAGTACTTTTTGGCATTTTCGTTGAAAAAAAACTAAAAATATCGAGAAAAATAAGTGGATTTAGTGACTTTCAAATGATTAGATCAAAGAGCGAACTAGTGCGTAAACAATGATTTGGAATGCACAGTTTAGTGCCAATTTCTAAAACAAAATTCGGTAAATAACGTTGCCAGATGTAATTCTTAATATTATTAAGATGCTTAAAAAACTATTTTTGTGTTTTTATGTGTGTATATAATCAGTTTTCCTAACAAAATCATGAAAAACAGCAATGTAAGCAAAGATTTTTGCTTACTTCCGGTTTGCAGAAACGTACTTTCAGTTGTAAACTTTCACAGCCAAGCAATATTAAAATATTTAAAACTTGGGTTCTAGACTAACTAGAAACAAAATTCAAACAGATTTTGAAAGTATAAGATCATTCATAAAATAGCAAAAATAAAAAATCGACATTTTGACAGAAATTGACGTTTCAAAGGTGTCCTTATACCTTAAGCATAAATTATTTAAGAATTAACACTTACCTTAAAACAAATAAAGGAAGTCGATATAAGCCTGTTGAACAAGGATATCCGCAATATTCTGCTGTGATTATAGATCCAAATGAAGCATTCAGGGGCACTCGGTAACAAATAACACAGCAGCAGTGTAGTTTGTTCATCATGGTGCTTTTAGACGGAGCTGGTCTAAAACAGCTCCATAAGATGTCTATATCAGTATCTTTTATAGACGTCGACCATAGAGACTTCATCTATTAGAGATCGAAACTTAGAGGACTTATAGATGTATATAATACGTCTTAGATCTCTAATAGACGTCGAAATGAAGTACGACTATTAGACATCTATTTTTTCATCTTATATAGTTCTATAGTACGCGCTGGATGTCATGAATAAATTTCGAGCTCTAATAGACGACCATTAGCTATGTGTGGTTGTGTGGGTATATATATATATATATATATATAGAGAGAGAGAGAGAGTGATATTTTTAAAACTACTGACACTACTCAGAGCTATCTGTAGCGCGATCTATCAGTCGGAATTCCACCAAATATGATAGAGGGAATAAGGACGACGTGGGAAAGAGTTTCCATGAAAAAAAAATTAGTTCAAAAAGTCACCGATAGGGGAAGAAATGGCGCTGTTGTTGTCGGCGCACCCTAGAATTTGTATAAAAGGCAAGAAAAACATCAAAATACAAATTCCCGACTATGTAGTCGACAGCAGCGCCAGTATTTTGGGCTGTAAAGATAAGGGATGAATACCGAAAAAGTTGTAAGCAGACGAATGAATAATAAAAGAAATTTCACCCTAACACAACTTTTTGCAGCAAATTCCCTTCTTTCTCCTTCAATGTGACCACCATTCTGGTGGACGACACATTGCATCCTGGACACTATGTTCTCAACGGCCAAGCGCAACATGTCACCAGGAATGTTCATTAAAGTCCGGGTAATGTTGTCCTTTAAGGCCGCAAGTTCGAGACTCCACCAAGATACACCTCAGAATTTAAATAACCGCATGGGTTAGGTCCGGGGAGAGAGGACGCCATGCAAGTGGAAAAAAAGCGACTGATAACCCTGTCTTATGCAAAGTGAAGGCGCAACAGATTTCACACTTTATAGCCCAAAATACTGGCGCTGCTGTCGACTATGTAGTCATGAATTTGCATTTTTGATGTTGTACTTGCCTTTTATGCAAACTCTCAGGTGCTCTGACAACAACAGCGCCATATCTTCCCCTATCAAAGACTTTTGGAACTACTTTTTTTTTCACGGAATCTCTTTTCCAAGTCGACCTTAGTCCCTCTATCAATTTTGGTGAAATTCCGGCTGATACATCACGCTACAGATGGCTCTGAATAGTGTCAGTTTAAAAAAAACACCCTGTATATATATATATATATATATATATATATATATATATATATATATATATATATATATATATATATATATATATATATATATATATATATATATATTAAGGTTCATTGGAATGGGAAACTATCTATACGGCAATGTGTTGAGATTTCTTAAAGTATAATTTTTAGTCTTTTTAAGTGAAAATTATGCTTAAAAGGTTATTTCTAGAAAGATAAGATGCCTAAATCAAATTTAACGGAAGAAAATATCTGCATAAATGTCAAATATTTTCCTTATTCTCTATTATTCCTCCAATTAGTATTCTTCCTTTTAGAATAATCCATATCAGAAAATAAAGTTTCAACCTAATATTTTCAACTGTCTGAAATATTATAATCAATAATACAAACGATAGATTATTATTTTTGAAAGACAAAATTTATCAACATTCACATCGATCTAGAAAATAAAATACTGTTTTCCAAAAGCGAGTACTCTATTTTACAATTTGAAGATATTTCAGACAAGACATGTTTCGTATTAAACCATTTCCGTTGCTGCAACTGTACGTAAAAAAGAACCCATATTAAAATATTAAACTGAGAAGAATTGAACCAAGGATTGGAAACTTTTGAAGTAATATTATATATGAATAAAATGTTTAAAATGGTAAAATTGTATGTTAGGTGTAAAATCCAATTACTATGCAAAATTTCTTAAATTCGAAGCAAAATAAGTAAGTTTGAAGCTCACCTATATACACCAACTATATTTACTTTTTCTTCGTTTTTCAATGAATTCGGTTACGTTTCTTAGTTGCAAAAATAAATAAATATGTATAAAACAATCTATGGATTGCTTGATCGCTTTTTAGAATCTAGTCGTAAGAAGAAACCTGAATTAAGGAACAAAAAATTACGTATTTTAAACTCGAACTGAGTTTATAACTTCAGTGCTACATTTATATAAGAGAAATTATTACATGTATAACTCGTGCTAGTATTTACACTTTGAAACAGACCACACCTCATGATAAAGCGCTCTCATCTTGATTCTCAGTCTC
>OU015495.1:174383957-174566457 GCA_907164885.2 Dolomedes plantarius | reverse complement strand
TAGAAGGAATTTGAAAATTTTGATTATTGTGTTTCTCCGATAGATAAATTGTAAATCCTATCAAAGTATGAAATAAACACTTTCTTAACTCTTCACAACGAACGGAATGTTGCATTAGAAGAAACAGAAATACCAACTAGGATTGTAAATATTAAACTTTATAATCTTTATTTAGCTGCTACAACGTAATGTTAGAATAAACAATCCGTAAAAGATTTCATAAAAATCCTCTGAATGATTTCATTTCTTGTTAAATGGACTTTCAAGTCCTGTGTATAAACAAGTATTTTCTGTTCTTTATTCTTAACTGCGCATGACAAGAAA
Source organism: Dolomedes plantarius (assembly GCA_907164885.2). NCBI lineage: Eukaryota > Metazoa > Arthropoda > Arachnida > Araneae > Dolomedidae > Dolomedes > Dolomedes plantarius. The sequence continues at coordinate 174,566,133 of OU015495.1, read as the reverse complement.
TGTAACTTACGATCCTGAACTCCCTTCCTAAATTGGAATAATTGGAACAAGTAGTATTTATTTAGAACCTATTACAACATAGTAGAACATGTTGAATATGTGAGCAACCGAGTCGGCCAAGAGCTCGTGTCCCAACCAACTGTAGAACTGAGCAGACAAATGCTGACAACGAAGACAGCGCCAACACGGCGAGCGCCAAGCCACTGCTTGGCAACCCTAATGTGGTTCATAGGGGTTAACAACATACACTTAAATATGATTCTTGTTGTTGTTACTACTGTCCCCTCATAAATCCTAACCATGTCCATAGGAGGCTGCAGAGCAATGGGATGCGACTAGTATCTAGTTCCCGGCTATTGGACTCCGCAAGGATTAGAGGCTGACTTTTTTGCCTGGTGCCACCACAAATTAGACTGAGAACCCCCAGGGGCAACATCTGGTGAGACATTAACCCTCCTTCCAGCCCTTCCGATAACACGGAAGGACTTTCCGGCTTGTAGATACTACGTGTCCATACCCAACTTAGACACAAGAGCTTTTAGAGGTGCTTTTCGGTATTCGAAAGGAAACCTCTCAGTGCCGAATTCTGAAGCACTACACACTAGGTTGCCCCTGGCCACTATAATTTTTTTTCGGGTCATATTGAAATAATGACTAACCAATGGGTTGTCCCGGGCCCCTATCAATTTTTTTTGGATCATATTGAAACAATGAGTAACCAACAGATTGTACAGGATTCCTATCAAATTTTTTCTGGTCATATTGAAACAATGACTAACCACCACGTTGTCCGACCCCTATCAATTTTTTTGTCGGGTCATATTGAAACAATGTCTAACAACTGGGTTGTCCCGTGCCCCTATGAATTTTTTTCGGGTCATATTGAAACAATGACTAACCATAAGGATGCCCCGGGATCCTATCAATTTTTTCGGTTCATATTCAAACAATGACTAACCACTATGTTGCCCTAGGCCCCAATACAATTTTTTCCGGTCATATTGAAACAATGACTAACCACTTGGTTGCCCCGGGCCTCTATAAAAATTTTGTCGGGTCATATTGAACCAACAAAACTTCTGAATTTTGCCCTTTTACTTCTGAATATACACTTTTACTAGAACAACGAATCAGAAAATGTTTAGAAAATATTAATGCTAAATATATAAGTTACATAATACTGGGAAAGTTCTGCATGGAGTTCTCTATTTCTTCCATAACATCTGATCTAGAGAGTCTTGAATCCGTTGTGAACAAAATATGTCCATTTAGATGGATGGCGTCGAATAAGGTTCATCGTCGAGAAGTTACACTGTATTTAATAAATGTATATAGTTACACTTTCAAGACAGAGAATGTGTAATATTTGGCTCATATGCAAGAAACGTTCAAGACTTTTTTCACTTCAAGATCGGACAGATGATTAGGGGTCTGACGTTTATATTTCTTTGAATTTGGGCGTAGTCTTCGGTTTGAATCTCTAGTTCCCAGTGGCTTTGGATTTTTAAGTAGCAAACCTTGAAACAGTCAAGCCGAACATTGAGTCTAAAAAAACAAATCAACTTTAAATCACGAGGAATTTTTTTTCCGTACTCCTATCTATTGTTTTCTAAGAAATGAAATTCCCAAAATTGTTTAGCAAATACGAGTAAATCTATTTTACCATACAAATGTGTATTACAAATGTGTATTTCTTTACTGTCAACTGTCTCTGTGGAATAAAATAAATTAATTGTAATATCGTATTTACTTTATCACATATTATTTTAAACTCATTCTTTATATGTATATATATATATATATATATATATATATATATATATATATATATATATATATATATATATATATATATATATATATATATATATATATATATATATATATATATTGGCCTTTTTTTCTGGGGGTACTCGAGGATACGGCATATCCCCACATTTTTTTAAGTATTCTTTTGGCTTAACTTAACCGAAATTTTAAGAAACTAACAAATCAATTGTTAATGTGAAACAAAAGTATTTTTTTAATTGCGAGTTTTTTGTTTCCCTGTGATCTGACGTGTGAAAACACGGTACTAAAAATATACACCTTTATTTGAGGAAACACCGTATACTCACCTTATTTTTTTTATAAAAAAACCATTGTGTGTATGTATATATATATATATATATATATATATATATATATATATATATATATATATATATATATATATATATATATATATATATATATATATATATATATATATATATATATATATATATATATATATATAATGTATATATGTATATATATGCATGTATATAATGTATGTATATATATGTATGTATATATATGTATATATATATATATGTATATATATATATATGTATATATATATATATATATATGTATATATATATATATATATATATATATATATATATATATATATATATATATATATATATATATATATATATATATATATATATATATATATGTATATATATATATATATGTGTGTGTGTGTGTGTGTGTATCCTACTAGATTATTTAATCATTTGATCTTTGAGGGATTCCAGTAGTTCAATATTGTGGAAAAAACAACTTTTAAAAATATCATATCGTTTGAACAAAATTAATTCTATTCTAAAATCATTCATTTTCAGCTTTTCTTCAAAAGTCTGAAATTTTTATCTTTAACTTGTTTACTTAACCATATGTTTACTTTATCCATACTAACTTATCAATTTAACTTTCTTACTTTATCCATATGTTTCAAGCCAGACACTTGTTTATCCTTATGGTTCTCACAAAAATATAACCCAATTCTAATATACTTTATATAATGACCGTAACTGCGAAACCTAAATGTCAGTGATTTCCAAATAAAGCATTAGTGTAATAATTGGGTAGTTGGATTATTTTGTAATAATATTCTGGTCAACGGTGGAAAATGTAAAAAAAATGTGATTACCATCAGAAGCTACCTACGTTATCAAATTTAGTTTCCTCCAAGGGAGCACCACAAAATTAATAGTTATGGATTCACTCCTACAGACGAAACAACAAATTATATACCTGCAGAAGTGTACAAAATGTAAATTACTCTCTTTCTTTACAGAAAAAAATTCATGATAATATTATTTTTAATAAAAATTAAATTACGTCAGAAATTAATTTCTAAATTTAAAAAAATAATGAAAGTATCTCTAAAATGTAATATATACATATAATAAAAGAAACAAAATATATTCGCTTTATAATTATCTTACACTCTCAACTTCTCTCTATTTTCTTAATTTAATTAACAGGAATGGGAAATATTATCTTCACTTAACTCATATATTATGCACACACAAAATTATTTAAAATATTCAGTGTTGTATAAGTAACTCCTTAAGACGTTTTATTGCTGGAAAATATGGAATTTTTAATGAGGCACAGCTGTGAAAATGTCGGGCAAAAAAACCATGGGATACTGTATAATTAAATATTAATCTAATAAAAGAAGGTTTTGCAATAATTTAAAAGAAAAAGGAGGGTATAAAATTTGTTTTTGTTTGGATTACAAGACACGGGGATTCAGTCTCCAAGGATTAAATTTCTCTGAGCCCGAAAAAAATGTGAAAAAAATATTACAGCATTTTTAACGCATATATAATTATCATTATTTCTTAATAACCCAGTTTATAGTGTTAGAAACATAGCTGGAAATAGAAGTGGAGAAAAAATGCCAAGAAGGATAGTTGAACACAAATATCGTGACAATAAATTGCTGAAATTATAAATCTGGGATATTCTTAAATGCCTGTCATTTTGGCATTTTAAATTATGTGTATACCCATTACTGTTTTTACACGGCCTTTATTCCTCAATATTGATTTAACATGGTTAAGAAAAGTAAATTCAATTTCGTTTGAACACAATTTCTTTCGATTTAATACAGGGAAAAAATGTCTTTTTAAAATCCCAATTTGATTTAAATTTTAAGGAAATGTGTTTCCATTAACAGTCATTTTCTAAGAAATATATAAGGATTTTCCCTTCTTTGTTGTCTAGGAAATGTTTAGGGAATTCTCTTTGTTTGTTGATAAAATTCAGCCTTAGTTTGGTTTCAATCAAGTAGGAAGTGTTTTATATTGATAATTATGGTAGAATAAGGAAAAAATAAAATTTAAAGATAAGGCGTGTTTTTTTTTTTGTTTGTTTATTGTTTTTTGTTTTTTAAATCCTACGATTTCAAATCTTTACTTAACATAATTTATTTTTTCACGTATGAAGAAAAATGTCGAATACTACTTCTCTAAAACTCAAAAGGGAAGATATTTCTTTAGAAAATAAAATTTAAGATTAAAAAATTTTAGGTTTTGGATTGCACGTACAAATTAAATTTCTCGTCTTCAGAGATTTTTTGCATGGTTTTTTTGTTTGAATACGTTTATTTGACGTATTTCTTTACAAGTTTTATAGATCTAGTACCTATAAGCTTTAACCGCAGTACATGGTGTCTATCGTTGGTTTTTTTTTTCCCGTGAATTTTTCTGGAAGGTATCTACCATTTAAAAATAGAATTATGTGTACATGAATTCCAGGAACTCATGTTTGGTTAAAAATAATTGAAACTGACTAATGGTTTAAATTATTTTCATTTTCTACTCTTTATTAAATTATGATTAATTGATAACATGTTTTTTAATACAATATAATTTTTATAAAAAAAATATACACAATCTCTGAGATTTTTTTCAAATATGCAGCATATTCTGAAATACTGCCAAATTACGTTTGTTACAGTTGAATTAAATTGCTATGTATCGTTATGTTATTATAACAATTTAAAAAAATAATCTCTACTTCTTTCAACTACTAGGGGCTTTGCCCCTAGACTCGCTACGCTCTCTCCTCTGTTATGGCTAATAGCGAGGTACATAGGGGTGATTCTCGGGCAATGTAACAGCCATTTACTGTTGTCAGTCACCTGTATGCGAAGTGGATGAAGCCCGCCTATGGGTGAAGAATTGGATCTTCTTTCATGTCCTTCTGCGAAGGAAGCGAATGAGAAGATTTTTTTGAAGTATTTCTTTAAAATTCAATTAAAAATCGAAATTTTAAAATAGAGACTTGAAATGAGGTTTATATGAATGAGAAAGCTTTCGTCTTCCAGATGATGTAAATATTTATTTTGTAACATAATAAATCAGAGAGAATCGAACTTATATTTGTCGAAACCTATAAATTTGTCGAAAAAGTGGATTTTAACTTTTAATGAAAATATTAGTCTGTTTTAAATTATTTTTAAACAAATGCGGTCTTGTTTGAAGGAGAAATGTCTGTAGTCTTAGACTGTAAAAAAATCAAAATTCTACGATCCTTTTTTGGCGAGTTATCGTAATCTGAACATGAAAAAGTCAATTTTTTTCCACAAAACATAAAATTAAAAAAACTTAAAGGCCGACAAAAATGAGACATGTCTTACTCTCTTCCCCACATTGTTCTGCATCTATTGGTATTGGTCTCGACCCCATACCCTCAGCGGTTTCGGAAGAGCTAGCGTGAGAAGCTTTTGTCAGCGGTTTCGACAGCTGCGGCAGTTACTTTTTTTTAGAATAGAGAGAAAGTAAAAGCTAACAAAATGAAAGTACAGACATTTCATTATATATATTTTAGACAGATTTTTTTATGTCAACAGTCTAGTGACTTTTGACTAGTCAATTTTTTCTAGATGAAGCCTCCCATATCTCCCAACTAATAAATGGGAAAAGGAAAGATCACATCGGCCGACAAACTTTAAAATGCTGACGTACCGAGTCCTACTACTTAGAGAGAATTTGCCCATGTGAAGTAGTTGGAAACTCGAAGAATTTAATCTGACACCGGAGTGAAGTAGACCACCAATCGAAATTGCTGAGAAATTAGGGCATTAATTACTTCGGTTTACTTCCACGCATAGGGTAAGTAAGTAGAAGATAAGAAATGAGATGAGGTTTGAATTTACTGTTTAAAGCTAAATTTCGTTTGCTCACTTGTCCGGAATTCTACTCAGTCACCAGTTGTTTGTTTAATAATTATATTTTGTAAAATATGCTGTTTGAAAGTACAGTCGGACCTCTATTTAACGAACCTCTATTTTGCGAATTTCTCTATGTTGTGTACTTTTCCATGGAACCAAGAACATTTTGCAAATTTCTTTGTAAAATAACCTCCAAATAGAGGAATGCATTCTCTGTTTAACGAACTTTTTCTTGAGATCCAATAATTCTTCATATTTCTCAAAATATTTCTGAACATTTCAAACTTATTCTTTCATTTAACACAATTTATTGTGATCAATGACCTTGAACTGGTTTCACCAGACGGCTAACTCAATGTCATTAAAATTCATTAATTTTAGTATAAAATTGTTTTTCTTAATTGAAAATACAGTGTGTTCCTGGACAATGTTTTGTTTTTTTCTTGTTTTCCTGGCAGATTTCTTTTTGATGGGTAAGATATATAAAACAAATAGCTATTAATTTACAAAATAAAGGTGTGATCAATTAGTTTTTTTTAATAATATTCAGTGCTTATGAATTTAAAATCTGCTTTCTGTAGTTTAAAATATTCTAAAAAGGGAATTCTCTATTTAACGAATTTTCGATATAACGAACTTTTTTTCGGGATTTAGCGACTTCGTTAAATAGAGGTTCGACTGTACTAATAGTTTATCCTTTCGCCCCTAGATGTCAGTCAAATGTTATCGTAATTTGAATAGTTTTGTATTATAGATTGGCAACTGCTAGTAATGTTTTGTCTTTCTGTAGAGTTAGTTTTGATTCGATATAAGACGGTTGTGTTCCGTTTAGCTTCGTGCTAAGATCAGCATTGCGATGCTTTTCTGATTTCTATCTATATGTGTGAAAATAGAGTACCTTGTCTTTGTGTCGTCACGTCAGATGATTATTTACAGCCGTTGTTTTTATTTCCTGAACTTTAATCCGAAGATATGAACACATGGCTCCCGCCGGGTCATATGCTCTAGTTATTTTTCTCTAGAAGAACCCTCATCTTTTTCTTTGAAGTTTATAGTTTAAAATATTACAAATACAAAAGGAATCAGGACCGTTGAATAGTATCCAAAAGAGGACTTTGTACACGCTTATACAGATAGTTGATCTGATGTGACAACCAGTAATGGAGATTCTGGAGTATTTTTGACTACCCCAGGTGTATAACCTGGGGTAGTCAAAATTCATAGGTAATTGTGTTCATAGGTAACACAAGTCCTTTGTGTTACCTACGAACACAAAATCGGCGCTGGAGCCATAGCCTCTAACTTGACATGTGAGCTTCTGGCAATAGTGGAGGCACTTGTCATACATAAATCTCTTCCCGTTTTTTGAGCAAACAAAGGGACTTATTGCTTTCTGTGACTCAAGGGAAGCCCAAAAAGGCAATCCTGGAAGATCACATATCACCAGCGAGATCCACTTTCGCTTAAACGAGGTTCATAAGCAGGATAAAGTTTGCAAATTCTTTGGTTGCCGGCACATGTCAAAATCACAGGCAACGACAACGCAGATAAACTAGCAAAAGAGGCTCGAAATCTCAATAATAATAATAATAATAATAATGCCAACAACGCCAATGTCACCCTATCGGACGCAAAGACCGTGGCCAAATACAAATTGAAGGAACACTCGATTCCAATAAAGCACCACCTCCACAACATCAATGGTGATCGACATATAACCAAAACCATAGTCAGGGTTAGAGCTGGCCATCACAGAGTATTGAAAATTGACAGAGACGGTAGGAAAAACTTCAGAAAACTGTGATAACTGCCCGACACAGAAATGACGACGGCACACATGTTTGATTCACCAACCATCCTTTCTGAACTGTTAAAAATTGTAGTCTTGTTTACGAGACTGAACCTCTACGATGACAATATAGTGCAGATTGCCAGGGCCGTCATCTCAGCCCATAGCACTATTTGAATAGGCTTCATCATAGACATGACATCATCATCATTATTACCAAATACATTGCAAATGGTACATTCGAATTACAGGAAAATGATAGAAAAAAGCAGCAAGGGTGGCGATGTCATACCTATCAGCCCATGAACGAGACTGAAGCGTAGGTGAATAGTTGGTATTAAATATACTAGACATAAATGCTCTGATACGAAAACCGTCTGGCCTATTGTCGCTGTACTTCATATTTCCCTCGTTGCAAAATAACTGGAAAAGATTACGAAATTAAACTGCGACATGTTACATTACATGAACATTTTTAATAATATCCTTGAAAAATACACGTCACGTTTAAACCCATCCCTGTATGGGAAAAATGTTTCTTCATTCAGTCCCAGCACAACCCCTTATATTTTTGACGAGAGTCGGTAACAAAACAAAATCCAAAAAAACACCAAACAATATTTCACTTTCTAGATCAAAAATGTTGCCTATTTCCGAAAACAAAATCTTTTTTTCGTAAAACTGCTAAGCCTCCTGTATACGATAAAACTTTTATACCTGGAGCGTGAAATCCTACGAAATTTGAAATTAAATCGCTACTTCCCCGTTAAAATTCCGGGTGCTTTATTCAATACTTCCTTTTTATCCGTTTCTAGATACTGATTGTGTAGACCTATCACACGCGGAGATAAAAGCAAACCACTCAAAAATTTGAAGCTTAAATCCCAGGTATCTTGCTTGTAACTCCATTTTCGACGCTGCGGTTTTGCTTAAGATTTATCTGATATTCTACCTCAAGAATTATATACTGTCGAGCATCCTCTCCCGCTGCAAAAAAAAGGATTAGAAATTTGATGCAAGAGAATCCGGGTTATAATCCCTTTAAACTCCAATACAGGAATAAAAGCAGTTATTTCGAAATGCTCCATGAAAAGAACTATTTACCGAAAAATGATCATAATACTTATATTCTTCGTGTTTGTTTGTTCATACGACTGAAAGTAGGAAACAAGGAATATGACGTAGGAAGGGGGAGAGGAAGTTATATTAAACAGACAAATAAATAAATAAATAAATATATATATATATATATATATATATATATATATATATATATATATATATATATATATATATATATATATATATATATAATGTAACAAGAAAACGCGTCTTCCTAAATTACTTTACTTTAAAGCATATTCTATTGTTAATAAAGTACGACCCCTTTTCCAAAATTGCAACCTAAAAGTAAAGTAAGTATAATTTATATTAGCCCTGCAGATCATTAAGCAGGCATGTGAAGTATCTGAACTCAATAACATCCCCAAATATGAGTGTTAGAAGTTTATGAGATTCCGAATGTCAGTATAGTGTCAAAATTCTTGAAGAGCCCTCCAGCAACTCTGAAGTTATGTCTTTATAACGTCAAAAACCCCACTTTGCAAGAACTTTATGGCCACTTATCCTATACCCAGGCCATAGATAGCAGCTCTAACAAGCGCGGGATCTATCAGTCCCCGGAAAACTTAAGTGGACACGTGAACTCCACGAATATGAAGTCGCCCAATTAAAAATTAAGTAGTTTAGGCCCTGTGGCGTAAATATCGCAAAACACCCATTTAATATTGTATGAACAGAAGACTTTTCTTTTTCTTCGTTTCTAACTTTTGTTGCTGTCGGACTTGCTGTCAACTCCTGTATGTAATCCGCGTCCCGTCCTGGCATGGACGCCGGACAAGACATGTGGCTACTGCAGTTATGCCTTCTGATAAATAAAGCACGTCTTGGAATTTGTGCATTTCATCAGTGGCTCCATGTTTGTTTCTACTAAATTTCGTAAGTGCTTCCCTGGATCAACACTACGCCCGACTGCATCTCTCCAAGTTGTGCGCATCAATTCAACTTGTGCTAAATTTTCCAAATGTGATTATTATCACACACACACACACACATATATATATATATATATATATATATATATATATATATATATACTTTCAAAATTATGTTAAATCGTAAAACAGAAAATACTGGAGACAATAATTTAATACTCAGTAAGAACTTTGTTTAAGTTCCTAATTCAACGGGAATATTTTATGGAAGGAGTGTAAAAGAACAGACAGACTATATTTTACTTGCGAATAGATTTATTGGTAAATAATTACCAGGATTTTCTTTATCTGCTTAGAAAAAATGAAATATTATTATCCCCTCGTTTTAATGTCCTCTACAGTTTGTAACCTTCCATATTAGATATCCAGGAGCATTATTTACAATTACCTCTTTTTGACGTTATCTGATAATACATTAAGTACTAAAATTGTATTACTACTTTGAATTACAACTGGCTACATGATTGATACTCAACGTAAACCGTATACACTGTATGATGCAGATGTTTTTCCTGTAACGAATATGTTTGAAAAAGGTTGACTGGAAAACTCCACAGTCGCAAACCGAACAGTAATTTAGTTGTAAAAAATTCAAATTTTAATTCTTAAAATTATTTTAATCCCTATTCGTATCCATTGTTTGCTAAGAAATAAAAATTTCGACACAAGTTTAAAAAATAATTCTATAGTGTCGTTTTTCCATATAAATGAGTACTTAATTATGGCGAACTGTCTGTAGCCTCTGTACCATAATATAAATGGCTAAATCCCAATACACTGTACAGCATATTTATTTAGATTTTTGCCAAATTAGCGATAAAATGACAAATGTGGGTCGTGTTTGCTAAGTGCTTTTCAGTTAGCCGTTAATTGCTATGTTGGTTAAGATGTTGTTTCTAAATATCAGGGGAGGATTTTGGATAGTGTTAGATGTAGATTTTCTAGAGAGAGAGACATACGGAAGGGGTTGTAAATGATGCACTAGTCCATGGTTTTTACATTCGGTTTTTTACAGCGAGCGTAAGTTTTGTTTTACTAAACGCTACAGCCAGCGGTATGTGGGTAAGACAGCGGCTGGGGATTTTCTGTATTGTTTTTGGACGGATACGTAACGGAGCGTAGCGGAGTGGAGAAAAGGTATCTGAACGATGCGAAGCTCCAAGGTACGCCTACGAGTTTCATAAAACCAGTGGTAAGCTTGTTTTATAATTTATTTGTTCTTTCTTGGTTGCCACATATGTTTACATTTCGCAGTTTAAGCTTAACAGGTCTGGAAAAACGGGATTTTGGAGCCAACTTTTGGCGAAATTGGCGATTGTACCGTGTATTGGGAAATAACCATATAAATTATCTGTACAGTAAAGAAAAGAAGAAATGACTTCAGAAAAAAAATGTTATATTGTGTTTACTTTATTACAGTTTCATTTAATCCCATTTTTATAAACCCTACTAGAATACTTAAATCGTTTGATCTTTCAGAAATTCCAATAGATTAGTATTCTGTAAGAACTTTTAAAAAAATCATATCCTTTAAACCACTGTTTCCCAACCTTTAGTCGAGTCGTGACCTCCTTCAATAGTTTCCATTCATCCCGTGACCCCGAACATCCCCTGCATATATTCATTAAGAGGTCATTTAAGACAGAAAGACAAAGACAGGTCAAGTCATTTTCCATAATTTAAATTCCTACTAAATGTTTAATTTAAACAAAAATTAAATTCGTAAGAAATGGAGAAACATTCATCCCTCAAAGAAGTGTAAGAGCAAGAACAGAACAGAACCAAAGAAAGAAAAAATAACTCACCTCCTTATTGATCCAGAATTATTTGTCAATAAATATAGGAAAACTGTTATTTAATAAATCTGTTTTGTTCCGTTGGGGAAACTGAAATTTAAAATGCCAAAATTTACAGGTCAAACTGAAGACAAACTGACGTTTAGAATATGAGTACTGTACTTAGAAAGTAACCGCCATTTTCTTTTACAACCCAACAAAGGAGGTAGATTTCTAACGAACTAGGTTTGCGCTTTTAATGTCACCTTTACCTTTAAAAGTACCACTGCCTTACAGTTTCGTGGTAAACGATTACTGACAAATCTTTCTGCGAAATTCGTTAAAATATTATTATTATTTGATAAAAGCATAGCGACCTCCCAGAAAACACTTCGAGACACCCCTCCCCCAGGCTGGGAATCACTGCTTTAAACGAAAATAGTTCTAATCTAAAAGAATGCGTTTTCTGGCTATATAAATAATATTCAATTTAAAAAGTATACATCATAATACAGTGCAAATGTTTCCGCAATAATTAATATGTTTCGCACTAAAAATGGTGGCTGTAAATGGATAACAGATTTCTTTAATAAGCCGTAGCACAAAAATTAAAATATCGTCTTTGAAGAGTGTAAGTAACATGTCTTGCATATAACTATCAAGTAATTAGGAAGACTATCAAGAGTTATAAGGATTCAACAGTTCAAATTGTTCCATCTTGTGATTAGTTAATCATTCAAAAGTTTCATTCTTTCTCCACTTGTAAGACCTTCAGTAGCAACTTTTAAGTTCTGACATGGCGTAATTTCTTTCATATTCTTCTTATGCAAATTTGCCGACCCGGGAATCAAATCTGAGTCATATTGTCTTCTCCACCGATGCAGTTCATCGCTTTACTCTAAAATCTTTAGGTTCTCCAGGAATTTAATTAAAATAATAAAACAGAACAAAATATGTGGAACAGAAATCTATGTTTCCTGCTGAGACACTTTTGCTAAAACGTCAATACTTTAACTCAGCCCTTACAGTTAATTACCTTTCATATTTTTTCAGTTATCTGGTCGGGATTCAGATCCGGCAATCCCAGAAAAACATTCTTAGCCATTATGTAATCTGCTGGCCATATTTAAAGAGTCATAAGGGTTCCTCAGCAAAAATTGTTTCATCTTGTGATTAGCTCAACATTCGAAAATTTCATTCTTCTTTAAGTTGTAAGACCTTCGGGGGCTACTTCAAATTTTGAAAAGACATAGCTTTTATGTTTTTATATTGTTCTTTTATATTGTTCTTACAAAATATTTCTTACAAAAATTTTCATACTTTTTGTTCTTACAAAATTTAAGGAATAATTTGACATAATTATTCCTTAAATTCTTCTATATGATACTAGCTGAAAACCCGCGCTTTGCTACGGAGTGCATTCAAATTAAATACAACGGTCAACGTTTGCAATTTATGCCAAAAAATAAATATATATATTTATAATAAATGCGATGATCAATGTATACAATTGATGTAAAATATATATCTATATATATATATATATATATATATTTATAAAAAAATCGTAAGAGATATGCATTTTTTTTGGATAACATCGAATCGTCTGCTGCATTAGAAAGAGAAAAAAATATTTTTTTTTTGTCTATTTAGTTGTTACGCATGTGACGATAAATTTATTGAAAGTACCAGAAAAAGAAATCACGTGATCAGCATTAAATAAATTAAATTCTAAAGATTAATCTTTAAAAATTCACCAAAAATCAGGAAATGGAGGTAAAAATTCGAAAAAAATTTCATTTTGAAGGAATTTTTATAATCTTTCTCGTGATGTAAATTTTATAACCCTCAAAGTATTATTTTAAATGCAAACATAAAAAAAGTTTAAAGAACAGTTTAAAAATTTAATTTTAAAAAATATAAGAAGAATTTTTGAAAAATCTTTCTTAGTGCACCCCTACACTATTAGAAGAATCGCCATGCAAAATTTCAGCCCTTTAGGTCCAGCGGTTTGGTCTGTGCGTTCTATGTCAGTCAGTCAGTCAGTCAGTGAATGAATGAGTCAGTTACGGAACTGTTTTATATATATAGATTAACGAACTACTGAACGTAGGTCTAATAAACCACATTATACTAGTGACCAAAAGTCTTTATTACCATGTTTTTATTAACTTGCTTTCTTGTTTGTGTGTATGTGTTTGTGTGTGTGTTTGTAAAGTACAAATCTTGCAATCGATTTTTAATTAACTTCCCGACTAAATAGACATTTGAAACTTTTAAAATAGCTCAGAACACGTTGACAATGAATTATTTTAATACTTTTAGCCATCTTTAAGCAGAATTAAATTCATTTTCAGTTATTATCAATTAATTTTTTTAGACTGGTGCAGCCATCTATTGGCCGGAATGGTAACGAAAAGTTATATGCAAATTAACTTTCAGTTAACTTCATTTTCTTTCAAGTTTATGGGATAATTCATCAAAAAAATTTTTAAAAAGTATTTATTAATACATAGAATTGTCAAGTTTATATGAGTCAACATAAAATTTAAAAACATGGTATATAAAAAGTCCTTTTTACCTTGTAATTATTTTTTAATAAAACTTACAAATTAAATAGTATTCCTCTACTGTTTATTAAAAATGTACATCCTTCTCAAATACTTACAATTGCATACTCAACGCTACTTTTTTTTAAAACTAATTGCACACATGAAGCTTAACTTAGACCAAAAAATAATTTTATAAAACTTTTATTTTTTAAAGTTGCTACACCAATACAAACATTTCGACCTTCAACGAAATCCCTTTTCCGACCTGAAGGCGCAACATTTAATTTTTACTTCTACTTCACCCCCTCACAGATTTGTTGATGGAATCAATGTAACAAATTCTCACGTAAGCCTCAGAAAGCCTGCGGGAAAAAAGTTAAAGTCAATCATTGTTCAATGTTGTTCGTTTTGACGTACAGATTTTTTTTTCGTTTCGCTCTGCGATCTATTTATTGTATCAGTGATTACAACCAGTTCATGTTGGAAAAAGGGAAGAAACTTAAATCTCTTTTTAGCTGTGAGATAACTAGAAGGTATTTATTTCTCCATCAGCTCAAAGCCGAATTTCTTAAATAAAAATAACCCTTGCTGTATAAAGGGAGATAGCATATCTTGAACGAAATCCATGCGATTTTAAATATATTTAAATGTTACATTGAATGAAATGGATATCTCTCCCATACATCCTCTCACTTACATTTTTTTTTCAACAGTCAAAACGTAGATGTTTAGCTTGAGAGTTTAACTCGAAGCTTTCATCATCATATACATTGCTTATGTATACGTATGTAAGGTATACACAAGATTCGATTCACAAGAATCGAACTTTTGAGTGTTTGAATTAAAGAAGCTGCTTGGGATATGTTAATTTCGGCATACGCGCTTAGTATAAATACCATGCAGCGTCATTAATAAAAGAGGTTGTTAAAGGTTAAAAAAAGGTTGTTAAGTTTGAAGAAAGGTTGTTAAGGTTGATAGATAAGCGAGAGGGAGCTACGAGTTAAGCAGCTCCTGGTGTTATCCTGCGCTAGTGCTTAGCAGGCCCAAAGTTTACGTGGCAGTACTGCTGGTTTGACTGTCTGCTGGTTTGTGAGTATTGAAATGTGTATTTCTATTGAATGTTAATATATATATTCCGTACAAGTAGTACGTATGCTTATTGCTGTAAAAGCAAATTATATATGTGCAACGAATTCAATAAACATTCTTTCATGTATGAAATTCAAATAGAGTGCCCCTTAGCTATTTTCTCTATACGTACAAGGCATCAGAAATGGTTGAAAAATTACTTAAAAAACAGTATGGATATATTTCAGAGGTGGCCAAACTGCGGTTCGCATGTGGATGTTTATCACCTTCTTTGTGGCTCTCCGTTAAAATTTTACAAAATTTTGTGCCATAATTCAAATAACCAAAATTTAATCCGAAGGCATCTTGGCCAACCTCCATTTTTGTTACAACCTACAGCTCTGAATCCCTGTATTCTAAATTTAAATTGGAATAAAATAATTGATGTTTAATGTTGACAAATCAACATTTAATCGAATTGTTACAAACTGAAATAAATCATACATGTGTAAGGTATACATAAGATTCGATTCACAAGAATCGAACTTTTGAGTGAATGAATTAAAGAAGCTGCTTGAGATATGCTAATTTCGGCATACGAGCTTGGTATAAATACCAAGCAGCTTGATTAATACAGAGGTTGAAAAAGGTTTTGTTAAGGTTGATAGATAAGCGAGAGGGAGCTACGAGGTAAGCAGCTCCAAGTGTTTACCGGCGCTAGTGCTTAGGGGGCCCAAAGTTTACGTGGCAGTACTGCCGGTTTGACTCTCTGCTGGTTTGTGAGTATTTGCAAAGTGTATTTCTATTGAATTTTAATATATATTCCGTACAAGTAGTACGTATGCTTATTGCTGTAAAAGCAAATTCTATATGTCCAACGAATTCAATAAACATTGTTTCATGTATAAACTGTGTTTGTATCAAATTCATTTAGAATGCCACTTCAAATTATATACACCCAAGTCTGGGTAGAAGTAATAATACTCTACACATGTCAGATTGGAATAATTTGACAAAACAATTAAAAGACAAAAAATTATTAAAGCTATTTAAACTATATATGAATTTAGAAATATTAATTATCCTAACAACTGAAGAATGATATATATAATAAAAACATTAGAAAAACTGACGCTTAAAATTTCTTTCTTATCAAATATAACCATTTTTCTGTTTTCAGCTCTTATAAGTTATAGCAGATATTCTAAAATGGCTACAAGGGACTTTCCTACTCGAATTTTTGAATTGGCAATTTTTAACTCAAAATGAGAATAATTTGAATTCTTTTTTACTACATTGAAGAATCTTATACTTTAAAATAAGGAATTTTTGGCAGAATGATGTCTGATTTTCAAAAAACTTTGCAAAAATGCTAGAATTTTTCAAAAGGCTCCATGTGCATTCCAAATCATTTAAAAACCTGAATTATTTTTTAAAAAGTTTACCGTACATATATAAACATAACTGTACACTCGATTTTTTGTATGAATCTAAAGCCATAAATAATTATTTATTTTAATCTGCCTATTTTTTTTTATGTTTTTGATTTATTTTATGGTCTCTATATATACACTGCTGGCCACCCAAATTGCAACACCAAGAAAGACAAGAGATATCACAACAAAATTTATTTTGTAGATAACATTTTGACCAAGTATCAAATGATTAAATTTATAGACTTCTGTGAAGTGTGGTTCCTGCAAAAATCAGTATCCAGAGTAGCCGCCATTGTTGGAGATCACCGCTGCCACACGCCTCGGCATTGATTCAAAGAGACTTTGGATGAGTTCTTGGGGTACAGCAGACCAAGCAGCTTCCACACGTTGCTAAAGTTGATCTGTTGTGGCAGCTGGGGATGGAATCTGGGTCAATCGTAGAGCAACCATGGACCACATGTTTTCTATCGGCGAAAGATCCGGAGAGCGAGGCGGCCAGAGAAGCAATTCAATCTGGCGATTGACGAAGAACCGTTGGACAATGCGTGCCACGTGTGGTCGCGCATTATCCTGTTGAAATATGGCTGTAGGCAAGCCCTGAAGGTAAGGAAGGACAACTGGCTCCAACACCTCGGATATGTAGCGCTGGCTGTTTAAAGTGCGGGCAATGCGTACTAGAGGTGTGCGAGAGTGATATCCAATAACACCCCATACCATAATATCCGGTGCAGGACCAGTGTGGCGGTGCATAACGCGGCTGTTCAGCATCCTCTCTTCACGGTGTCTCCAGACTCGAATGCGACCATCGTGGTGTTGCAGACAGAAGCGTGACTCGTCAGTAAAGGCAATTTCATTCCATTCTGCCGTCCACATCCTTCTGTCATCGTACCATTGGCGGCGGAGACGTCTGTGGATCTGTGTTAAGGGTAGACAAAGCAATGGACGTCTTGCGAACAGACCATTCTGCTGTAAACGGCGTCGAAAGGTACGCGCAGACACTGGATGATGCGTTACAGACTGCAAGTGCTGTGCTATGGTTCGTGATGTGCCTTCCTCTGTCGAACTCGGATACTTGATCAAAAGATGATCGCTGTTTTCGACAAGGCATAATTGATCGTTTTTTTTGAAAAAACCACAAGAAAAACACAATTGCCGAACTTGAAATCGTCGAAATCTCCAAGCCTTAAATAGCGCTTTGAAGTGGCGCCACAGGCGCACGTGATGTGCGTCTGCGCTGAAATTCTAATCATTTGCATATCTCACCTCCGCTAATGCATGTTGTAAATTTCATGTTATTTGCATGTTTCCTTCAGGGTGTTGCATTTACAGTGGCCAGCAGTGTATATATCAAAATATTTGTGGTTTCAAAACATTTTGCACAGTTCTATGGCATAAAACTAAATATATAAACATAGTACAGCACTCATATTTTATATGAATCTAAAGAAATAAATATTTATTTTTTTAATCGGCCTGTTATTTTTTTATGTTTTTACTTTATTTCATGATCTATAAATATCAAAATATTTGCGGTTTCAAAACATTTTGCACAATTTTATGGCATAAAACTATATATGGCATAAAACTACACATATGAACATAATAAAGCCCTCATTTTTTGTATGAATCTAAAGAAATAAATAATTATTTTTTTTATCTGCCTGCTATTTGTTTATGTTTTTACTTTATTTGATGGTCTATAAATATAAAAATATTTGAGGTTTCAAAACATTTTGCTCAGTTTTATGGCATAAAACTATATATGGCACAAACCTAAATATATACACATAATAGATCCCTCCTTTTTTTTATACAAATCTAAAGGAGTAAATAAATTTTTTTTAAATCTTCATGTTATTTTTTATGTTTTTGCTTTATTTCATGATCATTAAATATCAAAATATTTGTGGTTTCAAAACATTTTGCACAGTTTTATGACAAACACTTCCATTAACAATCCTGATGAATTTGGATGAAATTGGAAGAAAACGAATGCAAATGGATCACTTTGAAAAACTGTAGCATTTTTGAAGAATTTTTTTCTGAAAAGTAGGTTTTAATCTACCACAAACGACTTATTTGTGAACTTCAAGTGTCTTCAATGTAGAAAAAAAGAATATTAAGTAACCTCATTTTGTATTTAGAGTAAAATATTGAACATTTAAAAAAATGAGGTTGGAGGTCCCTTTTCCACTTAACCTTTTCCTTACGGGGTGGGATAGCATATATCCCATGAATACGAGCCCAAGAATGAATGAATTATATGAATGAAATTATATGAATGAATTATATGAATGAATGAAATATATATATATATATATATATATATATATATATATATATATATATATATATATATATATATATATATATATATATACATATATATATAGAACCCCCTTAAAGGCCTGCTGTCATGAAAGGGGTATGAAAGGGGTATGAAAGAGGGAATCGGAAAAATAGGCCCCGTAAGCTAAAGGTTAACACTGTTATATACTCAAGGTGTATATAACACTGTTATATATACCTTGATATACTCTAATACCCTTGTTCCAAGTATGCTAATTCAAGCCGTAAGATAGAAGTCCGATTTTTATTTATATTAATAAAATCTCATAACTTTAATATATTTAGGGTGATTCATTGCAAATTTTAAACTGATTACAAGAAAAGTGTAACAATTTATAAAAAATAAAAAAAAATATTGTTCTGAATTTTTACATTATTAGCAAATTGTAAGGAAGTAGGGTACTAGTAAAGATACAGTAAAACCTCGTTTATTCGACCCTCGTTGATCCGGATCTCCGGATAATTCGGATCAGATTTGCAGACATTTTGTTTTAAAGTTCCCATTAGATAATATTTTCTATTATAGCAAGAACGTAACTACAAGTACGCTAAATATTCGCTTTTTAGTTTGATTCATTCTGCAGTTCCTGCATAGAATATACAATAAATTATGGTAATAAAATGCTTTTTGTTGAGTTTATGAAATCTTTAATAAACTTACCATTTCTTTGTTAGGAAATTAAAAGTGAAAAGTTCTTATTTTTATATTTTTTAATGTCTTGTAAACAATACTATATAATTTTGTTACAATACATTGTTTTTTAACGTAATAAACGGTAAGACTGCTTAGTCAAGGATTTTGTTTTGCTTATTACCCATATTACCGGATTATCCGGATTTTCGATTGTCCGGATTGCCTACGGTCCCAGTTAGTCTTTTCTGTATTCTTTTTGTAAAACGATATCTTGCAGTAAGATATCATTGCTAAAAAATAGCATGAAACCGGTTTAGGAGATGTGAGCCTTTTGTATTTCTGTCTTTTCATTTGTGTTCATTTTAGGATTGTATGTTTTTCTTTTACTGCAACAGAATCTTCCATTTATTGTGCGTTTAGCTCTCTAAGTACAGGATTTCTGCTTATTTTCTATTCATTTGACTATCTGTTTCCATGGGGATCTCGGGGCCTTGGGATGTCTTTTGGTTAGACCTGCATCCTATTCAGAAAGTTCCCCTTTGACGTAACTGAGTTGGTTAGGCCTCCTGATGAAGAGACCTTGCGGTTGCCTTTTTATAT
This sequence comes from Dolomedes plantarius, assembly GCA_907164885.2. Lineage (NCBI taxonomy): Eukaryota > Metazoa > Arthropoda > Arachnida > Araneae > Dolomedidae > Dolomedes > Dolomedes plantarius. The sequence goes on along the minus strand of OU015495.1, from coordinate 174,545,878 downwards.
GGTTTAGTTATTATATTGATACAGAATCTTGCATTTGTGGTGCGTTTAGCTCAGGGGTATCCAACCTTTTAGCTTCCTTGGGCCACATTGAAAGAAGTCGAATTGTTTTGAGACACCAAAAAATATACCTAAAATTAAAAATAGTTGATGAGTAACAAATGTATATTATATAGTTATCATATTTATGTCATTATAAAGTTTATTAAAGATACCTATAGGATTCATAAAGTTAATGTGATATTTGGCATTGGATTTGAGAAACTAAAGCATCAATATCTAGGTCAATTGAAGTGGTTACAATTCTCAGGGAGTTCTCAAGATGTTAATCCGATATTTCAGTTCTAATTTGACTCTTAGTCTGTTTCACTCTTGTGCATACTAATTTTAATATAATTACAAATATGAAATATTAATTCTGTAAAAACTTCACATTTAATTTTTGTAATGAAATTAATATACAGAAATTGCATACGGAATTTTGTACAGAATTCAAGATATTTCAAATAATGTACTGTCGATTTGTTGAATGAACAAAGCGGGATCTGTAATGGCTTGCCATCATTGCTGATTTGGGGTAATGATATTTTTTTTTCGCTTCGAGGTCTCTCTCTCGGCCGCACTAATGCTTGCTTTGGGTCACATGCCGCCCGCGGGCCACGAGTTGGACACCCCTAGTTTAGCTCTAAGTGCAAGATTTCTGTTTATTTCGTTTGACTGTCACTGCATTCTTCCTGTTATTTAATATCTTGCTTTGTTGAAGTATTTACATTTTACTAATTATAGTTACTAGACTTACCGATTCTTTGTTAAGAAATATTTTGAAAAAGTTATTTTTATATCTTTCGATGTCTTGTAAACAATACTATATGATTTTGTTGCAAAACAAATTTTTTACCGTAATAAAAAGTAAGTCTCCTTAGTTAAGGATTTTCTTTTGCTTATTACTCATATTACCCCGATTATCCTACGGTATGATTTGCCTTCGGTCCCAGTTAGTCCGGGTAAACGAGGTTTTTCTGTATTCTATTTGTAAAACGATGCCTTGGAGTGGGATATCATTACTAAAAAACAGCATGAAACCGAGTAGTCAAACCATTAATTTATTAATCTTTGAAAACACGGACTGAAAAAAAATATATCTCCCTGAGTCGCAGTTTAATTTTATCTCAAGTATTTTATCGATTTCTTCATTCCAAAAAATGTATAAAAAAACGAAAAGTCACTTTCTTGTTACAGTTTTAGAGTTAAAAAATTCTTTCTGTCGTTCCAAAGCAGCTGCTTGATATGTTATGTCAAGCACTTTACGGGAGTATAAAGAACGATATTACCATTTTGGATATTTTACAGCTTTTTTAAGCCGCCGTAAAAATTTGAACCGAAAGTTCTGGCGGTGATATTTTTTTAGAAAACTGATACTGCGCATCTTTCATCTAATAAGCGTATAAATCGTGTTTGTTTAAATACGGTCGAGAACTGTTTACGATTCGCTGTTACCTCAACGGGTTTTATAACGCACCGAATTATTTTATTTCAAGATTTGATTCCTTATTTCAACTTTTTACAAGCCAGTGCTTTGCTATATTGTATTGTTATCGGTGGTATTGTTGTTATATTGTTATTGTAAATGTATTGCTATTGTTATCAGTGTTAAATAAACACATCTTTCTAACTTGTGCTAAAAGATAAATTTACGGAAACCAGTCATTCACGAGAAAGCTATAAACTAAAAAAAAATTTAATTTAAATTATTACTTACATAATATTTTAAATTACGGCATGTTGCATTGTACATACATGCCCTACAAGCGTCGGGCAAAATGTTTAACCATAGTCTACTTTGATCACATTATCGGTGATCACATTACGCGACTTCAGCAAGAATGAGAGGGTAATTTAACCCTTTAGCAGGCGCGCCAATTTTTTGAACATAAGCAGGCGCGCTAGACGCAAAGAGCAACGTATCATACAACCTTGATTATTCCTTTTGTAATAATTTTTTTTCAAATTGAAAATAATAATTCTTCGTTTTATGACAAGATATAAAATGTTGATAATATTGAGATATATTTACAATTAAAGGCCTAAGAATGCATATACAATCGATTTATTTCAAAACTGTCCGGTTTATTGGATCTAAGGACAACTTGCGAATTGTTCCCTGTTATGTCCAAAACCCTAAAAAACAATGATATTGTCTATCTTCGTCATATGCGGGATACAGTGTAATAGCTGAACATTTGATCGACTGCATCAACTCCTGCTTTTGTCGTATTGTAATCCAGTATTATCGCTCGTTTACCACGGTTAAATCACGACTAACAATGAATGGAAATGAATACAAGGGTCAGAAAATCAGACCTGCATTAGAAAGTGTGTAGCTATAAATAAAAACTTCTTAGAAAACTCAAACCTTACCATGTAAAAACAAACCGTTAAAAATTACGAAAATGTTGATCTTTGTACACGGGCGCGTCCGTTGAAGGGTTAAACACATTAGCGAAAAAGGTACTGTCATTAAAATCAAACTATTTACAAACAAATATCGCCTTAAATGAGAGTCTACGTAAGCGGGGCAAAAAAAAAGCCATTCTTTAGCCGATGTGGCTAAAGGATGTACGGGGTCATAATTACGGAGTTAGCGATTACGGTATAAGTTGATATAGTATGCATTAGAGAGGCCTCGCTTTGTTAAAGATATTCAGATAAATGGAGTATTTTATTTGATTTTGCAAAATAGCAGTTTCCTTAGTCTGTGCATGTGACACAAAATGGCTGCAATGTGTACTCAAAAAAGTAAATATTGCTCTTCATCTGGTCGAATTCTACTCATAAGAGGTGAGTTATTATGCTTGCAATACACTATGTAATCATGCTCCAGATGTATAAGTATCTCGCAGTAGAAACCATCGAATAGACACATCGTTATTAACTGACAAACTCATATGTTTGTAATTTACCTTGTACAATTTCATTACATACTTTCCGAAGTAAACAGTAATATTTCTTAAAATTTCCCGTGATTTTATTCTAAAATTTGTTATTTTAAGTGACATTTTATGCGCATAAAACTGCGCATAAAACTTCATTTAATTTCTGGTACTATATATCCTCCATACATTGGAATACGCAAACAAATGTTGCAAATTAAACGACTAATTTCGTGTAGAAAACAACTAAATCACGTTTAAAACAAAAATTACTACCTCGTAAATACCTTTAGCGGAACTCTAATCTCAATACATTAAAGATAATTATCAGCTGCTGTTTAAAGAATATAGCTTAAGAATAATATACTAAATATTAATTAACGATATTTAAAAATAATTTCAATTCAAAGTGTCAAGAAATGAAAATATATTTTAAAGGCTTCTCTTCTTAGATTGCATTTAATGATTGTGTTTAATGTTAGTTTTTTTTATGATTATTTTTAAGTGTATATATAAAAAAGGCGAGAATACTCATGCCGGTGCACTTTTTTCCATCGCTTAAAAGCAGAAGTTCAAGTGAATAGTTTCAATTTTTGTGTATATACCGATAGAGTAAACTTTTGATTCGTAAAAAATCCTTAAGCCTGAATTATCTCAGAATTCATGATGTGGTTGGACTGGTTTACTACACTATCAAAGAAGTCAGTTGATTAACGATCTCTCCACCGAATGAAAGAAACCAAAGGCAACTGACTTCGATAAAATTGACTCCTTGTATATTTAGGATTCTTGGAAATCAGTCTCCAAATAACTGTGATGTATATTCTAAACTTTCTAAAAACTTTTCCTGCCCTGGAGTCTGAAGAACACTTAATAGCGCATGCAGATAATTTCAAAATTTATAACGATTAGCTTTTTAGCGTTTGGATTTTTTTATAAAAGTTTAACAGGAATTTATATCAAACTATTTTCTAATTGTGGTCTAATTTCTAAAATTAGATTTTTCTATGATTAATCTACCATGGCTCGCTTTCAATAACTGTATAAACAATTAAACTTTAGAAAGTTAAGTTCATTTGCAACAAAATACTAAGAAGAATATTCAGTTTAGGCGCGGATAATTCCGCATTTTAAGTCTTCTTTGGCGGTTTATACTTTCAAAGGGACGTAACACAGCATTAATATCAGAAGCTAAGAAGGGCCGTGGTGGCCTTGTGGTACAGCGCGCTGGTTTTCGGTGCTGAGGGTGCCCGGATCGAATACTGGCGAAGCGCCACTAAAATGCCTCCGTTTGTGTCGTTCCTTCATAGGGGGCAACGCTGGTCAGCCTATATGGCGTCCCCATAATAAAATGGCCAGCAAAACTGCGGTGAATTATAGGCGAATGTCTTTGCGACAAGTGCCTCAAAATTGAAGTATATACAGTTGGTTCTCTGTTTAACGACGCTCTACTTAACGACGATCTCTATTTAAAGACGATATTTCCCGGTCCCGGTCCCTCCGACGTAAAAAAATTCTATTTTAAGACGATTTTGTTTCTATTTAATGACGATTTTTTCTTACATGATAAACTTTTTCTTCAACATTTTATCTACTGGAGGGTTACTTTCTGTGGGGGAGTTTGGTTTCAAAAACAGACCCGGAATTTCCTTTATGTTTGTTGCAATCATAGACTTGTTGCAGTGGAAAAAACCGGGGGAGGGGGGGGATTACTGTTTCTCGGAAGATCGAACATTATTCCCTGGTGGATCGAATTTCTTAGTGCGGGTGTGGAATCACTCTATTGTACCTACCATGTTGTCATGTGATTTACGAACTGTCCAAAAGCACCCCTCTCTCACTCCTTCTGGGAAGCACGTGTTCATGTTTAGAGAATAAATTCATGGTTGGGTGTAGGAGCTCATTCCAGTACGAATACGAGGTGAGCAGAGCAAAATGGCATCAAAGCGAAAGCATCTTACGCTACACGAAAAAGGGAAAATTATTGAAAACTGGGAAGAAAGTGTTGGAATAACAAAAGTCCAATTCGCAAGACAATTTCAGTTACCCGAGTCTACTCTCAAAGGCATTTTAGCAAGCAAAGAGAAAATTCTTGAAGAAGCACAAAAATTTGGTTTGAGATCCAAATCCAAACGGCAGAAAATTCAATGTGGCCGATCAGAAGAGTTTGAGAAGGCAGTCCTGCAATGGTTTCATCAAGCAAGAGCATCTAACATTCCAATTTCCGGAGTGATATTTAAAGAAAATGCTACTATTCTGGCAGAAAAGTTTGGAATGCAAAATTTTCAGGCTTCGGCTGGTTGGCTAACAAAGTTCAAAGGAAGATACGGGCTTGTATTTAAAAGCATATCTGGCGAAAGTGGCTCCGTAGATGAAAAAATAGTGGATGAATGGAAAATAGTGCTGAAGGGGAAGTTAGATGGATATGATGAGAAGAACATATTCAATGCAGATGAGACGGGCCTATTCTACAATATGGTGCCTAATAAAACCTTAACGTATATGGGCGAAAAGTGTTTTGATGGAAAACACAGTAAGGAACGATTGACTGTTTTACTGTGCAGTAATTCGGATGGATCTGAGAAATTTCCACCACTAGTTATAGGCAAATCAAAGCAACCAAGGTGTTTTAAGAATATCACCAGGAAACCTTGTGAGTACCGCAATAACAATAAAGCGTGGATGACATCACAAATTTTTATTGACTGGGTTAGAAAATTTGATGCAAAAATGCATCGAGAAAAGTGAAAAGTTTTACCTTTAATCGACCGATGCACTGCACATACTCCAAATATCCCTGGACTTACAAATTTGACTATCCATTTCTTACCAGCTAATTGCACTAGTAAGTTGTAGCCATTAGACCTGGGTATCATTCGCAGTGTGAAAGCATACTACACAAAGTCTTTAATTAGGAAATTAATAAACAATTCGGCTGACAGTATAGAAATTTGAAAATTTACAATCTTGGAAGCAATGCACATGATAACATCAGCATGGAAAGAAGTTTCTTCATCCACAATAAAAAACTGCTTTCGAGTTGCTGGAATTCACAAATACCTTGTAATGGAACTGCAAAGTACGGAAGTAGAAATCAACGAAGATGACATTACCCCTGAAGAATGGAGAAGTCTCGTTGAAGATGAGGATGTTTCAATTCAAGATTTCTACAATTGTGATAAATATGTTTTAACAACAGATTTCAGAAATGTAGAACAAATTTATGAAGATATTGTAAACGAAAACACAGTGTCAGACGATGAAGGTGAAGTTGAAGACACGGAAAACGAGACACTGCCACCGTCTTACATAGATGCAATTTCTGCTCTAGATGTTCTCCGACGCTATATTACATCGAAAATGGAAGGTGACTCATTTAACATTTTAGAAAATCTGGAAAAGAGAATAACGAAAACAAGGCGAATGAAGCAATCAACACTTTTTGAATTTTTTAAAACGTAATTTATTGTATTGTTTGTACTCTTTTTTTTTCAATGTAATTTAAAATAACTTTTTGTGAATAAAATAATGATGATAATAAAAATAACATTTTTAAACACGCCAATATATTAAGAAATATATTTACAGTCCTAAACTTGTAAAGTGTGAAGGGAAATGTTATTTTTTCCCAAATTCTGTTTAAGGACGATCTCTACTTAAGGACGATATTTCACGGTCCCTTGAAAGTCGTTAAACAGAGAACCAACTGTATATATATATATATATATATATAACAAGTTAAAGAAATCGCTCTTATAGCTTGTAATGTTTATTGTTGATGATCAGCCGAAAAAAAGGTCAAAAAATTTTACTAATATTTAAATTTGAATTTCTTATTAATTTTATAAAGTGAAATTAATGCTGATATTATGATGTACATTTTTAAAACATATGGAAGTTTTATAAAGACCTTTATTAAAAACTATCCCATTGATCTTCTAAGAACTCATTTTTAAGAACGGAGAAAAAGTTCTGTTTACCTGGGAAACAGGGATCTATTGAAAAATATTTATCCTTAGGTCAGTTTAGTTTCACTTCAAGTATTTCATCGATTTTTGGTCTCGAAAAATGAATAAAAAATATTTATTGTTTTAGATAAAGTATCCTTTTCGATGTTCAAGAGCAGCTGTTTTTATGCTAGAAAAGGAATGTAGGATGATGTTTATCGAAGCATATGTTGCAATGTACTAAGAAATATTGAAATATATATATATATATATATATATATATATATATATATATATATATATATATATATATATATATATAGCGCAACTACATACACATAGTTTTATATTTAACTTTGAGTTTTTTGAAATGAGAGAATATTCTTTATCTCTTTTTATTCACGGTTTCATTAAAACATTTATAGACAGGAAATATTTATAAATATAAAATGAATTTGTGCAATTTTTAAAATATACTTCAGACGTAGATCTTAGACAAATGTCAAAGATACTCAAATTCTGCTTTACTCTATTGTAAAATATGAGAAAATGGGACATCGTATGTGGGCATAAAAGCATAAATAAACATAAATAATGCTACTATGAAGAAAGAATCGATCCTCACAAGAGTCAATTGTTCCCAAAATAAAGTAATTTCGTCGAAAAACATTATGACGTCACTTATCTCCTTTTAATAGGTAACCCAGAAAACTGCTGAAAAAGTGTTCGTTTTCATACCCGAATCCAGGTCCAGTGATTTGATTAGTAGCAGCTACAGTTACTAAACATCCAAGATTCTCACCAAAACACGCATCACGCAATATCTTTGTCGCTGTTTGAACATCCGTTTAGAAAATAAACCATTGTTTTAAACTTCCAATTTGATTAATTTTCATTTTCGATCTAATCATTTTCGATCTTTCAGAACTAATATGCTGCGTACACGTGAATCATAAAATAATTAAAAGAAAACTCTTTAAAACGAACTATTTAAGAATAACAAATAAATTCTAGAGATGAAATTCGCATTTGAAAATGTGGAGAGGCATATAATTCAAAATTTCTCTCTCCACTGAGGTGTAAAAAATAAACAAAAATAATTATCTGAGCAAAAACAGGTATTTTAAGAAAAAAAATTTGAAGAGAGAAGAATGCTTCTGTAAATATATTAAAATAAAATTTACGACTTCACATCCCGACAATGGACAAACAAATGCCTGAGTCATGAGTTCGGATATATAGGACCCTTAGGACCTGTGCACACTGAATCCGTCAGTTTCAACATAAAAGTTTTTTTAACCAATCATATACCAATCATTGACCCATTTCACTAATCAGCGCCAACGGAATCTATAACGGTGATGCTGACGGATTCTTTGTGAACAGACCCTAAGTGGCAGTTTCTACGTCATGCATTGCGTAGATGTCCCTCTTTTCGCTCTCGTTTCACTTCTGCTAGTGTTCGATGTAGTAACGTCTGTCCTTCCACGCCCCGGCAGGTTCCATCGGCCATTGTTGTTAAACCTCATGTCGTCATTTTGTGCTACCTCTTCCAATGATGTATTAGTTATGTACCTCCTTTGATGTCTGCCTTCTTGAAGTATACTTTCCTAATGATTCAGGAAAAAAGTGAGTTCCAAGGATAGTTACTTTGTTTCTTTCGTCAAGTGTACTCCTCTTCTCTGGGTTCCACGACTAATTGCTTTGTGTGGGTCAGCACCACCTACTATATGTGATTTTTATCACACATACACACACACACATATATTGATTTTGTACCCGGGCGAAGCGCAACTGTTAGATAAATATCTAGATAAAAAGTTAGATTTATATATGCACTGACGAGAAATAAGTAGATATACAATAGTCTCCTATTTAACTTAAGTGATTTCTGGCACAATATGATAGTCATGCATTTATCACCCAAGCAGGCTATTTCTCGTATGTCTTAGGTAACAAAATTTATCTTGAGATACTGAATTCTCTATGATGCTTTGAACATTAATCTGTTGTAACATCCTGCCAGGATAAGGTATTTTAACACAGAAAACATTCCAAAACAAATACAACCCCATGTTATAGCATGTTAGCAGTTCACTTTGTGTATAAACTAAGATACAAGTCATAAAACTATCTATATAGCACAGTGATACGTAAACAAAACATATTCAGAAACGGAATCTAGGGATTATTCTCTTCTCATTTATAAGATAACAAATATGATACACTTATAGGTCATATTTCCGTAATTTCTTAAAGGAAGATCACTATCTGAATTGCAATGACTATATTATTCTGAACACTAGATAACATTTGTTAATCCACGTACGGCATTTATTTTTATTCACTATTACTATTTCTTTTATAATGTAATACTTAAAACCTCTATACTTATAACAATATGAATAACGAACTACCGGCTTTAAACCCTTAAAATTAAAAGATATCTGATTTAAGGAAAACTAAAAATTATTATTAACATAAATATATTTAGGTTCTAATTATAATTAATCATAAGTAACCTATTATAATTAGCCTGAAATTATTACTAACCATTTAAACAAGCATAAATTTTTTATATATGAAACTTGTATGGAATTTTTCTTGAATTTTGTCCCCGTGGTTAGCTTTTTATTAACTAAAACATCATAAAATAAATGCTTTTTAGTTCATATTAGACACACTGATTTTATGTAGAAAATATTATTTCTGTCCGAAATATGTATTAATATGTCAATTGAAAACATACAATAGATTAAAGAATACTGGATAAGACATATATCAAAAAGTTACGAAATTCTATGACTAAGTGTTTCAAGTATCAAGTTTGCCACGTTTTATTTTTCTAAAGATGAACTTAACGCTTTCATATCTTGTAATGATATAAACGAGCATACCGATTAAAACCTACTGCCAGACTTTTAAATTGCATTTTTAATACTGGTATCGAGTGGTAACTGCATTTTTCAGGTATCGAGTCGCTGCGTTTTATTTTTCGAAAGATACACTTAAAAATGTTATAACTTATAACGGTATAAACGAGCATACCGATTAAAACCTACTGCCAGAGTTTTTAATTGCATATTTTAATGCTGGTATTGAAGAGTAACTGCATTTTTCAGGTATGGAGTTGCTACGTTTTATTTTTCGAAAGATACACTTAAAGATGTTATAACTTTTAACAATATAAACGAGAATACCGATTAAAACCTACTGCCAGACTTTTTAATTGCATTTTTAATACTGGTATCGAGTGGTAGCTGCATTTTTCAGGTATCGAGTTGCTGCGTTTTATTTATCGAAAGATAGGCTTAAAAATGTTATAACTTATAACGGTATAAACGAGCATACGGATTAAATCCTACTGCCAGAGTTTTTAATTGCATATTTTAATGCTGGTATTGAAGAGTAACTGCATTTTTCAGGTATGGAGTTGCTACGCTTTATTTTTCGAAAAATGTACTTAAAGATGTTATAACTTTTAACGATATAAACGAGAATACCGATTAAAACCTACTGCCAGACTTTTTAATTGCATTTTTGATACTATTATCCAGTGGTAACTGCATTTTTCATGTATCGAGTTGCTGAGTTTTATGTTTTGAAAGATACACTTAAAGATGTTATAATTTATAACAATATAAACGAGCATACCAATTAAAAACTACTGCCAGACTCCTTAAGTGCCATTTATTATGCTGACAATTTCATAAAAATAATAAATAAGGAAATTAAATGAAATTTATAACTATTTCAGTCCATTTAAGTATTCATAAAGTTATCAATTCAGTTTATGAAACGACAACAATGAACATAAATTTTAAACTGTTCTAACAAACATATCAATAATATTAAATCCTACTTAGTAAATGGTGTTTAGAATGAAACATCAAAACTGAATCAAAAGCATTCAAACTGCTTTTGAATATTTGTACGGTCATTTTTTCATGGAAACATGATTTAATTTCTAAAAAAAATATCTAAGATTTTTAAGCTATATTATTTTTACAAACAATGACTAAAATCAGTTTGTTCCCACTTCGATATTTCATTTTTCTTGGGGAAAAAACTAAAAACACTTTGCCGTTGTTCCTAGTTAAAGAATTATTTTTGCTGTCAGGAAACAGCTGCTTGATACGAGAGATCAGAGAGTTTACTGAAGGATAAAACTCAAGATTACGGATCATGGTTTTTTTTATACTTTTTATGTGACTGAAAAAATGGATAAAATATTCTTAAGAGTAATAACTGTTTTCTTCTACGTCTCGCTCCCGTGATTGAAATAATATACATGTGTGTGGTTGAATAACTATTTATGATTGTTTCTGGTATAGTAGGATATTTCATCCATTAATAAAAATGTACTAAAAGGTGTGTGATTTACACTTGACATATTAAGATATCTTGGGTATTTGTAAAGATTTCTGCATTGCTCCAGTTCATTGTGTTCATAATATGGATACTTGTAAATAGAACCAAAAAAAGATGACAGTGTATTGGTATCTTTAAGGGTTGTAATACCTTAACATCAGTTGTAATAATCAGCTGAATGCGATAACGTTTATAGCCTACAGATATAGGGAAATTTAGTTTTTATTTTACTTTGGAGTAAATATTTGATTATTATGATTGCAACCATCTTCACCCATGGTAAATGATTACACGTTCTTATATTTCACCAAAATATTCCACATCATCTAAGTATTATGTTACATCTTCTTTGTAATTCATAATCACAAAATGTGAAAGGGTAAATAAATTTTTAAAATTTTATATACTATAATGAGGTCATGAAAGGTTTTTCAATGTATAATTATATTCAGAGTAAATTCAGAGCAATTTAAGCACTAGACATACTTAGATATGATTACTTATGACCTCAAAAGAATTCAAACACTGTCTCAGGCACTCGCTTCCTGTTACCTCTTTTACTCAAAAATTGTTTTGCACGCTTAGGAATCGATTATGAACTTTCTGCTTGGGACAATCATTTTTTCCCTACGTCGGGGCAGCGACCACAAAGGCATTAAGCCCTCTGGCAGCCCAATAAAAATTAGCCTTGTTATGAAAGTTTTCAGGAGGACAGTTCAAAAAAGAAAGCGCAGAACAGCTTGTCAAATGAGTAAAAACCATAAGAGCATCTGAAGAACACAGGATACAGCGAGGGCTATCTATCACGCCATCACGGCACAGATGATCCTGTAAGGAGTTTTGGCCTGTTAATACTACTCTTAAATCTTCAAAATTTTCGATTCTTTGAAAAAAATATATATGTTATTTCTGACAGTTTCCGGAGTATTTTAAAAAAAGTCCCATGAAAAAATTCCTATAAATAACGAAGATATGATTAAAAGTAGAACAACCATCAAATGTAAACAACTGTTAAAAGGACTCTGACACACCCACATTCCAGTTCACACACCTACTTCCTGTCACAAACTCCACATTTTTTTAATTATTTAGTTTTAGATTTTAACTCCATGTACTGGTATTTTTTATGATAGAAGGAGGAAAGAAGTAGTTGTAATACTCAACTCCGTCTATTTGAGCTTGATTCTCACGTGTGTATTTCTTTATTCTCTTCTAACTTGTAGTTGCGAGATCGGCGTTTGAATTACTGAATCTGTTTGATTTCCGTTTGAAAAGGCCTTTTTTAGTTAATTATAATTTGTATTATACTTTATATTATCGAAGTGTGTTATTTTTTATTCATCTAATGGACAAAATGGATAACAGTGGTAGTGTGAAACGTGCTTCAGGTAAGCGTACTAAAAAAAGACGCTTTCATGGCAACCAACACACTAAGTGTGGATCTAAGGATCAAAATATGCTTACTGATGAATCATGTAAAAACATGAATCCTGAAAACTCTGCTGGATCATGTATTAATTCCACAACTGTTCGTGAAAGTGCTTCAAAAAGAAAACTAAAAGACTCTTTTATTGAATTAGTCTAAAATTAGCAGTGAAGACCGAGCGAGGAAGGTTTACGGGAAGTGGAGAACACAAAAATGAACTCCAGAACTTACCCACGGCAGCTTCAGCATAGTAATTTCGAAGGGACTTTTGTAATTTATATTTTATTGCACCACAGATTTGCTGGTAGGACACAGTAAAGTGTGGCTGCCGCAAGTTACATACGTTTATTGCAGGGATGTCGGCTTTTTCGTTTCATGGAATCCCGCAGTGTCTAGGAACCCATTGAAAGACAACTTTCCAGCCAATAGAAATTGCTTGATTAAAAAGCTTTTTAGTAGCTTCTTTGGACCATCATACTGACCATAACATTTCAGTCTCTCTATTCTACCTTCTTCCTTAGAGAATAGTGAAAAATTATAATTACCTTATGTTTATGTAACATTCTGTACACTTTATGACATTTCGTCAACGTTTGAATCATCAACTATAAGCATCGAATGAAGATATATATCATAATCATGCAAATGCCGTGGGATCACATCATAGTTTTGCTAATATGACACGACCGTGTGTAATCCACTTGGAGCCGGACCCTGCTCCGATCCATCCAATATATTATACGTGACACAGCTACAGAAGAATAAAAGTTGACACAGCGTCATAGACAACGCGTATCGCATACAGATACGTAGAAATTACAGTGATAGCGAGGAAAGGCGACGTAAGGTAAACTGTAAGTTTAATAATAGTACTTTATTATCATCATTTAGTCATAAATGTATCCTCGACTGTCATCGGGATCAACAGAGCGACGTATCATAAGGGGAGACCATAATTGTATCTCGTACGACACCGGGACGTTAGAAAAAGGGAAGCAAGGGAATAAAAGTTGACACAGCGTCATAGACAACGCGTATCGCATACAGATACGTAGAAATTACAGTGATAGCGAGGAAAGGCGACGTAAGGTAAACTGTAAGTTTAATAATAGTACTTTATTATCATCATTTAGTCATAATTGTATCCTCGACTGTCATCGGGATCAACAGAGCGACGTATCATAAGGGGAGACCATAATTGTATCTCGTACGACACCGGGACGTTAGAAAAAGGGAAGCAAGGGAATAAAAGTTGACACAGCGTCATAGACAACGCGTATCGCATACAGATACGTAGAAATTACAGTGATAGCGAGGAAAGGCGACGTAAGGTAAACTGTAAGTTTAATAATAGTACTTTATTATCATCATTTAGTCATAATTGTATCCTCGACTGTCATCGGGATCAACAGAGCGACGTATCATAAGGGGAGACCATAATTGTATCTCGTACGACACCGGGACGTTAGAAAAAGGGAAGCAAGGGAATAAAAGTTGACACAGCGTCATAGACAACGCGTATCGCATACAGATACGTAGAAATTACAGTACTGTAAAATTTCAACGTATGACCCTATTTCGAATTGAAACCTGTACTTCATTTACTTTACAGGCTTTTAAAAACCACTACAAAGGCCGGATAAAAAAACGAGAATTTTCCTGTTTGTTGATTGTGTATGATCCGGCAATGATGCACGAGAGATAAGTGGAAGACTCTTTTTGAAGTCCATTCCTTATTTCTTATAAAGTTCTGCTAATAACTGAAGATGGTTGGTTTTAAAGTTTTCCCTTTTTTTGCCAAATTGGTTTGGTTGCAATTAGGTTTGGTTTGGTTTGGTTTGGAGCGCTACGGTCAACTTTTTGCTACACGGGGGCTAATTGGACCGGGACCTACAATTTAAAGCCGGTTCCGAACGGCTACAAACATCCATGCCAACAGTGGGACTCGAACCCACAGGATCTGAACCGAATGTCAGCGGCCAAATTTTAGGAAGATACTGATTTTTTTCCCTTCTAGTTTCCGATGTTCCATTTATTCTATAGAAGGTAAGATTAATATGTAGTACTACATTCCATATGTAAGTTCCTTTAATTAGAGTAACCATGAGTAGATGTTTTTCCTAATATGGTAGGTCCTGACGATATTGGCTCATCAACACTGCAAATTTTTGCTGGCGTCTTTATTATGGGAGCACAATTTAGGTGAGCCACCATTGTTCCATATGAAGTGACAACACAGTACCTTCCAAACCTTAGTCGGGAATAGAACCCAAGCCCACTGCGTGGAGCCTTACGACGCAAACCACTATACAATGTAAGTGGCTGAGTATATTTTTTCCAATGCGGAGGCCTTGTCCTTAGACATTCGACTGTTATCACCGCGGTATTGCCGGCCTCTCTATTATGGGGGCACCATATAGATGGACCAGCTTCGCCTCCTATGAGCCGGTCCCGTAATTTTGAACCGAGTCAAGTCAAGAAACCGAAAACGCTTGACCTCGCACCTCCAGAGGTAAATTTGAGAACTTGGAGGACATTGCAGCCACGAAGAGCTTTTTCGTGCACCAGCCGCCGTTAGCATGCACGGCAGTGGATTTGTCATAGACCGGCATCGAACCAGGGATATTCAAATCACTGGCTCTGCTGCCTTTGACAACCTTTGATTTGGACTAGTGTTATTTCTTTCTTTCTTGAACAAATTTGGTTTAGAATGTAACAGTAAAAATGTAGGTCGAGAAAATATGTTTGAAATGTTAAAAAAAAATTATTATGACCATTTATTGAAAAACACTTACTAATCAACTTTGAGAAACTTGAAATTAGAACTAAAATTGAATTTTTCTCTTTTCTTAACCTTTAGCTTACGGGGCCCATTTTTCCCATTTCCCTCCTTAGAACGGGAAATTTCATACCCCCTAAGAACGGTCATTAAGGGGCTTATATATGTATATATATATATATATATATATATATATATATATATATATATTCATTCTTGGTGTACACGCTATCCCACCCCGTAAGGTAAATGTTAATGGCTAGCCACACTCTCAAGACTAACTTCTAGTTTGAGGTCTACCGAGCATCTACCGATCTGCAGATAGTCCACATACAATACCAGGGTGATGGGACGCAAGTATCTTAAAAAATATCGTTCCTCACCATACAAAGAAAAAACATTAATTGAAATAGCGTTCCTTAATATCATTCGATATCTTATTTAATTACAAATCACCAATATTTAAAAAAGATTGGTGTTTAATAACATTCAATATTTCTTTTAATTACAAATCACCAATATGTCAAAAACAAAGTTGGAATAAGAAAAAATACGTTTTCAAATAGATTTGAAATACTGTTTCACTTCTAAGCGTACAAAATAATCCGATATCAGGTTCCCTTTATCTACAGATTTTGATTAAAAGAAGAATATTAAATTATGCCACATCAATTACTAAATTGAGAATGCATCTCGCAGCGAATTCCTTGAATATCCCTAGGCAAACATTTTGAAACGAGGCAAATGATATTGTTTTAAAAGAAACAGTTTTTCGCGAGATATCGCGATAAACGTGCATGGAAGTTTTTGCCTATAGCTTACGACCATCGCCGGATAAACGAAATGAATATGGAAATTTTATCAGTAAATATTTGATTTTCATTAGAGGAGAAAGATTTGTGTCATTATTTTATTTTTTTCTTCACATCTCCGTATTATAATAAACAACTTTTAGTTCCGAGATTAATTTTTTTAAGCAATTTTTTTTTAAATTTTCATTCCAACCTAATTACGAATTTTGCTAATTGATCCGCTCCTTCCGAAAATAAATATTTATCCCCTTTATTGTTTGTTATTTAGTAACAGATACTGGGTGAATTTTGTGAAATGAGAAAGCTGTTATTATTGCTCATTCGTGCATACAATTCACCATTCCCTTAGCGCAAAAAAAAAGGTAATGATACAATTTGAAAGTAATCATAAACATGGTTTCAGTGTTTTAGTATTGCATTTTGGGCGTATATCAATGTGAATTACTCAAGAGAGTCCTGTGAATTGGAGGTCAGAGACCAACAGTAAATATGTTTGTAATGTAAAATGTGTAATATTTACATTATTAGAGACAGTAAAATTGAAACTCGGCTGAAACAGTTAAGGATATATGCTGTAAAATTAAACACTGACTAAACATACATAAATTAATGCCTTTAAAAAAATCAAAATCTCACAGTAGGTAATATTTTATTGAAATTACAGAAAATAATTATTTGCATAATCCTACTCATATACTACAAGTCAGAAGAGAATGAATCTTTAAGAAAGATTTCAAAAAACACTATATAAAATTTTTTCTGTGACAAACGCTCAAAAGTTACGTAAAAATAAAAAATATGTGAGCAAATTATTGTGTGATACGTTGAAGAGACATTTATCATAGAATGTAAGATTGGCTAGAGCGTCGGTTTCAATAGATGACCTTTCTTTTTCATCTTTATCTGTTGCCGGGAAAAAACTCCTACTTTCACTAGATCTTCTATACTTCCATTTTTCATTCTTATTTAATTTCATTAATTTCATTTCTTAATTTTGTCTTTTTGACTCTCTCCTTTTTCCCATTGTTTCACCCCATTTTGTTTTATACTATTATTTCATTCCTTTACTTGACATCCCAATGAAAATGGAGACGGTACCGTAGAATTCCTATCTCTTACCCCTGAATGTCTTTCATATCCTACCCCTAGACTTACTCCCTCAAAATTCGTCTGCGAAATACAGTCGCACCCCATTATAACGAACTTAAAGGGACCAGAGGTTTTTTCGCTTTATCCGGTGGTTCGCTATATCCGATCCGTTAAGAAAAATGCCAGAGTTCACAAAATGTATAACTCATTAGTTGCAATGTCTATTCAATAATGATGTAATAAAAAATGATACAATCTATAAAAACTGATCATTAATGAATTATATCGACAAAAATCAATTACATTAAACTCACACAATACTAATTAAATTGCGCACAATAGGAAAAGGGCGATACCAAAATTTTCGTTCGTTATATACCGGGTTCGCTATAACGGGGTTCGACTGTACTAGTATTCAGTATGATGACGTAGTAAAACTTACAGATCTTCAAATGTGTAATAAGTCCATAGAGATAATGAAACTTAATGCTCTATGGCGTAAACATTGCTTAAACTTGTTACTCAAAAGTTAGGAAGTACAAGATTTACGGTAATTTTTATGTCCTCTTGTAAATTATAAGTACATGATTTTGACCAGTTTGTTGGCTCGCTATTAAATTAAGTACCATTTGTTACCGTTGTCTTTCTAATGCCCCCTGGCTGGAAGCATTTCAGACTAGGTCCATATAAGCTAGTGGGCAGAGGGAAGTGGCTCCGGTTTATAATGGTACCACAGGGGTCGAAGACCGATTTAGCCAGGTTGCCCTCCCCCCCAATTTTGACCAAACAACCTCAGGGGTAAACAGGAAATCCAACGTAAATAAAGCACAAATAGCAGTGAGGTGCAATTTTGAATACGGTCGTTTCGAAGCTGCAAAGGAGCTTCTTCATCAGTGGCCACTAAGTTCTTTGTCACTAAGTTATTTGCACTCACGTGCAAAGAACTTAGTGACAAAGTGACGAACTTAGTATCCCGTACGCTCCAAGGACTCTCAGAAGAACGTACGTGTAAAGGACGCTATTCGGTTGCATACTTTCCTTCAGTTTTGGTAGCATAGTAGATATTCCCGTCTCTTCGCAGTTCATTTGCAGCTTTTATTCTTACCCCTTTTTACACTGCTGGTTCTCCAAAAGACTGCGACGGTCTACCTCTATTTTTGCTTGAATTTGAAGAGTCTTGATAAATAAGAGAAGTGGAAATACTGGATTTAAACTCCAGCAAATCAGGGCTCTCATTTTCCGGATCTAATTTACATAACAGACAAGAATTGACTTGTCGGGATTCGACCCGAGCACCCTCAGCAACAACGGCCGACGCGATACCTCGGGCCAAAGTATTATTTAGATAAGCCCAATAAATCATTCTCGATAATAATATAAATTTATCTCCGCTTAATATTTGTAAAATAAATGCCCAAACTGAATAAAAATTAATAAATAGTGAATTTTTTTCTTTAAAGAATATATTGTTATTGAGTGGCAAAATCATAAAAATATAATTATTTATACCCGACATTCATACTTTAGCTATGAAGAATATTTTAGCAAAAATATTCTAAAAAATGCACATAGTCTTCTGCAATGATATGAGCTCTTCTCCATCCATCAATTAGTACATGCACGTGGCCGTGACAAGACAAATAGCACAAGCATGTTGCCATTCATCAAAATTTCGCATAGCAATTTTCCCCAGTCCTTTCTGCAGCAGTGTTCAAAAGGCATAAATCTTTCACGTCATTTGAATCAAAATTCTGTGGTTTTGAAAAACGTTTATAGCACGCTCATGCCAACTTATCTGAATACATCTTTTGTGAAATAAAATGTCATTTGATAGTTCTAAAGAGGAAAAAAAAACGATATCGAAGTTTTTTATTATAAACGACTTCTTACTATAACTTTTTTAAATTCAAAGTTTTTCACTTCTGGGAAGTTCGATTAAAGATACTTACTAGGTCAGAATTTGATCCCATTTTTAAATATATATATATATATATGAGATGACCGGAATGGTCATCTCCTGAAAATACTGCAATCGAAGCCGCAACACAAAGATTCAAAATCATAACGAATAACTGAAATTTATTGACGAAACACAGCGACACATCTTAATCACTTCGAGTCAGCCTCGTGTCTAAATCGTAGAGCGCGAAAATAGAATTAGGTCAGAGAGAGGTTGCCAGAATTGGCGGAGGAAGTTAGTATGGAAAGGCGAAAATTCTCGCCAAGGAGTGGGAAAGGTTACCAGATGAGAAAGGAAGTTTCAGAAAGGCCGATTATAGGTTATTAATAATATTATCACATATAAATATATATATATATTTTTTTAAATATGTCACAGTAAATATGATTAACCCGGTGATTATATATAATTGCCGGTTACTTTACATAATCACCTCTAAATTTGGTAAATATGATAAATTATTGAAAATTTATTAAATTAACCGGTTTGTTTACATAATTTAGAACTGGTAATGGTAAATGTGATAAAAGTCAATTGCCGAAATTCGTTCAGTTTGCGCAGCTGCTTGGCTTCTATCAACACGTGACAACCCCGTGATTTCAGTAGTAGTTCTAATTTCATGGCGACTAGACGTTTTTTCGCTACCCTCTCGTATTTTATAAAATGCTGAATAATCGCTTGTAAGCTTGAGCGTTTTGATTCCAAGTTAGTTAATATTATGGATACTAAGAAAGTAAACAGTGATTTTCAGACGAAAGAAAGATATAATGACTTGTGGAAAAAAGTGAATAATAGTGAAAACAAAAGTAGTGGGAAAAACCCGGAAGACTTTCAAAGACTAAAATGACACGTCGTAATGAAGTATGCAATGTTGAAAAACTTCTCTTACTCGTAAGTAAATACCAGTGGCGTAGCGGGGGGATGGGGTGACTATCATGCCACTGGCGCCTCTCGTAGAGGGGCACCAAATGGTCCTCAAGACAAGCAAGATTTTCCGGATAATTTCAATTCGGGTCGCCAAAGTGGTATCGTGTACCTTCCGCCAGTTATGCTCGCTACACTGCGGGTAAAGACAGCTCCAATGTTAGATTTTACGTGTACTTTGAAGAACTTTATAGCATAATTCCTAAGGCACACTTATCAGTAAGCCATGGTGGTAGAAACAGGATATATATGTTAAAAGAACTTTAAAAAAAGTATAGAAACATTACTACCGAAGAGGTAATGATTTATTTAAATTTGTGTGAAAGTTGTCAAAAAAAATCCAAAGTACCCAAGAAAGGACTTTTTGTTAGGCCAATGGTCTTTCAAGAGATGAACTTAAGATGCCAGGTAAACCTACTGACATGCAGTCTCAACCAGATTTAAGTCTATATTAAGTTTATATATCGCAACATGGCTTTAAGTCTATATTTGTCTATCAATACCACTTGACGAAGTTCTTACAGTTGCGTGCCCTAAAAAGCAAACGTGCAGAAGAGGTTGCATATCACTTAATTGATATTTTTACTATAGTTGGAGCCCCCAGTGTACTGCCAAGTGGCAATGGCCGTAAGTTAAGTAACAAAATCGTAGCAGAAACTTGTGCAATGTGGCCGGATCCGAAAATTGTGCAAAGAAAACCTAGGCACCTCCAGACTCAAAGTTCGGTAGAACGTGCAAACAAGGATATTGAAAATATGCTAAGTTCATGGTTGGAAAGCAATCAAACTAATAAATGGTCCGAAGGGTTACGCTTTATGCAACTTATGAAAAATATAGCATTTCATGAAGGCATCAAGTGTACTCCTTTTAGATCCATGATTGGGAGGCCTGTAAAATTAGGCTTGAAAACGTATTTTTCCCGAATGACTCAATAGAACATCTGAGAACTGAAGAAGAGCTTCAGGCTTTGATAGAGACAGTTAATATCGCTTCCGAAAACACCAATAACGAAATAGAAGTTGATTCTGATAGGGACAATAATGATCAATCGTAAAAGGACCCTCGACCTGAAGTTAATTTTGAGACTCAGAAAGAGGATGAAGCTGCGATCCCTTTAATCCAGACAGATATTTTAATCAGGCAAGAACAAGTAAGAAAACATAGAATGAGTGCTAAAGAAGTTTTAGGATCACGGGCAAAGAAAATGTTGAAAGTTTCAAATCTTAAACTTCCTTCTGGTAAGTTGGCGACACAGTGAAACTACCAGTACTAGACGTTGACGGAGCAAGAAGTGATACACGAAATTTATTAGCGCAGATATCTGAAGTTCAAAGTGAAGAGTATTATCAGTTCGGATCGAAACAAGGAAGACTTTCACAGATGTATGCCAGAAATCAGTTCACAATTCGTGAAGAAACATTTATTTTGCTGCCTGCCGATGTTCCAGATCTAGCAAATGTCACTTCGAGAATGTGTTAGTAAATGTTAGAAAATCATCTCTTCTGTAGGTCAGGGATATCAGCGATGTGTTTGCAAAGGACAATGCGAGTCTGATAAGTGCAAAGTAAAAAAATCTTGCAAACTTTGTATTTCTAAATGTCATAAGAGCCTAATATGTCTAAATAAGTAAACTTAAAATATTTAGTAATTTGCAGTAGTATTTAACGTAATTTGGAAAAATCATTTATTTATATTTTAACTGTAAATTATAAAATAATATTATTCGTGGCCTCTCAAGCCATAGTGTCCAACGAAAAAATATCCTTCTGTTTAGTAACTACTCAAAAAACTGCACTGTATTCTACTGGCTCAATCAGTCATGATATGTATTACATTTGGCATTAAGAGTTTGTAATTATGTAAACAAACTGGTTAATTTGATAAATTTTCATTTATTTATCATATTTATCGGCATTAATGGCTATTATGTATAATTGCCGGTTATTATATATAATCGCCAATTAATTACTTTTACCGTAACATATATATTTATTGAAGTACAGATTTATTCTGAACAATTTGATACCACTCTTTTTGTGATACAATTACACCACGAGATATTAAAATAACTGGAAACACCTAAACAGTGATTTTATACAAAATTTTAACTTTAAATGCTTTTATATCAACATAAGATTTTTCCACTTTACGCGCATATCTCGAAAACTATTCGAGATAATGGCTTGAAAAGTTCTACATACATTAATGTTACCCTTCTTCATAAAATGAAATAAAATTTTACAGTTATCTTACGCAATGAAAATTTTACAAAAGATTTTCAGTGAGAATTTTTGTAGAATTATTTTTATTTATTATTAATTTTAATTTTTAAATATGAAACAATTACAAGATATTAGTTCATTATGTTAAGCAAACATTTTTTTTAAAATTTAAAATGTGTTTAATGTTAAGGAATCAAAATTAACATCCGATATCATGCTCGCTGTGACCCGTTGTAATTATGAAACTAAGAAAACAGTATGTTAATTAATGAAGTATTTCTAAATAATTTAAATAATTTACATCCACTGGATAATTTTATTTCAACATGTTACATCCATCAGTACTGAAATTTTTAATAAATTTGCATAATTTATTAAAACTGTTTAATTTGTCAAACATCATGAACACTTTCCTATCATAATTCGCAAATCAAAGTTGTAGTACCCGCTTTTAATAACATAATACCAGCATGTGTCTAAAAAAATCCAAACAGTATACTGGCTGATTATATTTTTGAAATATATTTATAATCCTTATGGCAAAATTTCCCCAAATTTTGCTTTTTAATTAACTTACTCGCAATGAATCCCTGTATTTGACTATATTTTTTATATTTATATTTTATATTTATAAATTTGTATTTTTTTTTAATCTCACTCTATTTTTTAGAAATATTTATAATCAATCGTCAATATTTACATGATAGTGTTAAAGAAATATTTATCTACTGATTGACGATATGCACATTGGTCCTGTTTACTTTATATTGAAATTATTTAAAAACAAAACATTGAAATTAAAACAATATTAAAAAAACTGGTTTATTGTTCAGTGCGTTTAGTTCTGCGTATTGCAACAATACTATATTTTTCTACTGTACTAAGTTTTTAATCCAGATGGAGATCATACAATATCAAACTTACAGTTCAGTTTAATAAAACTCTGTTAAAGACAGAATTTCATAAGCAAATGGTTCTTTTTTATTTATCCGGACAATGGACAAGCAGCTAGGTCACTAGCCTTTGGTTGAAATCCATTAAATTCAACAACCTAACGTTTCTTATTCAAAACAAAGTGCGTTTCCGAAGAACTCATAATTCTACTTTTCAATGAATTTAATTACCAGTTTATAAATAAATTAATCGAAAAGCTAAATTTTTATACATTTATTTAAAACTAGCTGAAAACCCGTACTTCGCTACTGATTACATTCAAATTAAATACAACGGTCAATGTATGCAATTCATGCCAAATATATGTATATATATATTATATGATAAATACGACGATCAATGTATACAATTGATGTAATATATATATATATATATATATATATATTTATAAGAAAATCGTAAAGGATAATTTTATAGAAAAAATAATGTAGAAGAAAATATTCAAATTAAATCTAATATAAAGAATACTAAAGAATATAGTACAGTTAATATAGTACAGTTTGTAGAACATTTCTTTTACTGTATTTTAATATTTTTTTTTAATGATGTCCAATCGTCTGCCGCATTAACAAGGAAAAGAAATACTCTTTGTTTATTTAGTTGTTATGCACGTGACGATAAATTTATTTAAAGTACCAGAAAAAGAAATCACGTGATCAGCATTTAATAAATTAAATTCTAAAAATTAATCCTTAAAAATTCACCAAAAATCAGGAAATAGAGGTAACGATTCGAAAAAAATTTCATTTTAAAGGAATTTTTATGATCTTTCTCGTGATATAAATTTTATAACCCTCAACGTATTATTGTAAATGCAAACGTAAAATAAGGTACTAAAACAGCTTAAAAATTTAATTTTAAAAAATCTAAGAAAATTTTTTCAAAAATCTTTCTTAGTGCACCCCTACACTATAAGAAGAATCTCCATGCAAATTTTCAGCCCTTTAGGTCCAGCGGTTTGGTCTGTGCGTTGTATGTCAGTCAGTGAATGAGTCAGTTACGGAACTGTTTTATATATATAGATATGTAACATTATTTTTAAAGATTTATAAAATTCAAAATAAGTAATACAAAATCTGTTAAAAAGTTGCTGAAAAATAATACGTCCAGAAAACATATGTGTTGTATTACAGTAACTGAGCATTTTATATTTTCGTGTACACTTGTAAAATTTCGTTTAATTTTACAAGTGTATATACCCTATTCTCTTATTAAAATTACAAATGGCGATTTAATTCATTATATGTAGAGTATGTTCTCGGAAAAGGAAATTAATATGCCGTGGAAAATGAGCACAGAAAAACAAAATCAATATTTGGTGAAACTTGTTATGTAAAACATGTTTTCTTTTTCACTTACTTTTATTAATCTTCAAAACGCACATCGTAGGTAAACATTTTTTTTTTTCATGAAACATCAGGTTCATAACATAAACAATTAGTCGCCCTCTCTTTTTTTATCACATCACATTTCCTTTTTTTTTCATTGCTAAATTTATTCAAGAAATATTTTTTTACAGTTCTTCTACATTTAAGTAACACCTTAAAAAATTAGCAGTGAAAAATATGGAAGAAAAATTGCTCATTTTATCTTCATGCGCATAACTTTGAAAAATATTTCATACAGCTTAAAGAAATTAAATCACTACTCATATATTTTTATCATCAGATAATTTTTCCGCTATGCTCATTCAAGCAAGATATATGCATAGCAATTTTATGCATATTAAAATTTATCTAGGAATTTTCCCAGAAATAATAATCATGAATTTGAATTATAAAAACTACACACTATTATCTTTTTATACGGAATAAATTATCTAAAGACACGTGAGCATGAAAAGAAAAATATTAAAACTAATATGTCTAGTAGTCATTCCAATTTGTTTATTTTTGAAATTTATATAGTACATACTGGGCGTTCACTGTCAATTTATTTTAATACTAGCGGCCCGTCCCGACTTTGTCCGGTTTGAACAAAATATTATACCAATAAATTTCCAGTTGATAGCCAATGAATTGTAAATATTTTTTTACCTTAATAATAACCTAAATAATACCTTAAATTAATTTTACGTTTGTTAATAATTAAAATAAATTTTTTAAAAGAAAAAGGCATGCTGGAGAATGGCTAGGTTTGAACCGCTATCGTCAGAACAGAAGCCCACCGCTATAGCACCACGCTAAGGATCGTTGAAATCTTCGGAACAAAAAGCGGTAGAAGACAGTAGCGGAAACAATGGAGATTGTTAGGATTAAGCCCCTAACTTTATTTCTACTGATCAGATATACATAATATATAGCCTATGTCCATCTGGAATAATGTACCTTTCAAACAGTGAAAGAATTTTTCAAATAGGTGCTGTGGTTCTGAAGATTACCCTTCACGTACAAAATCGCTCTCTCTTTATATATAAGTATAGATAGCACCACGATTAGGATCGTTGAAGACTTACACAGACCGGCACAAAAAGCGGTAGAGGACAATAGCGGTAACAAAGGAGATTGTTAGGATTAAGTCCCTAACTTTATTTGTACTGATCAGATATACATAATATATAGCCTATGTCCATCCGGAATAATGTACCTTTCAAACAGTGAAAGAATTTTTCAAATAGGTGCAGTGGTTCTGAAGATTACCCTCCACGTACAAAATCGCTCTCTCTTTATATATAAGTATAGATTATGCTTTACAAAGCAAAACAATTTTTGCACTATTATCGTAGCAAACAAATACAGCATGTGAGTTTAGTCATCATAGACGTATGTAAAGTAGCACTCATCAAACTGAGGTAGAAAACAAATTCAGGTCGTCTCTTCTAACGAAACTACGCTGATTATTAACGTAAGATTACTTATCGTTTCTTACATCCTTTGTATGTATATATGTATGTATGTGTTATGTATATGTATATATATATATATATGGATATCAAAATTTTGATGCATTTTGGTACTTTTCTGTTCAAATGTTTATTGCTTACCCAAGCGATACAGACTGGGTTTGGAATGCTGCCAAAATTATAACTCTCGACTACGGACGGTTTTGGCTTCTGAAATTTTGCTTTCCGGAGGACCGTTATGGAAGAACGTAATCCTCCTTTAAAACTATTTTTTCTTAAAGAAAGAAATCAAATGCACACGAGCAAAGTCCATAAAATATAAAGGGAAAAAAGTAATAAAATAATATGCATTGTTTTTTAAAATTCCTCTCAAAATATAAACTCAAATAAACATTGTAGAATGTGTTATTGCAGATGTAGCTTTTATCTGATGACATAAAAAATTTTAAAGATAGAAGATCCTTGGAGTAATCGTTATAATTATTAAAATTTTTGCGTGACTAAGGAACTTGGCAAGGAACCGATTGGCAAGTGAAGACAAATTAACATCCAAATCAGTCATCAAATTATTTTTTTGCTATAGAAAAAAAATTGAAATAGCTTTTTAATAATTCACAATTTCTTACATCTTCAACAGATAGACTGTAACTGACTAATTTATTTTACTTTTTTGGGATGAATCAACGCTAAACGATTTACAGTTATCATCAAGTACTTGCTTCTGCGTTTGAATCGCATAACTGCAACAATTTACATTAGAGTATGGACTTAATTTGATTGCCTTCTGAAAAAAGTTACTTATTATTCGATGGCCAAAAAATATTTTGTCATTTAGTGGTGTTAATCTTTATTATTTGGGAAATTAATCATGCATGTAATAAAATTAGGAGTCAGTCAGGTGCTTTGACACTAAAATATCAAAAATTTCAAAATGTGGACTTAACCGATTTGGCTTTTGAATGGCTCATATAGACCTCTTTCGGACCACCCACAGTCTAAAGCACTCTTGTTAAAACGCACTTTGTTCAAAAAGTAAAATAGAAATTTAGCATAAAGCAAGCAGTAAGGGAGGAGAGGAGCAACTATCCATTAAAAAATAATTATTTGTTTAGTTGCCTTAGAGCGTTAGGCCGTCCGCACACGGAGCGACTCAAAGGAAACTCAACTGGTTAGCGACTGAAATTGCTTATCGGTTGCAAACTCGTTAGTGATGCGGCTCCGCACACGGGCCGACTCAAAACTGATTCAAATCAATAGTTTGCGACCTGTCATGGAAGGAAGAACATCATTATTCCGGGCATTATTTTTAGTTAAATTATTATCAGAAATTAATTTATTTTAAAAAATCGTCACAATAGATTGTCTTTGATCAATCGTTTAAAAATGGACTGTATATACGGGCGCACATATTCCATACAACAAAAAACGTTGGAATTTCATTTCATCGCTAGGCAGAAGTCACGTGACTCGTATACGTCATTTGGCTGCTTGCCAAAAGAGCGGCTGTAACATAGATTGTGTAATAACACGCACAACGCAAGAGAAACTGGCGACTGAAGTTGCTAGCGACTCGACACGTTGAGTTGCCTGCGACTGATTACAAACGCGTTGCTGACGGTTTTGTAACCAGTTGCGCCCTGTGCGTGACTCCATTCAATTACATGGGTTACGACTCATCACGGACTGGTTTGTGATTGGAGTCGGTTATCAGTTTCTTTTGAGTTGCTCCGTGTGCGGACGGCCTTAGGCTACGGTACCGACATTCATGCATTGAGAAAGCAAAAAGATCCTACTACCTTAATTGTGCAATACAAAATTAATTAAAATATTGAATTAATTGTTTTAATTAAAAACTAAGGTAAACGCTAAGATTATAATAATACGAAGAGCAATGAAAAAAATAAGGACATTTCATTCTCAAAAAATACAGGGTGTCGGGACTAAAGGTATCCAAAAGTCATGACTTATTTTTAAGGAATTACCATTAGAAATTTATTTTTTTTAAATAGAAAGAATATCTCCCCAAATTTTACTATCAGTCATAGATTTTTATCATAGTATCATAGATTTCGATGTGTGCACCACAAACTTTTTGTAGCACTACAAACGTCTAAATGGTAATCGAGTTTTCTTTAAGTGTTTCGTGGCATATCAGGCATTATTAGACTTTTTTGTTTGGGATTCATTAAATCCGTTGTTATAAACAAAAAATTGAAACTGTGGATGGGTTGAAAAAGCGTATCATTCAAGCAATTCGTGTAATAACGCCTGATATGCTACGAAACACTTGGAGAAAACTCGATTACCATTTAGACGTTTGTAGTGCTACAAAAGGTGCACACATCAAAATCTATGATACTATGATCGAAGTCTATGATTGATATTAAAACTTGGTGAGATGTTCTTTCTATTTATATATATTTTTTTTAATTTGAATACGTAGTTCAAAGGCAACTCAAAACCTTTGAAAATAAAAACATTTCTGCTTTCTTTGCTTTTGTTCGTGGACATACAGGTATCTTTGGTAACGAGCGAGCCGACTTCCTTGCCAAGTCTGCCACAAAGCGTGAAATTGACATTAGTGTCAATATTCCCAAATCTTTTTTTAAGAAGGTCATGTTTGAGAGTATGGTGGAGTCATGGAACCAAGAATACGTCAGCTCAAATAATGGTAGTTTAACCAAGAAATTTTTCCCGTCCATTAGAATGAGACTCTCGTGCCATCACTTCTTTGCTAACTACAAATTGACTCAGTTCCTCACAGGACATGGAAATTTTAAGAGCTATTTGAGTAGATTCAACTTGTGTTCGGTGACCCCCTGTGACTGCAGCGTTGTAGGTGAGGAAAATGCTGAACATGTTCTCTTTTTGTGTTCGAAATACCGCAGAGAGAGAAATATTTTTAAATTGGCTCTTAAGGACTTAAATATTAACTGGCCTCACAATTTCTTTCTGCTCGTTTCTGGGAAGTGTGCTTTGGGCTTATTTTGTAAATTTATTGTAAATGTTTGTAATTCTTCTTAGTTCTTTTTCTTTGTTTTGCTTTGTCCGTTTCTTCTGTTTATTTAGTGTTTTATACTTACCTCTGTAAGTCCCGTGTGATACTTTGTGGTACACGGGAATTTTATGTGTATTTTTAATATAAAAAAATAGGTAGTTCCGTAAAAATAAGTCATGACTTTTGCATACCTTTAGCCCGGACACCCTGTATTTAAGAACTTACAGATTATAAAGAACTAAAAGGAGACATTTAAGGTTCTTAGATGAGGATTCTACATAATGATGTTATGAGAGGACATTCGAAAATAACTGATGGGATTATGATTTGTTCCTGAACTCTTTATTGTGGGGCTGGGCGAGGGCCGAATGGCTAGAGCTCTAGCACTCGGTATCAGAGTCTGTGGGTTTGAGTCTAACTCTTGGCATGGACGTTTGTAGCCGTTCGGAATTGGCTCTAAACAGTAGTTCCCGGTCTAATCATCCCTCGTTTAGAAACAATTGACCCTAGCGCTTCAAACCAAATGAAGCCGAAAATCTCATGTGGGAGAGCACCAGAACGACCTAAAATAACGTTAATCTTTTTTAAAAATCAACCCTCCTGATTTATTTTCACCTTAAGAATTTAATTTCAGCTTTCACTTATTGTATATTTTCAAATCCAAACATGCCCACATATCTATATTACTAAAAGGAAGTGTTTGTGTTTGTGTTTGTGTGCTGCCTCGAGACGAATCTATGTCACTTCCAGCCATGAAATTCGTCACACAGGTAGTGCAGACGGTGAACACGTGCACCTCGAAGCCCGAATTTAAAATTTTATTACCGTTAATTTTTAATTAATAAAAAACCAACAAATTTGAAAGGTGACAACAGTTAATGGAAGCTGTTACATTTCCGAAAATCACCCCTCTGGATATGGCCGCACACGTTATAAATGGCCGTCAAGCAAACAGCGAGAGAAAAGTTAAAAAAAAATAAAATCAAAAAGTTTCAAGTCATATATAGAAGTTTCAAGTCATGTCCAGAATAATAAATGAAAATAATAATCTTTCAAGTCAGATTTTATAATCTAAAATTTATATTTTTAGACATTTCACCGTTGATTCTTCGAAGAATTACCGATCTATTTACAACATGTGCCTAACAGTGCTACAAGTGTTGATTACCTTACTTCTTTTCGGATTACTGTATCGAATGATTCAGGTAGGCTAAAAATTAATTTTACCTCGCTTAAATAGCTCTAAAAAAACCTTGGTAAAATTTTAATTTTTTGAAATGCAAGCTAATATGCATTATTTCTGTTATTCATATTGCTAATTACAGTACTCAATCACATTTGTTATTATTTCTTAAAGTAAATTGTTGCATTTATTATGTTATCGTAAATTTGTATGAGCATCTCGAAGCCCGATTTTTAAATTTTATTCTAGAAAAAATTTGATGCAATTTTTTATGCCATATTTGGTTATATTTGCGCTAAGACCCGCTAGATGGCACCACGAGAGTAATACAGTTTGCGCTGTATCGAGTGTGACACATACATAGTCTTTGGCTATTTATTGTTATACCACAAAATTTAAATACCTTTATTCGTTGTTTTTTAGTGTTTCCATTCTCTGACAATGATTGCTGAAGGGAGCGCGTCTCTAAACCGACCGGCTAGCCGGCCTTCGCCCGACTAGTCTATATATATAAAACAGTTCCGTAACTGACTCATTCATTCATTCATTCATTCATTCACTGACTGACTGACATACAACGCACAGACCAAACCGCTGGACCTAAAGGGCTGAAATTTTGCATGGCGATTCTTCTAATAGTGTAGGGGTGCACTAAGAAAGATTTTTCTAAAATTCTTCTTAGATTTTTTTAAAATTAAATTTTTAAGCTGTTTTTTAAACTTTTTTTACGTTTGCTTTTAAAATAATACATGGGGGGTTATAAAATTTATATCACGAGAAAGATCATAAAAATTCCTTCAAAATGAAATTTTTTTCGAATTTTTACCTCCATTTCCTGATTTTTGGTGAATTTTTAAAGATTAATTTTTAGAATTTAATTTATTAAATGTTGATCACGTGATTTCTTTTTCTGGTACTTTCAATAAATTTATCGTCACGTGCGTAACAATTAAATAGACAAAAAAAATACTTTTTTCCCTTGCTAATACGGCAGACGATTGGACATTATCCAAAAAAATATTGAAATACAATAAAAGATATTATGTTCCTCAAACTGTACTATATTCTTTCGTAGGCATTAATTGCATACATTGACCGCTGTATTTAATTTGAATGTACTCCGTAGCGAAGCGCGGGTTTTCAGCTAGTTTATAATAAAATTAAAATAACAGTCCAATTTAATTTTTTAAATATCTTTTAGATTGAATATATCTTTTTAATATCTGTTTTATTTTAATAGTTTTTACACTGAATAAATATGAAAAGTTTTGTCATATTATATTTTAAAAGGAATGAAAATATATATTTAATTTAGATTATTGCACATAATCTTCACACAGCGGAAAAAAAATTCTTTGAACCACGATGTTTCGAATAGTCTCAATGATTGGTCACCCATAGTCGTATGTTATAAAAACCTATGTTCCATTTATCATCAAGTAAAAGCTAATTGCTTTTTCTTTGAAAGCCTAATTATAAAACAAACCATTAAGACGTTTGAATAAAGTTTTGAATTTATTGTTGTTTAGAGATAAACTTCGACTACATTTACATATTCATCAACAAATGCTTCTGTGTATCTAAAACGTTTTTGACTAATTCTCACATCAATCCTAAATGCAGTTCAAATTTTGAACAGTCAGTTTGTTACATATGTACGATATCCGGTCATACTTCATTCATTACCTTCCATAATTAAGAAATCTTTTAGTTGTAATTAAAATATAACCAAAACGCAAACTATCAATTCAAAGAGAAGTTTCTCGCCAAACTATTTTTGTAAATACTTTCTGTAAAACAACAATCAACAGAAAATTGCAGTTAGGAAGTCTCTTTTATCTATTTAGTAACTTTAAGCTGTTCAGACAATTCTGTACTTCTTAAACACTTAATTGTGGGGAACTGCTCATTTAAAACTCAAATCCTTTTTTTTCCTTCACCTCACACAACAGGAGTTAAAATTTCTCAAAAAAAAAAACTATTCCCTCTGTTAAATTAAAAACATAAGCTTATTACAGTTTTTTTTTCCTCTTCGCTTTAAATACCTCCTAAAAATTTACAGTACTTACTTGCGCATAATGTTCTTGAATTATTCATTACCATATATGTAACTTAAAAAATGTTAAAAATGCGATCTTTTTCCAAAGTATGGGCACTCTAGTAAAAGGAAAAGGTGTTTTTTTTTTTCTTAAGAAAACTTAATGTGTGTAAGGTTATGTTTTATCTTAAGAAATTAAAATATGTGTAACGCTATTTTGGTGATGTTCCCTGTGCCGTGTTTTACAATATTTATAATTTCTTTTTTGAGCTAAATAGGAAGTATAAAGTCTTCCTATTTCACATTTATTATTATTGATTTGGATTCTTAAACTACGTGAAGATTTATTGCTACTCCACAATAACTACCTTAATAATGTAATAAAAAACATACTTACAGTAAAACCTCGTTTATCCAGACTAAATGGGACCATAGGTAATCCGGATAATAGAAAATCCGGTTAATTCGGGTAATATGAGTAATAAGCGAAACAAAATCCTTAAGGGAACAAGGGACCTACAATCTCGTTCTTCTTTAATTTTCAATATTTCACTCTATATACCCCATGAGTATAATTAATTTCCTTTTCTACTACATTGAAGATTCTTAGAATTCACAAATAAGTATTTTATGGAGGAATAAGACCTGTTTATCAAAAAATTCTTCAAAAATGCTAGAATTTTTCAAAAGGCTCCATGCGCAAACATTTTCTTCTGATATCTTCCAAATTTCTCAGTATTGTTAATTGAAATGTTTATCACAAAACTGCGCATAATTCTTTGAAATCACAAATATGTTTCAAATTTATAGACCATAAAATAAAGAAAAACATAAAAAATCAAAGGCAGAATAAATTAAAGAAATATTTAAGACTTTAGATTCACACAAAAAATATTAAATGCACATTTATATTTATATACATATGGTAAACTTTTAAAACAAAATTTTAGAATTTTAATAAATATAGAATGTGCATAGAGCAATTTGAAAAACGTTAGCATTTTTTAATTTATTTTTTTAAAAAAACAGACATTATTCTGCCAAAAATTCGTCATTTTGAATTCAAAATGTTTTCAGTGTAGTAAAATAGAAAATTAATTATTCTCATTTTGTATATAGAGTTAAAAATTGAAAAATTCGAATTTGAAGGTCGCCTGTCCCCTTAACTAAGCAGACTTACCGTTTATTACTATAAAAAACTATGTTTTGTAACAAAATTACATAGTATTGTTTACAAGACATTAAAAAATATATAAATAACTTTTCACATCATTTCTTAACAAATAATTGGTAAGTCTAGCAAAGCTTTTTAAAACTCAACAAAAAGCATTTTATTTCCATAATTTATTGTATAATCTAAGCAGGAAATGTACATGGAATCAAACTAAAAAGCGAATATTTGGCGTACTTGTAGTTACGTTCTTGCTATCATAGTTAAAAATTATTATCTAATGTGAACATTAAATGAAAATAATGTCTACAAATCTTATCCGGAGATCCGGATCAATGAGGGCTGGATAAACGCGGTTTTACTGTAGCTATAAATAACTATGTATAACGTATAAATGTCCTCGCAAATTGTATTTGTAATCGCTGTGCATGCAAACAAGCTTTGAAACAAAAAGATCTGTTTTTGCTATTGCCAAAGAAAATTATTTAGATTTCGTTCATAAAAAAACATTCTGAAAACCACGTAAATTGTGTTCCTCGATGCAAAATATAAATTGTTAGTAATAGTTTTCTCGGAAATAAAAAAAAAGGTATAAGTACATAGAAGGTTATAATCTTGTATGACTTTGGTCTCAAAATAATATCAAAAGTTCAAATTATAGTCCATGACTCTTTGCCTTATTTGCAAAGATTAAGTCTGCTATGTACTAAGAAAAAAAAAATCATATTTCCTTTTTCCTCTTCTTGCAGACTCTTGTGGTGGGAGGAGTCCAGTCGACAGTTCGAGAGTTCCACCCTCCTTAGGATTGACATTTTGAGGGATTATAATGGTTCTCTCACTATAGGGGGGTTAAGCGCTGCCCTCAAATTTTTTATTTAGAAAATATTTTTGTCAACTATTTACAGGTAAATAAATGCAGAGAGGCCAGTTAGGTTTTAATTAGGTTTTCCATTGTTTTTTGAAGCCATTATCATTTTTAATCTATTTCTCGTAAACATATCTGGGTGCCTGTTACCACAAATTTCGCAGTGTGCTGGCACTTACTTGAATAGAACTGATTTCCATCCAGTTTTTATTTTCAATTTCATAATAACCTTGCAGAAAGGTAAGTGAGAGGAAATTGATTGGGGAGCAACCTTAGAGTCTAGGAGGTAACCGTATCTTCTAAATTATCAAAATTAATTATCAAAATTGGAAATTATCAAAATAAATATTGTCCAGCTGTTCCAAAGCGACAAGTATAGTAGCTCCTCCACTAAAGAATTTCATTGATTTTCATTTGGTGTATAAATGACAAACCTATCATAATAAATTCTTGCAGTTGAACTCGCATGGTCTTGGATAAATTAACTACTAAAGAATGGGAGAATCAGTTTTAATAATTTCACAAAATTCATGTGGTAACAGCTGTATTCAAGCAGAAATACTAGAGGCAGAATTCTCCCATATTTAAAATAATCCATTTCCGCCCAAAACAGATCGGTCACTCTTATACGAGTAATAGGCAGTCCTACACTAGTCATATATGCTAATCTACCGCAAAATTTCTTTAAAAAAATACAGGTAAAAATAACATCGGTCGTATTACTTCAAAATCTTTTGATTAATCACTTAGAACTATTGTTCCTCGGGAATTTTTATGTGGAGAGACAACATTTTCCATTGGTCGTATACCTTAAAATCTTTTGATTAATCACTTGAGAGTTTCTCGTGCATTTTTAAAGCAAGCACTTTCGAAATGCTGACCTAAAACAATTTATGATGGAATGAAGTTTACGAACATTTGAGTAAAATCTTACATTAAAAAATTCCTGTTATGTTGTCCTAGTAATGATCCTCTTATGTTGGAAGTCATCTAGTAGAAAAGCAGCCAATTAGCATACGAGAAATAAAATATATCAGTTATTTTGCGATAAAGTATTCCTATATATATATATATATATATATATATATATATATATATATATATATATATATATATATATATATATATATATATATATATATATATATATATATATATATATATATATATATATATATATATATATATATATATATCTGAATATAGTATATGATTATTTATAAGTTGATAAAGAGATGTATATAGAACGGTAAACCATTTTAGTAAAACTTATAGACCAAAATTTCACTTGGTTATGGGGACGGGGAGAGATCCTATATATCTTACTATTTAAATCCTATGCTACGAAATTTCTTTTTTGAATGTTTTATACCAAGGAATCAAACTAAATGACATGTCTTTTTCTCCCACTGAAGCATATATTATTAAACTGCCGTACTTAGATTTAAATCTTTAAGGTGAACTCGTCGCTATTTTTGCAACTGAAAATATAATTTCATCTCGTTTTTTACCACTGAATAATGCGGAAAACAGGATGAAAACTCCGAATATTTGAAGGGATTTGTAATTCAAAATTCAAATAACTCCGTTCGAACTTCAGACAAGATTTTTTTTCTTCTATAACCAAAGAAAATATCGTTAAGAAGAATAATAGAAAATTACATTTATACTCTGTTATTTGAAAGAAAAAAAGGTTTGGGGGAAAAGCGTACAAATTGAGTAAAGAATGAGAATAAATTTTATCTTCATTTCTCCAGCTAGAAGTTAATACCTGTAAACATATAATATTAATCTCTCTTTGCATTAAAATGCAAACAGCAATAGGTAGAACTGACGACAAAATGCATTTCTAACATACAAAAGCTAAGATGATTTACAAAATCTTATAATTACCTTGAAAAATGGTATAATGGCTTCCCTTTTCATGCTTCTCCTATTTAAATAGTTTTCTCTTGTTAAAATGAAATGCACCTGAGGCAGAATCAAAAATCTTCCAAACTCAAAAATCTTCAGCCTCCCGGAACAATATCCTAGCATGTGAATCCCAAATGAATCTAATTTATTGGATAATATAATGTACTATAAGTAAACAACTTTTCCTCGAGAGCTATATATTAGACTATTTAAAGTTTATTAAATAACTCAAATCCTTTCTTGTCGGAATGTCGAGCACGATACTTTGATTGCCCAATCATTTATTGTTAAAAGTTTTTACCAAAATTTAAGGGTACTATTACAATTTAAAAATACATTAATAGATTAAATAAAAATCATATTACTAAGAATTCTATAAAATGCATTAATAAATTTAAAGGAAAACCAGACGAAAGTACTATAAGACCCAGCAGACGTACTGCAAGTCTGCGGTTCTATTTAAGACCATACGTCTTTAAAAACATAAGAACGGAAATTACATACATGGAAATATCACTCAAACCATTATTAAATAACAGAAACTGTTAACACGATTTTTTTTACAGTACCGGAATACATTGAGTTGCCAATTTTATTATGATCACCTACTCATTACATCGCTGGGACACCTTCTGCTCTCAGTGCTA
This sequence comes from Dolomedes plantarius, assembly GCA_907164885.2. Taxonomy (NCBI): domain Eukaryota; kingdom Metazoa; phylum Arthropoda; class Arachnida; order Araneae; family Dolomedidae; genus Dolomedes; species Dolomedes plantarius. Next base: position 174,508,809 of record OU015495.1, on the reverse strand, counting down.
CTGCAGTTCTTTATGAAATGTTGGTGTAAGGCATACAGAATCTGATACTATATCCGATGAGGTACATTGTCCAGTTCTCTAAAATGCAATGTTTCTCAATCCAGCTACGTCCTGCCCCATTCGACCCCATCCGGTCAATTGGATTAATATCGAGTGGTTGTGGAGGCTAGCTAAAAAGGTGCCTTTAGCAAGGTGTCTCCAGATGTCACTAACCTCTGTTATGCTCACCAAACCATCTGTGGGAAAAGTGAGCTTTTGGACATGGACCATTGTCCTGCTGTAAATATCTATCTCCAGCGGGGTAGACCATTAACGTAACTTGATGTAATCGATCAGCTATAATATTAAAATACTTTTTAGCATTCAAATGTTCTTACACACAAATTGAAGGGCCATGGAAAGTAAACCAAGAACTATTAACCGAAATTGTACAGATCATATACAAATCTAACAACGATTCCCAATGTCTTTCCCGAGGCTGGTAAGAAGTGTTTGCGAGAGTAAATCCCACTCTTAGAGCTTATTAAATCCTGATGGATTCTCAGAAGAGACTAACTATCTCTAGCGCCCTTCCCTGTATAACACATGTTGTGCCGTAGGAGTCTTTAAAGCATTCCCCACGGGATAGTAGCCAATTAACGTCATTTTAATACAAAAAGGAATCTGATATTACAAAAATGTTCTAAAACTAAGAACTCAATGAGGAAAAGGCTTCAAAATTCAGAGATAATGTCTAGAATGAAACTTTTCCTTCTATTCTTAGTTTGCTCCTAATCCATAGTTACTTATCCAAGAAATTCGTGGTTTGTTACACAACGATATTACAACCTTTTCCATTGACAAGATTAAATGTAAAGTGTGTCTGTAAATTATGTCTTTGGATAGTTGTTAGTTTATTCCAAACTAGAATTCACGCTTAATATATTTTAATTTTACGAAAGACATAACATTAAAAAACATTGGTAAAAAACATAACTTTGCAAATCGTTACTCCAATTTATATAGCTTTAAAAAAATTTTTGGAAAGACAAGTTTCTCACAAAGACAGCTAACCAGCATCTTTACTGCACTGCAGAACTTTTTTTGGTCTCTAAACTCAGTTAATTTTTGTAGCCGAATCATTTATCAATATATTTGACTTATAAGATAAAATTAATTCAGCTACTTTTTACATAGCTAGATGGATAATAGATAATTTGTAAGACTTCTGTGATTTTCATATGTTATGATGTCATTATATTAGGATATTTTATATGGATTGTTGTTTGAGAACCTCCATTTGAGGCTGAGTATTTTGGAGGAATCTAATACAGGACCACAAACTCTGTTTGGTGAATTTACCAGAATCGCAAAATAGGAAAGTGTATGCTACGCCATCAATTTCTCAAAAGTTAAAATGGCTATAGATTTTTCAGAATAACATAAACATGAAATATAAAAAATAGGTAGTGTCCAAAATAAGAAGATATCATGAAAGAAAGACAATGTAAAACAGTGACATATGCTTGATTGCAAAGTGTAGCGCAAATAAAAGACGATTATAAAACAGAACTTAACCCTATACTATATTATATTAGCATCATAGACAGACAAATAGACAGACAAGAAAGGTGTCACGAGCCGGATAGAAAAGAAAGCAGGGTCATTTTATCACTTTATTTAGAACATGGAGACGGACTTAGTATTTCCAACGGAAGCATAGCGACGCGCTTTCAGTGCGCTTTCATGTTGCAAAAACTTACATAGAACACAGCGAAGGGACAGGATACCCCCTTTCAGGCACCTATAAAATAAATATTTCTTTTTTTAACGACCAGGGTTAGAATTTTTAAATTAGTTAAAATTCCTCACAGTAGGTGTCTCGGACATTTCAATGGATTTGGGGTGAGGAGCGAAAGTTAACGTCATTTTAAACTTACTTGACTCTATGTGTATTTAAATGTTAGTTTCAAGTCCAGGTATGGGGTTTTCTAGTGATTAGAACCCTTTCATGTCTTAATATGTTAGGCTTGGTTTTATATCAGCATTGACTGCGAGGCTGAGAAATTAATAGTGCCTGGAAAAGAACGTCTGAATGGGGACAGAAGGCAAATAGAATTTCAAAACTAGGTTGTTTATAAATGCTTTAAAGGAAAGGTACTGTTTTTTGTTAGAATACGGAATTTTGAAATATACATTAAGTAAAACTTCGGAGTAAGCTTGAGTGTGGTGACAACCCGGAGAACAGTTTCATTCAGGCTGTGTTGTTCCAGAAGTGAAGTACGGAGGAGAGTCCAACTTAGTGTGGGTTAGTTTTTCCAGTTTAGGACTCTGCTCATTGCTTTCTGTACCTGGTAAAAAACGGAACGCTGATGTATACCTGGACGTTCTGGATAATTCGGCCCTGCCTACACTATAGCAATACTACGGGGATGATGGTTGTTTCTTCCAACAGGGTCGTGCTCCATGTCATACTGTAAAACGTGTGCTGGACTGGTTTTCTGAAAATGAGGTGAATTTGCTTGACTGGCCTTCTCAGAGAACCTACCTCAATCCGATCCTCAATCCACACTCAGTTATATATATATATATATATATATATATATATATATATATATATATATATATATATATATATATATACATATATATGTGTGTGTGTACTCTATATGGACAAAAGAATTTCGACGCTGCATGTTTTTCAGAAAACGTGTTTTATTATTCTATTTAGTAACTGGTAGGCCTTCCTTTTCCTTGTATTACAGCATCAACTCGTTGAGTCATACTTTTCACGAGTTTTCTGTAAATCTGGTTACGAATAGCTCGCCATGCCTCCTGCAAGGCATTGAGAAGAGATTGTTTTGAAGTTGGGCATGGCGGCGGTGTCACATTCTTTGCTGCAGTTCGTCCCACAAGTTCTGGATCGGATTGAGGTAGGTCCTCTGAGAAGGCCAGTCAAGCAAATTTCCCTCATTTTCAGAAAACCAGTCCAGCACACGTTTTACAGTATGACATGGAGCACGACCCTGTTGGAAGAAACAACCATCATCCCCGTAGTATTGATATAGTGTAGGCAGGGCCCAATTATCCAGAACGTCCATGTATACATCAGCGTTCCGTTTTTTACCAGGTACAGAAAGCAATGGGCAGAGTCCTAAACTGGAAAAACAAACCCACACTAAGATGGACTCTCCTCCGTACTTCACTTCTGGAACAACACAGCCTGAATGAAACTGTTCTCCGGGTTGTCACCACACCCAAATACGTCCATCAGGTTGGAAAAGTGAATACCGAGACTCATCACTCCAAAGAACAGTTTTCCATTCTTCAGCGGCCCAGGAACGACGGGCGACACACCAAGCCAAATGACGCCTCTCATTAACAGATGTAATCAATGGCTTGTATACAGCTGCTTGACCCTGATAACCTATCATGTGCAGCTTTCGGCGGATAGTTTTACCACTAACAGAGCTCCCAGATCCCTTTCAAACCCCTACAACATCGCAGGGGCAGGAAAAGAGCGTGACTTCTTGACATGGTGAACTAAGCATCTTCTGTCACATTCTAACAGTTTATGCGATCATTCGGAACGTTTTTAAACTGTTGTTGTTTCATTCATCGTTTGATAACTGACGCTACACTCGATTTTGGGATGTCCAGTTTGGATCCAATAGCTTGCAAAGAAAGATGACACAAATGGCATCCTATGATAAACTGGCGTTGGAACACAGTAAGTTGAAGTCCACGTGGCATAGTTCCAATAGAGTGAATGAATAGTTAATAGAAAATAAGCTGCTTTTTATTTTACCCATGTCCTTCCCAGCATACTGTTCGACAAACCCAGTATTTGCATATTTGCCGATTTTCTGCAGTGTCCAAATAGGTTTTTCCAGATATATATATATATATATATATATATATATAGATAGATAGATAGATAGATAGATAGATAGATAGATAGATATATGATTATTAGAGTCCATAAAGTTGCCTCTTCGAATGTTATTTACGTAAACCTTACTTTCGTCGACGTGTTAATGTATATTCATTGGACAGAATATTTACCTGAAACTCGCGTTTCTTAGATATCTAACATTGTTCCCCACGGTCCTGCAAGGAATACGACATTTTTTCCTCGAAAACACACTAATCTTTTAAAATATACAATAATGCCTAGATACAGGTTTAAGCAAATAAAGGTCTTATGTGCATTTCTCCAAAATATTATTTTTTGTATCTTCACTTCTTAGAAAAATCGTTAAAGTTGTTGAAAATTTGCAGGCTGTTAAATTAAAAGCCAAAAGAAAAAAAAACTTGTTGTTTCTCGCAGTTTGCTTTAAATACCTCCAGCAATTTAACAGTAGTTGTTCAAGCGTTATGTTTTTGTATTATTCATGAGCGTACATGTTATGCAAAAGGAAAAACTTGTTAAAAATGCATTATTTTTTAATGCATGTGTACTCTAGTGGGAAAGAGCAGAAGTTTCCCTTAAAAGATTCTTTCGAAATATGTGCAAGGTTGTTTTACGGTATTTATACGACCGCGTTTAACACTTTATAATTTTATATTCTTGAAAAAAACATTAAGTTATTATCACGCGGGCATTGATTAAGCTTTTTAAACCAATCGCATACAATTTTAGGATATGTATTAACTTTTAAAAGACCTTGCTTTCTTGCAGATAAGTCTGCGTTTTTTAATGATAAAATAATATAAAGAGTAATTAGATTGTTATACTGTTATACAATCTACTTAATATCATATTGTGTTTGCTTTCTACTGTACATTCGTTTAAAAACATACTTTAAATAATGCCAAATACACAAATAAATAAATTCACTGAAACATGGCAAATATAAAATATGTTTCTATTTATAACTCAATTATATTCAGTACTTTGTAAGAATTTTATGAATGATACTAAATCTATAACTAAGAATAAGACAGGCTTATTGTAAATAGTATTTTTAATTAAATATCGATTCAAATTGTTTTTATATTTGTAAAAAATTATCTGTTGAACACATCTAAAGGACTTCCGTCGAATAAAGTATGAATGAAATAAGAAATTAAATGCATATCCCAAAAAATCAAACCCCAATTTCTTGCAAACCATGCTTTAAAATAGTGGAGGAAAAATAAATATTCAATTACCTCTAAATTTCACATCACTTCTACTAGGCGCTAACACCGAATTTTCGAATTAAAATTCATCTCTACACAGTAGCACTATTATCTGATAGCTACTATTTCCTTTGCACGTGACAATAGCTACATAACTATTGCTGTTACTGTAGCACTATTATCTGATAGCTACTATTTCCTTTGCACGTGGCAATAGCTACATAAATATTGCTGTTACTGTAGCACTATTATCTGATAGCTACTATTTCCTTTGCACGTGGCAATGGCTACATAAATATTGCTGTTACTGTAGCACTATTATCTGATAGCTACTATTTCCTTTGCACGTGGCAATAGCTACATAAATATGGCTGTTACTGTAGCACTATTATCTGATAGCTACTATTTCCTTTGCACGTGGCAATAGCTACATAAATATTGCTGTTACTGTAGCACTATTATCTGATAGCTACTATTCCCTTTGCACGTGGCAATAGCTATATAAATATTGCTGTTACTGTAGCACTATTATCTGATAGCTACTATTTCCATTGCACGTGGCAATAGCTACATAAATATTGCTGTTACTGTAGCACTATAATCTGATAGCTACTATTTCCTTTGCAGGTGGCAATAGCTACATAAATATTGCTGTTACTGTAGCACTATAATCTGATAGCTACTATTTCCTTTGCAGGTGGCAATAGCTACATAAATATTGCTGTTACTGTAAGTCCACTCGTCAATAAACAATTAGTACATTTTTTGTGGTCAACTTCTTCAGCTAGATATATATGCTGATAGTCGAGTGGGGTATTCAACTTCACGTAGTGCTTGCACGCCGAATGTGACATCTCAAATCTTGAAAAACAAAGGGCAAACTTTTTGTTGTTAAACAAATGGATCACTAAAACTCATTTAGATGCGCACAGCACAGTTCCATGTGTAAAACCCATAGCATCCATTTTTTGCCTTTCATTATTCACGTGATTCTATAGATGAAGTTACATGAAACTGCCTTATAATTCGCTCACTCAGTGCCATCATCATGGTTTGTAATATCCATATCGGGGATTTCTTCTTCCGGCGTTCCGGCTGTAGGTTGAGCAAAGTTTACGAGACAATGTTGTAAAGTATGGGTGGGCAGACTTTTCCAGGGTACGGGCTACTTCTAATTTTTTAAAGGTGTTGCGGTCTACCCAGTGGCGTAGGTGTGGTGAGCTAAAAAAAAGGTTTACAATATTTATTATAACTTAACCCCTTCAGGGGCAAAAACCTCCACCGCTTGCAAGGTGCAGATTTTCCCCCGACTTTTTTTAACGTAAAGAATCTTGAAAAATTTTCAAATTAAAGGTAGCATAATGTTTTTAATTCTTTATACTGATAACAGATGGCAGTACAAACAATTTTTATGCTCATTTAACTGGAATACAATGAATGCAAGTGAAAAACAGCAAACGGCGCCCCTCAAAGGGTTAATAATAAATACGGAATATGTTCTTACCTACATAACTACACTAAAAAAACTTGCTCTTTTAAAACCGCGATTAAAGCAAAAAGCAAGATACAAACATAATAATAATAATAGCCACAAATATAATAATATCAAATGATGGATTTATTACCAAACAATTCAAAATACATTAAAAAATAAATCATTATCATCTTAGTCTGCATACTTAGTCTCCATAAATATGTTTCTTTTAGTATGCGCGTCTTAAGTCTTAGTAAAGGCGGTCACCCCAAAATGTCTTGGTGGTCCACCGGTCGATCGCGATCGACTTAATTCCCACCCCTGTTGTAAAGAAATCTTTCTATAAGATAAAGGATTTAAGGAGATCCGAGACATAAAATTCTAAAATAAAAGGGACCATTTTTGTTCTTATACCAAACAGAATCTAGCATATATTTTCATAAACCGCATGTTTATACGATGAATACCTTGCCAGATTCTACATGTTTATGCAGTACTAACTGTGCTTACTTTCAGTCTGTTTATATTGGAATGGAATTATTCATGATTCGTGAAGTTCCTAACTAGCTATCTCTTTGAGATTTTGTACAGTATACTTTGGCCTTTATTGTTGTTTCTAGTGCCTCATGGCTACATGCAGGTCAAAGACTTGCGGCATCTATTTACCTCACGGCTATTGGATAACAAATTGGTCGGAGGATTAAATTTTTCCCCGATGCTACACAATTTTAACCTAGCACCCCCAGTGGCGAATTCCGAGCGTTAACACACTAAACGGGCTTTGTCGTATTTTCATTAAACTGTCTTCAAATTAATGCAAAAATGGGGAAATTTTCTCTTCAACGGGAAAAATTTAGCTTGAAAATATTATTTTGGAGCTTATTTAAGTAAACTTTTATAAATAAAATTTATATAAATCCTGAAGAAAAATTATTTTAAAAGTTTTCGATGGGTTAAAATATTAAAATAATCTAATTGAACGATTTGCTCAGTTATTTTTGAATACACAGTAAAATTTATATAAAATCGCCTTGATTAAATAAAATTAATAATAATAAAATTCACGTATTTTTTTTTAACTTCCAACCCCTGGATCCCTTAAGAAATGTTTAGAATAAGAAAAAAAATTGATCTTACAGCATCTTAAAGAATACCTCCATATTTTAATGCCAAACTGAAACCGTAGTTACTGATCTAAAATTTTATGCACTCTATAAGCAAAAGGTTAAGTTAATCTCCTGTATTTAACATTTACTTTATTTCAAAATGGAATTATTTAGGAGAAAACAAAACATTATCTGACTTCTCTCAATTCAGTCTTCTACGTTACTTATGATAAAATATAGCACAGTGAAAAAGAATATTTCACAAGTTCTCTTAAATCCTGTGATCATTGAAATATTTGTTTTATAGATACGGATTAACAGAGAAAGGACTATACTCCAAGTTTCATTATTTTCTTCCGTATATTATAAGACTGTATTTGCTTAAAATAAGTTTTCAACTATATATATACGTAAGTGTTCTTAAGAGATTAGATTCTTTCAAGGCAAACTTTAAGTCGATTTCTAGATTAAAAAAAGAAAAATCAGTCTCCTATCATATATCTTGAAAAAGATCAGTTTTGAAATCTTGCCTGAGGGGTAATATTTTTTTTCTTAATACTTCAGGAAAAAAGATCTATAAACTGTCTAGTACTTAACTTTTCTTAGAAGTTAAGTTTGTCTTTAGTCTCTGACATTCTTTTACTTTATTTTTTTGGAAAGAATAGAAGTGGAGGTTTTGGTCAGCTTATTTGTGTATAAGTAAACCTTCCATGTTTTTCAGAAATAAAAATTTAGACTTGCTGAAAAGTACTATGGAAAGGGTTCAAGCTGAATACCAAATTTTAAACACACTTGCAATATGGAAAAGCGAAGTAATTGTACAAATTGGGGATCAAAGTAGGGAACTAAATTATTACCAAAAACAATTTCCACGTATTTCCACTAATTAAGAAGGGTTACCGCTCTAATTAATCAGGGTTGCACAGTGTGTTGTACTCTGCCACATAAAGTTTTCGCAATCAGGAACATATTCTACGTTTTTGTCTGCTGTTGTATGGCTATCATGTTACTAAAAAGGAATTGTTCCGGTCAAAATAATAGCGTTCATGAGAAAAGTTTATTAATTCCATGAATTCGCAGGGTTACCAATTATTTTTTGTTTAGTTCTTTAAATACTTCGTTATTTCAGAGTGTTATATAGATGGTCTCAATAAATCACTGTAGTGCTTTTAAGGTTTTATCATAAATTTAAGGAACTAAAAACAAGTGCTTCGTAAAATTTCTACAAGTTAATCAGCTGTTTAGACACACATGCACAAATTATATATATATATATATATATATATATATATATATATATATATATATATATATATATATATATATATATCATATCATATCATATCAACCAAACCACAACAAACAATAAGATGAAATTATTTCTTTAAACGTCCAAGTGGAAGCAATATCATTCAAACTTGTGAACACACAAACTATTTCTTAAAGAGCGTTATATCCTGATTTTTTAAAACGTTCCAAATTATACAAATGTATTAGGCTCAACTTTTCCTTTCCGATATTATCACCATCGAAAGTGATTCATATTATTAAAATTCAAGCAAATGTAGTGAATAAAAATACTGTTTACAAAATAATGAAATTAAATTACTGACCAGCCTTTTTCTAGTGCTTAAATATCGTGTAGCAAAAAGTTCACTTTAGCGCTCCAAACCAAGCAAAACCAAGCTAACCCAAGCATTGTGCTTAAATGTATTCTCAAATTATACACTTCAGACACTGTCATTTCATGAAGTTTTCATTGGTTACATAATAAAATAGAGGCAATCATCAATTATAAGGAACATATGATAAGGCTATTAGACTATTTAATGCTGTACAAACTCAAATAATAATTAAAAGTTACGATGAGAGAGATACTTGTCATACCATGTATAACATTCTCCAAGACTGGAAGAGATTTTTGAACGTGTATTCAAGTGGCATGTATTTTCGGAATTTATTCTACAATTTGCTCATATAAAAAAAGTTTTATGTAAAATAATAATTTTGTCATAGTTAGTTTCAATACATGCTTATGTATTTAATCCAAAATCTAAAAAGTTTTTTTTTATATATATTCTGAGCTCCTAAAATTTGAGTACTTTCATCCATAAATATGTATTTTATAACATTTTGTGAAAGATTTAAAAAAAAAAACAGAAGTAAACTTTTAAGATGGTTTCTGATAATTTGCTTCTTTGCACTTTTAATTATCTATAGTAAATATAAATATGATTTAAAAAAATTTCTTACTAATAAATCTTTCAGTTGTATTTGCATGATGTACTAGCACTTCATTAACACTGACACCAGTCAAAGTTATATATTATTAATGACTTTCAAGTAGAACCGAGTGACTCGTAGAATCGACTGTCAAATATAAACTACCAGCAACTCCGTTCTTGTTAATAAGAAGGCTGTGAGCCCAAAGTTTGAAAGTTTAAGACTATAAAATGAAGAAAAAAATCTTAGTAAGAAAATTTTTTTATAATTGGTTTTCAGCGTGTGTGCGTGATCTGTGATTAGTATAATTTTATTTATAACTATTGCATACAGATCTTTGTACGCTTTTTCGTTATCAGCCTTAACTACTTGAAACAAGATGACTGAGTACATCCATAAATTTCGTAGGGAGTAACTTTTTTCAATCATTTTTCGCTCACATTAATATAATTCAAATTATTCAAGCCTTGCTAAAATTTTTAATTTTCATGTGTTACACCGGAAATCATTCAAGTATGTTTTTCTTCCATACCACTAAGAATTTCTGTGATTGATCATTTTCGTATTCATTCAATAGTTCTCTTTTAGTAAGTCTGCCTTTAAAACGATATAATTTTTGTGTTGTTCCATATTAGATGTGACAGAACAATTTTCCAACAATTTAGTTAGAAGAGTTTCGCTATAAAAGAAAAAAAAAATTCCTCCAGTGATTGATCTTGCGAAATAAAAATGACAAAACTTTATACTTCCCCCGCTATAGGACTTTGAAAAGGAAAAACGGAAATAAAATAAGCAGGAAGCGTGAAAACAAGGCAATATTGTTCAAAAGAAATTAGTTTCTGGGAGAATAGCGAGGCATGTAAGTTTCTTCCTTTTTCTTGTCAAATACATTTATAGAGGAGTGTAACTTCAAATCATGAAACATTTGTCAGAGAATTAAGAACTACGATACATATATATTATATATAGATATAGCTGCAGATATATAAATAGATATGTAGATAAATATATGCCAATATATTAGATCTATAGATAGATATATAGATAATAGATACATAGATAAGCAGATGTGTAAATATGTGCGTGTGTATATGTATATAAATATTTACTTACACATTTCCTTACTTTTAAATTAACATTTATTTTGCTTTATTTTCTGCCTATATCACTTTTTTTTTTGCTTTCCTACACAATAAAATAATGACATTTCACCAAGTTTTATGATCATGGAATATTTATATACGTATGTATAATTTTCCTAATAAATATATTATAAAACTATCACCACTAAATTACGCAAAACGGTTATCATCACAAATATCATAAGCTGTTTTCTATGCTGCTAAGTAAGAAATTGTAGAAGTTCTGTATAAAAGAGGCGTTAGTTTAATTTAAAGTTTTACGTATGACTATATTCTGCCCCTTAGAATAATGCTTTAAATAATTCATAACGTGTTTTTGTTATAAAAGCGATTTTGCAGGACTAGAAATCACAATTCGATTACAGGTTATATCACGGAATAAGATATTTTTAGCATTTTTAAAAATCATCTAGAATGAATTGGTACTTTTAATTCAGCTAAAGTACACATTTCTTTACTTTTAAATTAACATTTATTTTGCTTTATTTCCTGCCTATATCACTTTTTTTTGCTTTCCTACACAATAAAATAATAACATTTCACCAAGATTTATGATCATGGAAAGTTTTTCCCTTGGATATATCCATCAGCCCTTTAACCATATTGCTATGGATAGACCAATTCCTTTATTCCTTACATGTCACCCCGAATTTGCAAATATTGTTTTTTAATCTATAAAGAACATTATATTTTTTAATCAAGTTTACAAGAGCAAACATTTAAGATGAATCTCAGCAAAAGTAATCTTTAAAAAATATCATAATTTTTATTACATTTAGAAATATAGTGTTTGGTAAGCTTTTATGCCTAAAATTTTTCTCAGTTTTTCTAGAAGTTGCTCCTACTCCGGAATGGAACTGTTTCATGATAACTATTTTTTCAATTTATGGAAAAGGGGCACGTGCCATTTAGGCCCCCAGTTTTATAATACATACTTTTTAAGGTATTTTTGTGTGACATTTTTTATATAATTTTTAAATCACGTCGTAATTCGAATTTCAGCACCAACTGAATAAATTAATTACATTTTACGGTATTTGAGTAAAATTTTGGGGTGAGCTTCAAATTATTGCGACGAGAAAGCTATCGTACAAGAATGCAATTAAATATTGTCATCTATACATACGCATTTTCATAGTAAGTACAATAGGTACCTTAGTAGAAGTCTTCTGTACACAGAAAAGCAGATTCCCAAAGCATTAGGCATAAAACCTAGTATTAAATTAAATGAAGCAGGAAACTTTTTTAATTTATCTGCTCTTGACTCCCTGAACAAAGTTTCCAAACTACTTAATTTGAAAGGGATGTAATTCGCTACCTACCAGATACAGTTTGTCTGAGATTTAGTATGATATAAATGCTTGAGTGCTATTAATGAATAAAGCGCTCTGATTTAGGCATTTATTGAAATGTTTTATGAAAGATTCATACTTTTAACCCTTTCTTTCCCTCCTACAACGTTCATCTAGTACTTAAAATTATGACACAACCAGACTAGTTTTGTGTATCTTCTGAACGCCTTAAATCGAGTGTACGGAAGGAATTTTCAATCGTTGTTAGAAGTTTAAAGATGACGTTAACACTGGAAAAAAAGAAATGAAAAACGACGTACGCTTAAATCTTACATTATTTTTTGCAAATCACGAGTAAGACTATTGTTCCGATGAAAAGTTAAAAATTAAATAATAATTTATATCACTTTATATAGGTTTTAAGAGATAAAATATTTTAATTTCAAAGTTTTCGAAGGGACCTCTAGCTAAAGTGCTGTTCTCTTGAATCGCACATTTACAGCTCAAATTTAGAGGTATAAGTCTTAATTTAAGGGAAGTAAAGGTGTGCCAATCTGTTAACAATGAGTTATGATTTCTTAAGTAATTCGTATTTCATGAAGTATTCCAAATATTTTCATGCAACCAAAATTATTGATTTTCCATGAACTCTTCTTTGATATTATAGTGAATTTAAGACATGTAAAAACTAATATTTTGCGCGTTTAAGTGGAATTGATGTGCAGTTATAAAACTTTTACAACATCTTAACTTGTGCTGCAATAAAATATATAAATTTTGAGACATATAAATTATCAGGAAACAGGAAAAAATATTTATTATTTATACCTCCGATAGATATATAAGTCAAAACAATAATTAAATAATTTACAGGGGGGCTTCAGGGTAATTAATTTCGTGGCGTAAAACGCCACTATTTTCATATCGTATGTCGAAACGCGCCGCGGATAGGGAATTTCAATTTCAGAACGAACAAAGGGCGAGTCTATTAATAGTATCAAACTTAGGCCGCGCCTCTGGGTCCATCTTCGGAACATACGTCACGCGCATGGGCTATAGCATTACACAGTTTGAAACAATAGAGTTTTAACGCAGAGCGGGATAGAAATTGGTCGGGGTTGGTCACGCGTCGCGAAGACGAGATGATGGCTTGGTTAATAATTATTAGATTGAATCGGGGTTGGTTAACATTCGGAAATAAACTCTTAAGTGTACTTAATTTGTAGTTCTTTGCCACAGGCCTTCACTGACTGCTATATCATTAATAATTATTTAGGAATAGGTTAAGATGGAGTAACGTGACATATAAAACCATAATGAAGCTGGTTAAGAATAATCTTCGTGTCATCTATATATATAAAACAGTTCCGCAACTGACTGACTCACTGACTCACTGACATACAACGCACAGACCAAACCGCTGGACCTAAAGAGTTGAAATTTTGCATGGCGAATCTTCTTATGGTGTAGGGGTGCACTAAGAAAGATTTTTGTAAAATTCTTCTTAGATATTTTTAAATTAAATTTTTAAGCTGTTTTTGTAATTTTTTTATAAGTTTGCATTTAAAATAATAATTTGAGGATTATAAAATTTATATCACGAGAAAGATCATAAATATATTTCTTTAAAATGAAATCTTTTTCGAATCTTTATCTTCATTTTCTGATTTTGGGTGAATTTTTAAAGATTAATTTATAGAATTTAATTTATTAAATGTTGATCACGTGATTTCTTTTTCTGGTACTTGATTTCTTTTCTGGAAACAATACTGTTGGAGATGTCGAATTCCCTAGCAACATCTGTAATTTGTCGCCCTTCCTCCAGCTTTCCAATTATCCGTCCCCGTTTATAATCATCTAAATGATGTCTACTAGACATGACCTCACTTTCCAAAACGCAACCTTCTTCCGACCTGTTCAAATGGAACATCCAACATTCACTGGCTGCACGTGCCAAATGCTTTGCAAACCGATCTGTACGCCGTCACGTGACCCAAACATGCGGAAATCAAAAATTTGAATCGCCACCTTGATTCGCATTGCATCTCGCCTGTATGCAAATTCCCACTAGGTTCTACGTTCGATTCTGCACCTGCCATCGTTTACCAAAATATCCGTCCTTAGGTTTTGTCCACCAGTGTATATATATATATATATATAGATAGATATATAGATATATAGATATATAGATATATACGAGTAGATAGATATATAGATATATAGATAGAAAGATATATAGATATATAGATAGATAAATATATAGATATATAGATAGATATATAGATAGATATATAGATAAATATATATATATATATATATATAGATAGATAGATATATAGATATATATAGATATATAGATAGATAGATAGATACATATATATAGATAGATATATAAATAGATATATAGATATATATAGAGAGAGAGAGATATATAGATATAAAGATATATAGATAGATAAATAGATAGATATAAAATGCATCATGATGAAGCTTTTAGATCAATTTTAAACAATACGCCTAAAACAAAGTTTAGATCCCTTACGTCTTGAAATATGACAATATTCCTGAATTAAACCTTATATAAACGTATTTATTTTGTTTTCCCATTATAGAAGCTTTACATCTTGCTCAGAAAATTGTACCTTGCTTTTATCCTTATATCGCTGGAATTTGTTTGCTTGATAACAGATTTTGAAAGCAAATATTCTTTCTCCCTGAAAGAAAGTGTTTTCAGAAAGTTTAAGCCAGTTTTTCAGAAGAAATTTCCTGTAGGCAGCATCAAATATCTGTGTTAAATTTCATAGGCTGGGAGTTTTCTGAACGTTTTCACCTTTAGTGTAATAAAAGGGACCTTTATGTATGGATATATTTTATATTTTTCGTATTTTATAAAAGATTCAATCAATTGATGTTATAAAGCAATTTGTGATATAAAAGACAAAGTTTTACATTTTAGTTCAATTTCTTTCTATAAGTATTTATGATTAACGAAGTGATGTCGTTAAGAAAACTGTTCGATTTCATACCCAAATGTTAAAATGATATGGAAAGCAACTGAAAATGTATTTTTATTATTAAATTACAATTAAAAGAAAAAAATACTTTTATATCATTTCTTGAATATTCTGTTGGAAAACCCTTAATGTTTCGATTTTTAGTCTTCTATGTCTCATTCAGCCTGTAAACAAAACATACTGGTGGAATCTTCTCTATGATTTAGCGGAACTGGACCAACTTCTAATCACATCTCTGATGAATATGCCGTCCCAGGTTTACACAATCTTATATTGCAAATGTGAAGCTTTTGTAACATTTTTTTTTCACTAATAAGACAGGAATCAAAACAGGGTCATAAATAGACAGGTGTCATAAAAAGGACAGGAAAAATACAAAAAAATACTTATAACTACAACAAACCCCCCTGCCCCACTAAATTGGTATTAGTCCACTGCTTCTGATACATCTGACTGGGCCCGCCATAGCAACTAAGGCCTTCCGCTGTTGAATCCTTACTGGCAAATATGCTGCCACCGCAGTTTAGACAGAAAACCCTCAGGAGCGACATCTGAAGTGTTCCTACCCTTCTTTCGCCTCTTCATTTCCCACGGAGGAACTTTCTGGTTTACAGATTTAACGTGTGTATATCTGGCGTAGACAATAAGGCAGTTTCAGGAAGCATGTCACATGTCAACTCGGGCAAAAACAAAGAGCGAAATGTACGTTGTTTAATGCATAGATTACTAAAATTTGTAGAGACACGTATGTATGTATATGTATGCATATTATATATATATATATATATATATATATATATATATATATGACGGGCGTGGTACTACACCCGCTATAATTGAAGATGTTGCAGTCATATATAATCATTTAGTTGAATTGCAGCGTAGTGGAAGGCAGTTCAAGATTCAAACACACACAATAATCCTTCTCGATATATTTATTATTTATTCCAACTTCTAGAAAACCACCTCTCCAAGATCACACAGATCGTAGCGCCCGCCCTACTCAAACGCGCAGCAGTCCTAACGGGTGACTGCTGTCATTGAAAAATCGTATCGGTCTGCTTAACTTACCTATTGTCTCAAAAGCTTCTAAAACTACTGCGCATGCTCATGACGTCTGAGCCGGAGATGGGGAATTGGCTCGGCTAAGTTTGATACTATTTTTAGATTCTCGAAAAAGGAATTTCTCTCCTTTAGGATTGAGAATTGGCGTGTTTCGAATTACGATAATTAATGAGATTTAATTCTAGAAATTTGATTATTCTGAAGCCCCCCTGTAAATTGTTTAATTATCATTTTTTTTCTAATTAATTCTTAACATATATATACATGTATATACATATAAATAAATAAATATATATATGTGTGTGTGTGTGTGTGTTTATGAATATTTCATACCTGGGCTCCACGTGTAAAACACAGGACATTGGGTTTTACCCGTCGGTGACGTAACATGAAACTGCCTTATAGAGCATTCATTGGCTCTTGTCGGCCCTCCTTACCTTTAAAGACAATTAATTATCCTACTACTTAATCTAACTTTAAAACTACTAATTTTTTTTACTGAGCATATATACATTGATTACAAAATATCTTGCTGACAGGAGTTAAAACCAGCAGGTCCAGGAACTCCACTACCAAAATAAAACAGCTGCTTGGTCGGCCCTCGAACTGATCTCCCTCAGTCTTATATTTTACAAATTGGTAAATTATCTGGATGTTTCTTTTAAAACGAAGAGATATTTAAAAAGCAACTTGATCATGTGTATGGAAGTTTACAGTGATATTAATATAAATCACACGGGTCCCTTTCTTTGCTAGTAGATCAGCTTGCTCGTTCTCATAGACACCGTATTATCCCGGGGCCCACTAAAGAACAACATGAAAAGGACAACAATGAAAAGGAAGTTCATTGTTTATCTAAAATGTCAACTTTTCAAAATCCCAGCGTAAAGAACAGTAAATTTTAATTTTTTTTTCTATCAAATAAATTCATTACGTTATTAAAGATTTTTCGTAGATTAGTGTTTAAAGTGACGTTTAAAATTATTCTTTTTTACTATATCTCTTATTTAATTTTGGGAGATAAAAGAACACAATACTGTTTCATCAAAAATTCTATCAGAATGAAAAAATTTATATTAACCTATAATTTATTTTATATTTAGGCAATTTTGTGCTGAAAAATTTACAGAAAGTTTTAAAATAATGAATTTTTTTTAAATACAGTCATTTTTAAAAGTTTAAAATTATGAAAATATTTTTTAAAATGGTATTCTAATTTGGCATATTTTTTGACGTATTTTACATGATTTTTTTTCATTTTAATGCAATTACCATGACGTAATGTGTATGTTTAATCAAAAGTCTAGTAATATATTTATTATTGAATTACTCTAAGACATAACTTTAGAAATATTCTAATTTTGATAATTTTTAATACGAACTCCCCGGAGAGATTTCAGTTGTTGACTTCATTTTTGAAAAGAATTTTATACTTTTAATCTATAGCGATAGCTTTTCATTCAGACTTCAGATATTTCTATCATTTAATTTTCCTATATTATATTATTACTAGCTGAAAACCCATACTTCGCTACGGAGTACATTCGAATTAAATACAATGGTCAATGAATGCAATTAATGTCAATATATATATATATATATATATATATATATATATATATATATATATATTTAATAAATACAACAATCAATGTATGCAATTGATGTAAAAAAAAAGAAATAATATATTTATAAAAAAATCGTAAGGGATATTTTTATAGACAAAATAATGTAGAAGAAAATATTCAAATTAATTCTAATAGAACATACTAAAGAGTATAGTACAATTAATATAGTACAGTTTGAGAAACATTTTTTACTGTATGTTAATATTTTTTGGATAATAACCAATCGTCTGCCGCATTAGCAAGAAAAAATTTTTTTTTGTCTATTTCGTTGTTATGCACGTGACGCAAATTAGTTTAAAGTATCACAAAATGAAAAGAAACGTGATCAGCATTTAATAAATTAAATTCTAAAAATTAATCTTTAAAAATTCACCAAAAATCAGAAAATAGAGGTAAAGAATTCGAAAAAGATTTAGTTTTAAAGGCATTTTTATGATCTTTCTCGTGATGTAAACTTTATAGTCCTCGGATTATTATTTTAAATGCAAACTTTAATGAATGTTACAAAAACAGCTTAAACATTTAATTTAAAAAATCTAAGAATTTTTCAAAAATCTCTCTTAATGCACCCCTACACTATAAGAAGAATCGCCATGCAAAATTTCAGCCCTTTATGTCCAGCGGTTTGGAATGTGCGTTATATGTCACGCAGTCAGTCAGTCAGTCAGACAGTTACGGAACTGTTTTATATATAAATATAGATTATCAGACTTCTCCGCCTTTTGGTACAAAAAATAATTATATTACATCGCATGTTCTTTTTACATTCCATAAAAGGGATTTTAAAATTCATTTAAGGCAAACTTGTCACATTCTTTCATAACACTGGTCTCTTGGTAATTACATCGAGATAAAATAGGTTGAATCTTAAAAGCAGTCTTTCATTGTATATCTTAATAACTATAACTGAGGAATTGGCCTGAAGAATTTAAATTATTTAAAATTACTAAATACTTGAATTAGGTGTTTACTGGATAGTTACTCTTAAGTAGTTTGAAAGCTCTAAATGTGAAGACAAGAATAAATGAACTTTAAACGTATTCCCTACTTATTTAATAGGATATGACACTTAATTTCACATGAATTATTTCTTGATGAAACAGAAGTTTTAAATAAGTGATTCTCAACTGAAATTATATTTTAAATGGGTTTGATTAGTTCGCTATGAAATGGATACTACATGAAGATATTTGAAAAGATGCTATTAATTATTCCTTCTTATTTGGCTTAATGACCTTAGTTTTTATAAAATGCAAAATTTATCACCGTGATATATTCAAAGATATTTCATTTAGAATAATTTTCTGACAATACCGTAGCTTGAATACTTTGAGTCGGACAACCTTATCTCCTTAAAAATTGATATATTGCATAATGCATCTCCCATAACAACAGTAGGGACGCCCAGTTTGAAATGCTAAAGGATGACAGCAGGATAGTTATCTGAAAGTCTCTGGTTCGATGCTCGTCGCTGACAAAATCCATTGCCATGTACACTAATAACGGCTGGTGCATGTTGTCACGGGGAGATTAATTCGCGATGTATTTATTTAATTATTATTAAACTAGCTGAAAACCCGCGCTTCGCTACGGAGTACATTCAAATTAAATACAACGGTCAACGTATGCAATTTATGCCAAAAAATAAATATATATATTTATAATAAATGCGATGATCAATGTATACAATTGATGTAAAATATATATCTATCTATATATATATATTTATAAAAAAAATCTTAAGGGATATGCATTTTTTTTGGATAATATCCAATCGTCTGCTGCATTAGAAAGAGAAAAAAAAACTTTTTTTTTGTCTATTTAGTTGTTACGCACGTGACGATAAATTTATTGAAAGTACCAGAAAAAGAAATCACGTGATCAGCATTTAATAAATTAAATTCTAAAAAATATTCTTTAAAAATTCACCAAAAATCAGAAAATGGAGGTAAAAATTCGAAAAAAATTTCATTTTGAAGGAATCTTTATGATCTTTCTCGTGATATAAATTTTATAACCCTCAATGTATTATTTTAAATGCAAACGTAAAAAAAGTTTAAAAAACAGCTTTCAAATTTAATTTAAAAAAATCTAAGAAGAATTTTTGAAAAATCTTTCTTAGTGCACCCCTACACTATTAGAAGAATCGCCATGCAAAATTTCAGCCCTTTAGGTCCAGCGGTTTGGTCTGTGCGTTGTATGTCAGTCAGTGAATGAATGAGTCAGTTACGGAACTGTTTTATATATATAGATTATTGATTTAAATGATCAAAGAATCAATATTATATCGTCGTGGGGTCATTTTATTGCTACTATAAATTCTACTCCAATTATTCTGCCCCGCTCGCTGTAGCATCTTTTAATGCTCTTTTCACAATTGTGTCTCTCTGCATCTCGGCTCCCCTAATTTTCTTCCTATCTACTAAACCATTGTCGTGAACCCTCTTTCTTACACCGGTTCACTTAGGTTCTTTTTCTCTGTGGCATAGGGACAAATGAGGTAGTGTAAAAATGATTCGTCACTGAACAAGACGAACATAAATTTATTTACAGATTTAACCTTTAGACAGTTTCACACGTAACATAAAAATTGAAGAAAACTCTGCACGAGGTGGACAAAGCCTGCAATATCTTACCAGACCTCGGCTATCCTACACTCTAATCTAGTTACCGATCAATTAATTAACTGGAGGCGAGACGAGCCTGCTTTTATCTTGCCAGGCCTCCTGAAACTACTCTCAGAGATTCTCTTTCTCTATCTTAATTCTAATTACCAAGTAATTATTTAACCAGAGGTGAGACGAGCCTTCTTAAATCTCGCCAAACCTCCGTTCCCTACCAGAGATGCTCTCCGTCTGTCCCTTTTCTTATACTGACTCCCCGCGATTCGCAGCACCCCTCTTGGGTTCAACGCCCCCGCAGCCAATCCTCTGATTGGTAGAGGGGCGGGGGAATCACGGGGCACGACATTTTCGCTTTAACCAGCGCTACGTTTCAAACATTACACTACAACCATCTCCAATTATTTTCCTCCCTTTGACTTTCTACAATTTTACATCTTCAATTTCGGCCCTTTTCCTACAATGAGCGGGACCACACAGCGACACATGTAAAATCTGTTGTCGCTGCAATTTCCTCCAAGTTCTCAAAATTACCGCTGGAGGTGCGGGGTTAAGCTTTCTGGTCTCGTCACTTGGTTCAAAATTACAGGACTGGTCCTTTGGCCAAGTCGGACTCCGACCCTTGTGGGCCAGCCAAAAGAGGAGTCGTGCCTTCATCGCTCATAGACTTCGGGACTTGATCTGCTGTTGCTGTCGGTCAAGTGGCATAAGAAACAACAACAATATAAACAGGTTCAGGCCTACAGATGGCGCTCAATTATTTTTTGTAGAAACTGTTACTTGAACAGCATTGTCTACACATACTAAATAATTTTTATCGACCTTTCTAGAACAGTTTTAGAATATAATCATTTTATCCATTTGGAGGAGGTACTAAATATTGCCTCTCATAATGCAATAAATACCAAATCATAAGCATAATAAACATTGTAAAATTTCTTAATTATCACCAACATAATAGGGGGGTTAGAGTATGAAGCTTCAACTACGTGGGCCATTACAGAAAACAATATTGAATCACCTGTTGGGTGTTGTGTACTTTTTCTCTATAACCTAACTGAAATTATAGAAAATTTTGAAATAAGAGAAAGTAAACCTATTTTAGTTTAGGTATCATACTTACTTAAGTCTAGAGCAAAATTATTATTTATACTTTTTTGACAAAAACTTCTTATTTCAAATGATTAATTAGAATGAAATAGGTTATTCCAGATATAATTTGCTTTAAAAGACCATTAAGAACTCAAAATAAAATGAAATAACGAAACATTGTTTGCACGATAAATATTAATCATGTGTTAATCATTTACACCAGTGTTTCTTTCCTAAACGTTTTTCTGTAAACATAAACAATTAACTGGAAAACTATTAATTTAGTGTGTATGTTTCCTACAGCAGTAATTACTTCCAGCTTTCGAAACAGTGATTAATTTTGCATTAGTACAAGCAACTATATTTTAACAAGATGTCCACTTATTGGGAGACCCTTGGTCTTTCTGGAGCACAATCTGTTAAAGCAAAACTCTATTGACGATTCGTTGTGTTTTCAGGTAATCAAAATACGATGAAATACTGTAGGTTCTACAAAGAGGGAAATGGTAATATTAAATTGGGTACCCTAAAGTACTAAATCAAATTAAGAGGATTAACAAGTTCAAGAATAATGAATTAATTCTTGACCTTTTACTAGAAAAATCTTACTCTGACCTAGGATTGTTCCAATTTAGATAAGCATATAAGGCACATATGACGTTATATGTCATGAAAATCAATAAACAATTTACATATTTTTAGAAGGCATTATGTTACCAAATATTTCTCTCAACAGGTAACAATATTAAAATTTCTCAAAAATTATACACAATTTATGTTAATCTTTATTGTCGCGATCCGACAAATCATTATCTTGTAGAAGTAATCATAACTGTAGAACCAACTCTTATTTACATCTGGTTTATTGACACATTAAAATCTTGGTTAAATAAATCATTTACAAACGTTCGTTCCGACAAACGTTAATACACTCATGAGAGCAGGGCTCATTATTCAAAGTCCGTACGAGACCCTCTCTCCGTACGCGCGGCGACATTTCAACAGTCCAAGTCTATTCTCCCCCTCATTCGCAACCGCGTCGTTATTTATGCATCCTTCTCAGCCCTTTCTCGAACCATCTCGAATACCGGACCTTTTCCGGTTCCGCCCTCTGCAGACCACCTATGGTGAATTTCTTTCCTGCCGCCTTTTCCAAAGGAAAAGCGCGCCGCTAATGGGTTTCACGAATCATTCTAAATGACTCGCGTACTTTTACCTATTGTTGCACATCTCCAAAGGTGTATATCGTTCGACACCTGTTTGCGTTTAATTTGGGCTTATTGAAGACACTATTACTCACCTTCATGAATTCCACTTAAGAATGGGAGACGAGAGTCTGACAATTTATCTGTTGCTATAAATATAAATCAGTAAAAACAATGTTGTTATTGTTTCCAATACAGGCTGGAACTTCCAAACCAAGTCCAGAAAGGCTTCGGGTTCAAGTACGCGGCACCGGTTTACATAGCACCATAAGGGTCGAGATCCGTCTTAGATAGTTGAAACCTCAATGTTGACCAAGCAACCGTAGGGGCGACATCTGGGGGGATCGTACTCTCTCCCACCCACTCTGACCTCATAGAGAGACATTCCGGTCTACAGATTTAACGTGCCCATATCCGGCATAGACACAGAAGTATAAATAATAATTTATACGATTCATGAAATGCTGCGTTCAAAAAGGCATTATACGTTTCAATTTGATCCCAACTTTTGAAGAGATATGAAATCTTCGCTTTGATTCCCCATATAGGAGAGTTTATTTAGAGTAAGACACATTTAAGAGGCCAATAAACCTCAGAATTAAATTTCTAGAATCTCTTTTTTTCTGTATACATACACACAAACAAACAAACACACACACACAATATACCGGGTGATCATAAAGAAACTTTGCCGATATATGGACCTCTAGCGACCGTTCCGTTCAACCTATCGAGATGAGATTTCAGATATAGTTATTCGGGGGTATGTGCTCGGGATTGAGAATGGCAACACAGTGACGCTCACGGTTGTGGTTATAGGTATAGAAACTCGAAATTTTCAAATGGCAACGCTCATTTTTTCCCGTCGCAAAATGCTCAGCGTATGCAAACACCCCAAAAAGCGCTGGAACGGTACGTGTATCACAAAAAACGGACGCGTTGTGCACGCACAAAAAACAGCTCTGCGAACGGCCAACAAAGACACGATCGGGGCGCACGGAGGAAATTTGCATATGACAGAGGCTATAAACCACTCACAGAACGCCGTTCACCAGATATTGAGAGTAGAAAACCAATAAAAAGCTCTCTGATCGTGTTTACAAAATTTGGTTACAAAATATGGTTAGAAAATTTGTGGAAATTGGTTAAAAGCAAAGCTTTACAACATCTAATACCAACTAATAGGCACTGCATACCTATAATAATAGACCTAATTAAAAAAAGTAGCTATAGTTGTAGTGTTGTATTACACGATAGTGAGCAGAAAAGCTGTAGTTAACTATACTGTATAACAGAATATGCCCACAAACGTTTCGATAATATACCTTATAATAATATATCGATAATATTAATATATCTTTTCCTAAATATAATAATATATTCGTAATATATTAATATAATATATTTTAATATAATATATTCCTAAATATAATAATATATCGATTACTAAATTTCGATAATCTATCGATAACATTATAAATCAAAACATGATATACTTTCCTATTAACAATGTAAAAATTTATAATAGTTTTCGGTATAGTAGGCCGATTGGTCGCTATATTTTCAATTATAATAATATATAAAAAAATTTGGTTAAAAAAACTCCAAGTAATTGTAATTGTATAAAAAAGTATGATAGGTTATAATGAACACTATAGTCACATTATTACTGGTAACACTAAAATAACTGATAATACTGCACTGTCAGATTTAATGAATAATGGTACAGGCTATCGTATTGGTTACAAAAAGTACGTAATCCGAATTTTCAAGCAAAATCTTGAACAATTTATATATAAAACAGCTATAACTCATAGTTTGCTTGCAAGTACGTTTGAACAATAGAAATATCATTATATAAATGATTTTAAAACAGCTTATCTAGGATTAAGGTACAATGATAAACAAATAAATTTTAAAAATATGAAACCGTCTATAATAGCGTTACAGGATCAATTTGCCATAACATATGTAGATAAAGTTTCATCTAATTATGCATTTATATGTAAAAAACTATATTGTGAAAACTTAATCAAGTGCTATAATGATAATAAGATGCATAAAAAATGGATTCTGAACAGTATATCATACAAAATCATATAAAGGCTTTATATCGCCTCGCAGGATACGAAATTAAAAACTTAAAATTCCCTTATTTAGTCTTGATTCCTAAATTTCATAAGTTCCCTGTTAAGTTCAGAACTGTCACTGTAGGCTGCAATATTTATTTAAATCTAGCTTTAATAAACTTTTGAGTCTTCCAAAAATAGTTTATAAACAATTAATTTCGGAAGGGGGATATTTCAAAAATAATAGCTATGAAGTAGTAAAACAGCTAAATAGTAAAGGTGGTGTCACTGGTTTAAAAAGTTACGATTTTACGGACCTTTTTAACTCTATAAACTTAAAAGACCTCTACAATATTATACTTAGTTTATACGAACAGTATGATTTGCAATCGTATGTAACTGTTAATAAATACCGTGCACTTCTAGACCTAGTCCTGTATGCAACTATACTATTTAACGGTAATAGTTTCTATAAATAAATTCATGGTATACCTACGGGAGGTGGATGTTCATCTGCATTAGCAGACATTTACTTTCACTTCTATGAACGAGGTGTCACGATATTAAATGAACTTTTGTATTTTAGATATGTAGATGACATACTGGTTTGTTTCAATGAAAATTTAACTTCATTAGAAATTAATTTTTATCCGGATAATCTTAAATTGGTGGAAACTAAAAAAGACAACGAAGGCAATTTAGTATTTTTTGACTTATGTTAAAAAAATAAGCAAAAAAATTCTCTTATTGTATTTATGATAAACGAGATCATTATAATTTTAATACTGTAAGGGTTATGTCGTAGAAAAACGATCTTCACAAAAATATAAAACGTAATATTCTAATAAACCAGTTAATGTGTTCCCGACGTTTACATTCATGCGTAATAAACATGGACATTCGAATAAAAAAATTCATAAAAATAGCTTCTGAACAGAGTTTTCCTGTTCAATTTCTTACGTCAATCTTAACCCAGTTTTCCAATTTAAATAATAGTGTACACAAACAACGTTTCTTCTTATAGTTGTCAACATTAATTCCCTATTTTGACTATTAAAGTGTGTGAGTTAGTGTATTGTGCCACTAGCTTGGTGAGGTGGTATGTATTGAGATGTATTGATGTGTTATACTTAATGTAGTCAGATTAAATATTTTACTTTTACATTTTTATTTAATAATTTTGTGTTTAACGCTATATTTAGCTTTATTATTTAATGATAATCTCTGGTTTAATATGTTTGCTTCACTTTGTTTTTTTCACTTTAATTGATATGAAAGGTTTTGGTGTTGTAGCCGACCTCCAGGAGTGATATCCGGATATAAAACATGTTCAACCGGGGTTGGGGGTCACAACCCCCCCCCCCAGTCATAAACTATAACACCTCCATTTCTATTCAGTTTTAGTACTATTATGTTAACATTAATGATATCTGTGTTTATACTATTATATGGTCACCTCAGTCCCCATTGTTTGTTAATTTTAATTATCTAATATATATATATATATATATATATATATATATATATATATATATATATATATATATATATATATATACATTTATATATATATTCACAAATGTTCCTCTGTATGTGCATAGACACACACATACGTATACATACCTACATACATAAATTTATAGATCTACAGTATGTTATATTAATCATAAGCTTATCTTTTCTGAAAACCGTAAAAAAAATTTCATTCTGTTTATAAAATATTTGTTGAGACATCAAAGTAATCACGATAAAAAAACGCTTTTATTACTCTATTACGCCGTTTTAAAAGAGTTAATAAACATATAAATGAAATAGTCAATATTCTCTTTTGAAAAGTCCTTATATTCTATTAGTAGTTAATCACCGTAAGAATATTTGCATTATACTCCCTATACTAAGACCATAATACTTTTTTTTCATTAAAGCTATTCTTTAACCAAGAGTGTAGAAAAAGCGCGAAATTACGCAAATAGGTAATTACGCCAATTAGTTTTAAATTATGATGAAAATGACGCATATTTAAAAAAGGTAATTTTTTTTATTTTATAAGGGTCTTTGTATGGCGAAGGAATAAGAATTTTAAAATGTACTCCGAATTATTCTGTTTTTCAATGGTCGATGTATTAACATATAAATAGTGTCACAGAATGGGACAAGTTTTTATGATTTTTGGATTAAATTATAGAAAGAAAATCTCTTCACTTATAAATTATTACTTTAAATATACTTCTTAATAATTCACTGAATTATTATTCTTTATGAAGTTTCCTTTTTAAAAGCAAGAGTCATACAAAAGGGGAGAGATTAAGTCGAAATTAAATTTTTTTGTCAATAACTGACCATAGAGCAGGCATTTTTCTACTGACACTATAACCTGGTGGTATGATTAATATAGCATATTGTAGATCTATAAATTTATGTGTGTAGGTATGTATACGCTTATAAATTATTACTTTAAATATACTTCTTAATTAGTCCCTAAATTATTAATTTTTATGAAGTTTTCTTTTTAAAAGCAAGATTCATACAAAAGGTGAGAGATTAAATCAAAATAAAGATTTTATGTCAATATCTGACCATAGAAATAGGCATTTTTCTACTGACACTATAACCTGGTGGCCACATGGAAGTAAGTAGCTAGTTTACTGTGTGAGAATTGGCCTTAATACCAACTTCACACCAGACTCTTTCAACAATTAACATTTTACCCTCAGTACACTGTTCTGCAGGATCCTCTATATTACAATGCAAGTTAAAGTATTATTTTATATACATAGGATGGAACTTTAATAGTGGCTACTAGGTATGTACAAAGTATACAGAAGAGATACAGGTACGAAACTATTATAGCCTTTCAAGGTAGTAACCAGCATTGTTTAACACCCGTTGCTAAATGTTCTGGAAGCTGAAGGATGCTGTTGGCAGCACCTGATCTGCTGATACTTCGAATGGAGCGGTTTTTCAGCCTGTAGAATTCCTGGTGGAATCCACGGAGCGGTTCCATTCTCTTGGAGGGTGGGATCAAAATCACAGGGACTTAAGTCCGTGGAATATGGGGGAACACTTCCCAGCCCCAAGGAGAAAACACAGCAACCACAGTGTGTGTACAAGCCTTATCCTTCCATCGGTACGATGCAATAAATTATTTTGTACTATAGACCAGAAACAAAAACATGGCTGTGTTCATCCTGTCACTGTGCAGGCGTGTGATACTTGTGGAGAGAGCATTTTCTCTGAGGTAAGGCAGGTATGTGACGTACGTATGGTGTAAGCTGCTTTTCTGGGTTCTGCTACGTAAGAGCCCAACAACAGTGTTGCCACTATTAAAGTTCCATTTCTCGTGTTACTGCATACATTATATGCATAAACTAAATTGCTATTTTTTCCTTGTAAATTAAAGTCATTTAAAGCGTCCTATTTTCCTTTCGGGAGTGGGGGGGGTGAAATTAGGTATGCTATGGGGATAATACATTTGGTAAGTAAGTATTGAATTTCGTAATGAATCATAAATAAGTTCATACTACCATAGATCAGTGGTGTGCAAACTTTATTCGACAGCGACCCCTTTCTTAAATATGAGTAAACAATCACACGACACCCAATGAAAATATTTTGGAAGTAGCAAATTTTTGTTTAGTTATGAAAATGTTAACAATGAAATAGCTAAAAGAAATCAGCAAATTTCGACAAACTATTTTTAAAATCAATGAATTGTATGTTTGGGGTAAATATTATCTTTGCATAATAACAATAAAAAAAAGTATCGCTTGCCTTCTGCACTTCTTTTTGGCATATCTCAAGTGGCTAAAACTTCATTTTTAAATATTAATATGTATTTATATTTCATTAAGGAAAAAATTAACAAAAATTGAAATTAAAAAAGAATGTGATATCAAAATACAAACTTGTATTAAAACATTAAAAATCATAAACTTCATTTATTTACATTAAAACTAAAATACGTTGATTTTTTTTACTAAATGTTTCTTAAAGTTCCGATTTAGATTAGATTATTGTGGGCCGAATGGGATGTACATCTAGAAACAATATCATATATTTTTAACACATTAAAATAAAAGTTAAAAATTTGTAATAATGGAAAATTTAAAGCATATTTTTAATTAAATGTTTGAATATGATATAAATTTATCCCAAACCATCCGCTGTCCCTGCAGTTTTTTTTTTTGCGATCCACAGTTTGCACAACATTGCTCTAGATGAACTAGTCATACACAGATGCGTTATTAGTTTAAATGTTCTATTTAATTATGCTCTGAACTATTATTTTTTTTATGAATTTTGCTTTTTTTTATAATGAAAGAGTCAAATAAAAGTGAGAGTTTAAGTCAAAATTAATAACTTTTATACCAAAGTTACAAAAGTTATTAATTTTGATAACTTTTATAACTTAAGTTATTAAGTTTTATACCAATATAAAGCATATTTTTAATTAAATGCTTGAATATAATATAAATTTATTCCAAACCATCTGCGGCCCCTCCAGTTTTTTTTGCGGTCCACAGTTTGCACAAAACTGCCCTAGATGAAAGAGTCATACAGAGATACGTTATTAGTTTAAATGTTCTATTTAATTATGCACTGAATTATTATTTTTATGAATTTTGCTTCTTTAAAATGAAAGAGTCAAATAAAAGTAAGAGTTTAAGTCAAAATTAATAACTTTTATACCAATATCTGACCTTAGAAATAGACATTTTTCCTACTGAGAGCCTGGTGGCCACATGGAAGTAAGTACCTAGTTTACTGTGTAAGAATTGGCCTCGGTGCTTCTTTTCCATCAGAGTTTTTCAACCATCAAAATTTTGAATGACATAAAAAATTGAATGAGAAGCGAGCCCCGATAATGTTTGCATTGTTGGTGAAATAAATGTGAGACTGCTACTTTCGTATCATCTTCCTAGTTAAGTATTGATCATTGATCGGTTTTTACGGCTAATGATTTTGAAATCCTAGTCTCACACAAATAGGTAGAAACAAATGGGAGCAATGGAAGTATAGCATTTTTTCTGATTGAGATTTTATTGTAAAATCTCATTCAATGAAATAAAAAATTGAATGAGAAGAGTGAACCCGGACCTCAGATAATGTTTGCTCAGCATTTGGTGAAATATGTGAGACTGCTACTCTCGTGTCATCTTCCGAGTTAAATCTTGATCATTGTTCGGTTTTTGCAGCTAATGATTTTGACAACCTAGTCTCACACAGATAGGTAGAAGTAAATGGAAGCAATGGAAGTATAGCGTTTTTTTCTGATTGAGATTTTATTGTAAAATCTCATTGAATGAAATAAAAAAATTAATGAGAAGGGTGAGCCCGGACCTCAGATAATGTTTGCTCAGCATTTGGTGAAATATGTGAGACTGCTACTCTCGTGTCATCTTCCGAGTCTTGATCGCTGATCGGTTTTTACAACTAATGATTTTGAAAACCTAGTCTCACACAGATAGGTAGAAGTAAATGGAAGCAATGGAAGTATAGCTTTTTTTCTGATTGAGATTTTACTGTAAAATCTCATTGAATAAAATAAAACATTGAATGAGAAGAGTGAGCCCGGACCTCAGATAATGTTTGCTCAGCATTTGGTGAAATATGTGAGACTGCTACTCTCGTGTCATCTTCCGAGTTAAATATTGATCATTGTTCGGTTTTTGCAGCTAATGATTTTGACAACCTAGTCTCAAACAGATAGGTAGAAGTAAATGGAAGCAATGGAAGTATAGCCTGTTTTTCTGATTGAGATTTTATTGTAAAATCTCATTGAATGAAATAAAAAAATTAATGAGAAGGGTGAGCCCGGACCTCAGATAATGTTTGCTCAGCATTTGATGTAATATGTGAGACTGCTACTCTCGTGTCATCTTCCGAGTCTTGATCGCTGATCGGTTTTTACAACTAATGATTTTGAAAACCTAGTCTCACACAGATAGGTAGATGTAAATGGAAGCAATGGAAGTATAGCTTTTTTTCTGATTGAGATTTTATTGTAAAATCTCATTGAATAAAATAAAAAATTAATGAGAAGAGTGAGCCCGGACCTCAGATAATGTTTGCTCAGCATTTGGTAAAATATGTGAGACTGCTACTCTCGTGTCATCTTCCGAGTTAAGTCTTGGTCGCTGATCGGTTTTTACAACTAATGATTTTGAAAACCTAGTCTCACACAGATAGGTAGATGTAAATGGAAGCAATGGAAGTATAGCTTTTTTTCTGATTGAGATTTTATTGTAAAATCTCATTGAATAAAATAAAAAATTGAATGAGAAGAGTGAGCCCGGACCTCAGATAATGTTTGCTCAGCATTTGGTGAAATATGTGAGACTGCTACTCTCGTGTCATCTTCCGAGTCTTGATCGCTGATCGGTTTTTACAACTAATGATTTTGAAAACCTAGTCTCACACAGATAGGTAGAAGTAAATGGAAGCAATGGAAGTATAGCTTTTTTTCTGATTGAGATTTTATTGTAAAATCTCATTGAATGAAATAAAAAAATGAATGAGAAGGGTGAGCCCGGACCTCAGATAATGTTTGCTCAGCATTTGGTGAAATATGTGAGACTGCTACTCTCGTGTCATCTTCCGAGTCTTGATCGCTGATCGGTTTTTACAACTAATGATTTTGAAAACCTAGTCTCACACAGATAGGTAGAAGTAAATGGAAGCAATGGAAGTATAGCTTTTTTTCTGATTGAGATTTTATTGTAAAATCTCATTGAATGAAATAAAAAATTGAATGACAAGAGTGAGCCCGGACCTGAGATAATGTTTGCTCAGCATTTGGTGAAATATGTGAGACTGCTACTCTCGTGTCATCTTCCGAGTTAAGTCTTGATCGCTGATCGGTTTTTACAGCTAATGATTTTGAAATCCCAGTATCACACAAATAGGTACAAGCAAATGGAAGCAATGGAAGTATAACCATTTTTCTGACTGAGATTTAATTGTAAAACTGTTTGACACTTTATTTAACAATAGTATATCATATTTTAAAAATATAAAATATAAATAAAATTATTAAAACCGCGTAAGGTAAGTTGGGGTAACTGGGCCATAGATTTTCAACTTTTTTATATACTACACTTTTAACACATTAAAATTATACTAACATGTATTATTTTCAAAAATATTTGTATGTCATTCATTCATTTTAGTATGTCTTAGGGAGTCTGTTTAAGCTATTATATTGATTTTTATGATATATATATTATATATAAATATTGTATATATATTTAAATACAGGTGGGCCCAGTTTCCCTGATAAATGGGGTAAGTGGACCACCCGGGTCTGTTTCTCATAAGAAACAACAGAATCTGGGACTGGGTAACTGGGTCCAATGCTTATGTATTTAGAAAAAGAAAAAAATTCTATCCACATTTAAAAATAATTTTTCAAAGCAATTACCAATGTTGTAAATGGATTGTTGCGGACAACGGAAAAAAAAACACAGTGGAATTTCTGCCTAGTATGTAAAGGAAAAATCTGGGAGGGGATGGCCCAGTTACCCCATGGGCCCAGTTACACCCACATACCTTAATTATAGAAAATTTAAAGTATGCTTCAAGGGTACAAGGGACTTTCACCCTCTTTTTTCAAATATTCAGTATTTTACTCTATATACCCCCCATGAGTATAATTAACATTATTTTTTACTAAGTAATTTAGAATTCTCAAATAAGCATTTTGTGGAAGAATGAGATATGTTTTTGCAAAAAAATTCTTCAAAAACACTAGACTTTTTCAAAATTCTCCACGCGCATTTATTTTCGTTTAATTTCTTCCAAATTTCTGAGAACTGTTAATTGAGGTGTTTGTCGCAAAACCGTGCATAGTTCTTTGAAACCACAAATATTTTTCAAATTTATGGACCAGGAAATAAAGCAAATAAAAAGACAAAAGGCAGAATTATATTTATATATATATATATGTATATATATATATATATATATATATATATATATATATATATATATATATATATATATATATATATATGGATATATATATATATATATATATATATATATATATATATATATATATATATATATATATATATATGGTAAAATTATATTTAACATTTTAAAGTTTTTGAAGGATGTAGAATGCGCAAGAAGCATTTTGAAAAATGCTAGCATTTTTGAAAACATTTTTGAAAAACAGGCATTATTCTGCCAAAAAAATCGTTATTTTGACTTCTAAGAGTCTTAAATGTAGTAAAAAAGAATGTTAATTACTGCCATTCTGTGTATAGAGTTAAAAATTGGAAATTCGAGGTTGAAATCCCCTTGCCCCGTAAATGATATAAATTTACTTTACACTATCCGAGACCCCTCCCATACTTTTCGCGACCCCTTTGTGGGTCGCAACGCACAATTTACATACCACTCTCATAAGGTATGAATCATTGAGTAAATATTTAAAAATTCATTCTTACTGTTATTATCACACTTTTGGGATAATACCTTTTCCCATACCATTTTCCCATACTATAAGAATAATAATTTTTATTAAAGCTCTGTAGAAAAATTCCATTAGCTTCTTCCAATATCGAATAACCACTTAAAATATTTTATTCTTCAGGTCAACAACATATATTTTTTTCTACGAGATAACACAAAGTCTTTTAGTAAAAGAATCTTTAAGGACAAAGAAGGAATTCGAAATGAGCAAGAATTGTTTTTATTGCGAGCAGTAAGATATTTGACCACTTGTTAGACATAAGTGGTTTGCTTCTTTTATAAGGAAAGTTAAGTTAATAGTAAAAGCAAAGTGGAAGTTACGCAGAACTGTATACAAAAATTTTCTCCGTCTAAGTGACTTGTTATTTTTTAAATTTAATTTCTACAAAAGAAGATCTCAGCTATGTTACATAAACACTGTAAAAAATATATATTTCTATGCCTTAAATAAAAAAAATTTAAAGGTTTTATTTTAAACCAAAATTTTTCTCAGCCAAAAAAATAGTATGTCGTGGTCCACGTACACCAAATAGCTTTCCAAGAATAAATTTTTCAAAGAGGAATAAAGTACTTTCTAAAATTCTCGAATTAAATTTTTAGATCATTTCTGTTTCTCTTTAACTTAGTTTTTTTACCCTTTATAAAAAAGAACTAAGTTCTTTTAGTAAGACATTCTGATAAAGTATCATTTTTGCTCATACAACTTGAAAATCATGAAAGGACCCTTTTTTACTCTTGGTTTTTAAATTAAAATTTTCTGAACAGTACTTTAATGTTTTATCAAAGAACTGTAATAAATGTATTAGATTTCATCCCTTAGTTTCAAATAAATACCAGGTTAGACAAATTACACTGCCCTCTAATTGGCGGTTATATAAAAATATGCAACTATTTTATTATTCAAATATTAAAGAAATTTTAAAAAATTATATAAAAGTGTTATCTAGGGAGCGGTCTGCCTATGTGGAGATAAACACAAGCAGTCTAACACAATGTGGATATAAACACAAGCAGTAGGGAGCAGTTTGCACCTATGTGGAGATAAACACAAATTTCTAAGGAAATCAGCAAAACCAACAGACTTAACTCAGGAGTTAAACATTATAGAATGGCAGGAGTTAAACATTACAGGATGGGAGTTACAAATGGCCAGGTTTATTTGGCATTATTGATTTGCCATGTTGTTACACTACTAACACACAGTCACAATTGGAAATGGCATGAGTTTTTAAATCTCGACACAAGACTCTCTCGGTTACTTTCGAACCGTCTCATAACTTCCTCGTACCTTAATTAGTATAAGTAATGTGGAACATTTGTCATAACAGTTTAGTTGTTTAGTCTTGGTTCGAGACTAAACAACTAAATATAAATGAAAGAAAAATGAATGAATAAATCCGTGTGATCTTTGAAACTTATCAAAAAAACATTAGGCTTATTAGAAAAATAAATTCTCTGAATTCTTGTAATTAGAGTCAAATTGTAATAGGTTCCTGTAACTGTATAGAAGCCTGATAAGCGTTTTAAAATATGAATGTAATCATCAGTAGTGTGTGCGTCTAAATCTCATTTCGTTTTCGCTTGCACCTATGTGGAGATAAACACAAATTTCTACGAAAATCAGCTTAAACATCGGATTTAACTGAGGCATGTCTCAGGAGTTAAACATTACAGAATGGGAGTTACAAATTGCCAGTTTTATTTGTCCTTATTGATTTGCCATGTTGATACACTACTAAAACATAGTCATAATTGCAAATATCATGACTTTCGAACCTCGACACTACATAACCTCCCACATCTGTTTGCAAAATCCCTCTAATTACCAGACATTCACAGGACTCTTTTAGAGATAAATGGGATATCGTTTTGCCTTGAGCTGTTACCAGTAAGAACACCGAAAACAGAAGCGTAAAAATAAGACCAGGATACAAATTCAAGAAATAACGAAAAAATTATAATTGTGAGATTAGAAAGTAACACATTTTCTATACACAGAATACGTTTACACAGAACTGAAATTTCTGATTGACATTTAAAATGATAATCAGAATTATCACTTAAAATGATAACAGGGGGAATAATTTTTTAAAATTAAGTGTACCAATACAATTTAAGAGTCTCATTAAAAAAGTGCAATAGATAACATACAAAATATCGTTATTTTACGTTGATAACTGCATCCTTTTAACATGTAGATTCATAATTAGACTTTTTTTCTAATCCTCTCATTACCATATTAAATAATCAGAATTATCACTTAAAAATGATAAGTAAAATCATTTGTTTTAAAATTATGTGTATCATTACAAATTAAAATTTAAGAGCCTCATTAGAAACATGCAGTTGATCTAAACATCGAAATATATTTCTTTTATGTTGGTAACATCAGCATTTTTACAACTGATTGATATTTACACTGATGAGTCTAAAAATATCATGTTGGCAGTATCTCTAACATTTTGTTAATGGTGCCTCTGGGCCTAATTTATACCGATTAGCACTTTGCAGACATTGATGTCCCCATATATTTTTCACACTCTTCGTCAATGGACCTGATAGCCAACATACCCAATTTCAATATTATTTAAAAGAAATTTTGGTATACTTTTAAGGAACATATTTGAAATTATCTAATAAGGCATATCGCATACGTTTGAAATATTTCAGAAAATACCAAAACATCATCCAGTACAGTACAATATGAAACTAAAAAATAACACAGGTCTGAGACAAAAAAAAATTGTCTCGATTGTAATCAGTGATATTTATAGTATTTTTGGTGCTTATTATGGGAAAATTATTGAAAATATTCCATAATGTACAGTTTTGTAACAATTAGCATGTCTAGTTTTGTCGAATTTGTGTATTTTTTATGTAAGGTATCACTATGAATTTAGACAAAATTTCAAATATTTCCAAAGGAACTGTTATAATTTTGCTTACAAACACTTTTAAAAAGTAATGTGAGAAAGTTTTAAGGCGTTTGCACTGAAATAGACATTCTTATACACTGGACAGTCGTACTAAAATTAGTATAATACAGTCAAAACTGCATCACTTTCCTATTAGTGCCTGTAATGGCGATCTTCCCTTCCATCACTTACTATCTCCCTCCTTCTTCGCGAGATACTTTAACTAACCTTGAAATTTACTCAAGAAGAAAATTTATTAATCAGCACTTATGGAAGACCCCTCCGACACACCACTGGTACGACCAAAAATCTCCTGGCGGTGCCCTTAATGTCAAGGGCAACAGAAGGATGCAGACCACCATTAGCAGATTTGCTAGTGGACACCTAAAGTGTCTTGTTTACAATCAGGGGCAAAAATCTTTCCCTTTTTGCTCTAAGTGCAATACTGCTGAAGCCTCTCCTGGCCATATTCTAAATTGCCTGGGGCTTGCCAAGGAGGATATTTATAGAGACCCTTTGCTTGTTAGCGATTTCATAGTAACTTTTGGCCTCATGGATCTGGTCTAGCCTACGGCTAGAGCGGGTGGAATAAGCCACACACACACTATCTCCCAACACTGACATCTTTCGTGTTAGTGCCTGTCTGTCTCCGTCATCCTCCTTCCCACCACCTTCCACTGTACCACATCCAAAAGAATGTTTCGAAAATCTTGGGCTGGTTTTAAACAAAATTTGTTATTCAGATCATAAATGGGCGATTTTAAAGTGATTTCAATGTTGCTTGGTCAACAAAATGGCTACACAAAGTTCCTTTGCTTTCTCTGCGAATGGGAGAGTCGTGACAGTGAGCAACGCTATATAAAGAAAGAATGGCCACTGAAAAACCTTGCAGGTTGAAGTTAAAAATGTTGAGGGACGGAGAGTCTTGTAGGTTGCAAAAAGGTATTACTTCCACCACTACACATTAAATTGGGTTTGATGAAAGGATTTGTCAAGGCATTGCCAAAATAAGGAGGACTTCAGATACCTTTGTGAGCAGTTTCCTGCGTTATCCGAGGCAAAGATAAAAGAAGGAGTGTTTGTCGGACCTGGCAACAGAAAACTAATGAGGGATACCAGCTTTGAGAAAAAAAGGAAAAAGAAAAAGCAATATGGGTATCTTTTAAACTAGTTGTAACCAATTTTCTGGGAAACGAAAAGGACTTAAACTAAAAGTCAATCGGCGCTGACATGCTTGACAACGCCATGAAGCTGCGTTGTAATCTATATACAGAGTGTCCCAAAACGACCGCATAAACTCTGCACAGCTAGATTCCTCGTTGGGAGTACATAAAAACTGCCCAAAGAAGCGTTCCTGTACGATCCATAGTTTACGAGAAAAATGCGAAAAACAAAGTATGACGTTACTGCCAGTGCAAGAAAAAACACTTTATTGAACATATCAACAGCATGCACAATTTAAAGCAGATGTTCACAGTGTCCGCCGTGCATGTCGAGGCAGGATTGAGCACGCCGTGGAATGGCTGTCATCACACGTTGCAGCATCGCGGGGTCTACCGAAGTACAAGCAGCATGCAGACGAGCAACTAAGTCCATTTGTATTGTCACTACGTCTCGATACGCCATTTCCTTAAGATGGCCCCATAGGAAAACATCCAACGGTGTAAGATCTGACGAACGTGGCGGTCATAGAACCGGACCCCCACGTCCGATCCAGCGGCCGGGGTATTCCATATCCAGCCAACCACGTACAGGAGCACAGAAATGCGCCGGAGCCCTATCATGCGGGAACCAAAGTCCCTGTATTGCCGCTAATGGTATATCATCGAGGAACTCGGTTAAGACCTCATTGAGAAACACCAAGTACGACTGTCCCGAGAGCCGCTCAGGCAACAGATATGGTCCAAGCAGGCGATCCCCGAGTATGCCGGCCCACACGTTAAGAGACCAGCGTTCCTGATGTTTCTGCGGCCGGATTGCATGCGGATTGACCTGGGACCACATAAGGCTGTTGTGATGGTTGAATACCCCATCACGAGTGAAACATGATTCATCAGTCCACAGGATATGTGCAATGAAACCATTATCTGTGTTCTGTTGCTGCAACAGCCATTCACAGAAGGCCACGCGTTTCTGAAAGTCATCTGGTTTCAGACCTTGCACGGTTGTGTACCGAAATGGGTGTAGCCTCTCAGACCGTAAAAGCCTGTGCACAGTACTTTTACTCGAAGTCATCTCACGGGATAATGCGCGTGTGCTTACCTCGGGCGTCTCTTCTACCCGCTGCAGTATTGTATCCGCCTGTGCTACCGTCAGGCCGCTCCGCGGTCTTCCAGTATCGTGAAGATTGGCTGTTGGCAAGACGCTTCCCGTATTTCGCAGTCTGTCGTCCAGCCTACGGATGACGTTGAGACATCGGGAGGACGGCGGGACGGATATCGTTGGGCATACTCCCTAGCAGTTCGTAAGGCATTTCCATTACATCGGCCGTACATCAAGTACATGTCGCAGTAGTCACGAACGGAGTGCATGGCGACCATACGAAGAATACCGGTAGCTGCAAGATTCAGCCCTTTAAATACCAGTTCAACGGCGGCTTAACGTCATTCCATGGCGCGCGCGTATGCATGACGCGATATGCGCGGCGAGCGTTTTAAACATTATCGTCTGGAAATATATGCAAATATTGTTGTTGATATGTCCAATAAAGTATTTTTTTCTTCCACCCGCAGTGACGTCATACTTTGTTTTTCGTATTTTTCTCGTAAATTATGGATCGTACAGGAACGCTTCGTTGGGCAGTTTTTATGTATTCCCAACGAGGAATCTAGCTGTGCAGAGTTTATGCGGTCGTTTTGGGACACCCTGTATATAAAACAGTTCCATAACTGACTCACTGACATACAACGCACAGACCAAACCGCTGGACCTAAAGGGCTGAACTTTTGCATGGCGATTCTTCTTATAGTGTAGGGGTGCACTAAGAGAGATTTTTGAAAAAATTCTTAAATTTTTTAAAATTAAATTTTTAAGCTGTTTTAGTAACTTTTTTTAAGTTTGCATTTAAAATAATAATTAGGGGGTTATAAAATTTATATCACGAGAAAGATCATAAAAATTCATTTAAAATGAGATCTTTTTCGAATCTTTACCTCTATTTTCTGATTTTTGGTGAATTTTTAAATATTAATTTTAAGAATTGAATTTATTAAATGCTGATCACGTGATTTCATTTTCTGGTACTTTAAATAAATTTATCGCCACGTGCATAACAACTAAATAGACAAAAAAAAAATTTTTCTTGCTAATGCGGCAGACGATTGGACATTATTTTGTCTATAAAAATACCCCTTACGATTTTTTTATAAATATATATATATTTTCTACATCAATTGTATATATTGATCATCGTATTTATTATAAATATATACATATATATTTATTTTTTTGCCTTAATTGCATACATTGACCGTTGTATTTCATTTGAATGTACTCCGTAGCGAAGTGCGGGTTTTCAGCTAGTATGAGCATAAAAGGTTCATTTTCTCCACTCCCGCCTTGACTTCTTCCCTGCAAATATTGGTGATGTCAGTGAAGAGCAGGGGCAAAGGTTCCATCAAGACATCAAGGAGATGGGGAAAAGGTACCAAGGAAGATGGAACGTTAACATGATAGCGGATTACTGCTGGATATTAAAAAGGGACGATCCTCAAGCTGTCCACAGCAGGAAGATCACTAAAAGAAGTTTCGATGTGAAGCGAAAGTGCTTCTGCAAGGACTTTTGACTCGATATTTATGCACTTTTTTCAATATTCTGCTGTGTAAATGTAAACCATGGCATCTTTTAAGCGCATAATAAAATTTAGAACCTTGAGAAAAAATGTACAAAATTGAGTTAAATTGAGTTTTTCACCGAAAATACCACACCCTTTTAGTAAGATAATCTGGCGTGATAGAAAAAAAAAGGGATTTCATTTTAGAAATAAGCACTCAAAAATACATAGAAATCAGTTATCAAACTACAACCAACTTTTAAAAATATTTTTTTGCAGACCTGTGAATTTATTTTTACTAATACCATCGTGCAATTGATTCTGCTAGGACAACAACGATCTTAAAATGTATCAAAATTTTTAGACCCCCTCAAAAGTAGAAAACGTTCTCTGACAAGCATGATTAATCTCTAGAACTGAAAACAATTGCTGCAATTGAGTGTCCTGCCTTTTACATCACACAGTCTGTATCCTGCAAAGCTTTAATATCTGTTGCATTGCTATTTGGGATATTTATGATGAACGCTACAACACATAACAAAAAGTATAAATGAATCAAAACCTTCTAAAAACACATCCAGTTCCTTTGTTTTACTACAATATTAAAATTCTAATTCCATAATTTAATTTAATGACAATGAGCTACTAAAATCTCAAAATGTAAAAACCATTCAGAGGACTAAAAGTTTCACACTCTCCTAGTCGATCTGAAACTACCACTGCAAAAATGATATAAATGTTAAATCTCTTCATGCAACCTATTTCCACCATATCATTGATACAGGGTCTGTCCAGAAAGTAATGAGACTGAATTTTTCGCGCAAAGCAGAAGGCCAAAGGGTCGAAATTTGCGGGCTGTACGGGTGGTGGGGGCTGTCAGCTACAGAGTCTGGCGGAAGTCAGTTGACCTTGAGCCTTTGCAGCGTTCGGATCTCTCGTGAAGAAGACACG
The DNA here is from genome assembly GCA_907164885.2 of Dolomedes plantarius. Classification (NCBI taxonomy): domain Eukaryota; kingdom Metazoa; phylum Arthropoda; class Arachnida; order Araneae; family Dolomedidae; genus Dolomedes; species Dolomedes plantarius. Next base: position 174,467,658 of record OU015495.1, on the reverse strand, counting down.
TGTCTGAAAGTGGCCTAAGGTTATCAGAATGCAGCAGAGTGTCGAGCAGCGATACGCCATAAAGTTCTAAGTAAAACTATACAAATCGGCTACTGAGACGCTTGCCATGTTACAAGAAGCCTACGGGAAGGATTCTTTCTCCAAGGCTCAAGTGTTAAGGTGGCGTAAAGCCTTCAAAGACGGAAGACAGGACGTCGATGACGAACAACGCGTTGGGCGTCCATCAAGTTCTCGAACTTTAGACAATATGGCTAAAATTAGAACGCTTTTGGAGTCTGATCGTCGGATAAGTGTCTGAATGATTGCGGAGACGTTGGGACTTACAAAAGGTTGAACAATCGAATCACCCGCTTCCGCCTGAAGCTCACAAACAATTGGATTCTGCACCACGATAATGCTCCGGTCCACAAATCCTTCAAAGTGACTCAGTTCCTGGCAAAACAAAACGTCGCAACGCTTCCCCAACCCTTGTAGAGCCCTGATCTGTCACCGCCGAACTATTTTCTATTCCCACGGTTAAAATCCAGCTTAAAAGGTCATCGTTTTGACAATCTGGAGAACTTACAGAAAAACGTAACGTGTGTTCTGAACATCATTCCAGTTGAAGGCTTCCAGGCGGGCATCAATGGGTAAGCAGAGTCGTTGGCAACGGTATATTAATGCAGGAGGGAGCAATTTTGAAGGATATTAAGTGTCTGTAAAATTATCTTCAAATAAACGAATTTTATGGAATCAGTCTCATTACTTTCTGGACAGACCCTTATCTATCTTAATTCTCGCAACGATATTAATTCGAAACACCATTTATAGTATTTACACTTCAAGTAAAGGAACAACCCAATTGAAGCCAAAAAATTCATTTGGTTCCATTTTAGTATTTCCCAGAATCTTTTTTATAAATTTCCTCATGCCACTGGCTTCCATTAGTCAAATTGTTAAAATGCATAAACCCTTTTTAACGTCCAAAATTTTCCCACACTATTCATTGATAGGGAACTAAAAACGAACTACCTAAATGAATTTCGAGGCTAATCCCCTTTAACTCACTTCTTGGGAAGTCTTGGAGCTTGTTTCAGGCCTGCCCACGATATATATTATGAACGCTGTTTCCCTATTGTTCACATAACGAGAAAAGTAGCAATGAATCAATTTAAAGCACCGAAACACTTTTAAAACTTATCCAAGATTTATTCCTCAAAGCGTGCAGAAACACGTAAAATTCATTTGTTTCATTCTCATAAAAAATGCTATTTGTTAATGAGAAAAGTTTTTCTGCATTCATGTCTCTTAAAATAAGAATGCGCATTAAAAATTTAAGTGTTTCTTTGTTTCTAGACAGTTAAATTTCAAGGAAAAGAAAGATTAGTGTTTTTTATGCTTTAAAGGTCAAGGCTCTTTAAGGCTCAGAGACTTAATTATTTACGCTTCACACAATTGCAGGCGCAAGGAAATGAGAAAAGCACTCCTCCAAAATCTTATTTCTTTCGGGTGGTGGGAAATCCCTAAAAGCTGTTTTATTCCTTACCTAAATATCTTCAACAGTTCCTAACCAAGGACAAGTCAAGATTGTGTTTTTAAAAAAGATTAATATTCTCCTCTGGGTTATTTAGAAAAGTACAATTTCAAAATTTTTGAGCGAAAATTCAAATTTCTTCTAGGTGTTTCATAATTCAGTGGCAAGGCAGAAATTCGAAAATGTAACTAAACTACAACGGGAAAATAAAACATTGTTGCTAATAAGATTTAACTAATTTTTAATAATCATTCTTCTTATTTTTAACTATAATTTTATAAAGGTTTATATCGTAATAATAGTAATTTCTGTACAAAAATTAAGGTTGGATGAATCGGTTGGAACTTTTATTTAACGTTAAATACACTTTCATTGCGCATACAGCGAAAGTAAAGTTCCATATTACCGACTTGTTGATTCGGTTTGGAGCGCTACGGTCAACTTTTTGCTACACGAAGGGTAATTAGACTGGGACCTACAGTTTATAGCCGATTCCAAACGGCTACAAACTTCATGCCAACAGTTTGACTCGACCCCACAGAATCTGAACGGAATGCCACCATCCAAGCCATTCGGACATCACCAGGGTCATTATTACCGACTAAAGATGACACTACAAAATAGTAAAGATTCATGCACAATTAGATAAAGATTAAAAGTATAAGGAGTTAGCCTAAAAACAAAAATGACAGCCTTTAATCTATATATAAAAAACAGTTCCGTAACTGACTCACTGACTGACATACCACGCACAGACCAAACCGCTGGACCTAAAGGGCTGACATGTTGCATGGCGATTCTTCTTATAGTGTAGGGGTGCACTAAGAAAGAGTTTTGAAAAAATTTTCTTATTTTTTTTAAAATTAAATTTTTAAGCTGTTTTTGTAACTTTTTAAAGTTTGCATTTAAAGTAATAATTTGAGGGTTATAAAATTTATATCACAAAAAAGATCATAAAAATTCCTTTAAAATGAAATCTTTTTCGAATCTTTACCTCCATTTTCTGATTTTTGGTGAATTTTTAAAGATTAATTTTTAGAATTTAATTTATTAAACGCTGATCCTGTGATTTCTTTTCCTGGTACTTTTAATACATTTATCGTCACGTAACAACGAAATAGAGGAAAAGAATATTTTTTTCTTGCTAATGCGGCAGACGATTGGACGTTATCCAAAAAAAATATTAATTACAGTAAAAGAAATTTTCTACAAACTGTACTATATTAACTGTACTATATTCTTTAGTATTCTTTACATTAGATTTAATTTGAATATTTTCTTCTACATTATTTTGTCTATAAAAATATCCCTTACTATTTTCTTATAAATATATATATATATATATATATATATATATATATATATATATATATATTACATCAATTGCATATATTGATAGTCGTATTTATTATATATATATATATATATATATATATATGTTTATTTTTGGCATTAATTGCATACATTGGCCGTTGTATTTACTTTGAATGTACTCGGTAGCGAAGTGCGAGTTTTCAGCTAGTATTTACATAATGCTTTATTGGCATTCTAGAATAAATATAGGCTAATTTACAAAGATTAAAATTAAACATTATCTACAAACAAAAAAAAAACTCGTGGGCTCAGGATGTCGTTATGGGTCGTCTGATTCTCGTTCTCTGGCACGCGACGGTCTCAGAATGTCGTCTCACACCTCCAAAGAAAAATCTACAACTGCCCTCAATTCAGCTCGAGGTGGCGAGTATATCTTCGCTCATTCTTCCTGGGGGGGGGGGGTTGAGTGTCGCGCTCCCTTTGGCCGTTTCAAGTCTCCCGTCAAAGTCATCCCGCGGCTTCAGCTAACCTGCGAAGCGATTGTCCTCGGATCTGCTTTGTCTGTAAAAAGGGGAAAGATTTCTAAAGGTGACTACCTCCTAAATGTCCAGCAGGCGCCTCAGTGCCTGCACCGTTGTGTTGGCAAAGCGACTGTCACTGATGAATAGAGTCAATTATAACGGCGAGTCTGCCCGTTAGGCTCTTAGGAATTTACGCGTGGGAAAAGAGCGTAAGTCATTACAACGGTCATCGTTAGTGAAAAGAGTGCTAATTAGACCGAGAGCTACTGCTTAAAGTCAATTCCGAACGGCTACAAAACACCCATGCCAAAAGAGGGATTCTGTAACGAGGAATTCGTTCCAGAAATAGTTAATTTGGTTGGGCTCATAGCGCAAGTTAAATTAATGATATCTCTAATTCTAAATAGTTGTCCCTTTAAATAAAATAGCGTAATTTCTATACCGTTCCCTCGTCGTAGTGTGTTCTTGAGAATTTTAGCCGTTGTCCATTTCTCTTGAACCGTAAAACTCCAACTATAACGTGCTTAACAAGAGGCTAGTCAAAGGATTCCCTTGTTAAGTTTCACTAAAATGCACTTTTTATGGCTGATAATTGCAGGGTGTGTCATGTGGACATCCAACTAACTTTTGTCCACGCACGCCGTGTAAGTTAGCTCACTAAATTGGCCCCATAAAATCTGTTGTAAGTTAGAATTATATGGCGTTCTCTCCTTTTTCCATTGTCCAAGAGAGGCTTTTTCCCACGTGTGCATTTGGCGACAGCTTGGCGTGAAGGCACTCTCCGGAGTATGCCTTTTCTCCTCGTTCGACCAATCACGCAGCGGCGCGAATTTCGCCTAAGCCATTCACGGGCCTCCATTTTGGCGGAGCGTTCGGATTTTCTCCTCTTCGCGAGGCTTCGGCTTGGCCGGGTTCTTGTTTTGGCCATTAAGCGCTCGCGTAGTTTTTTTACTGTATGTTTTCCTCCGCGCTGAGGTAAGCTTCCGTACGTATGGCACGGGTGTTCTGTGGAATTATTATTTGGCGCTTTTCTCGCTATGGCAACCTATGCTCTAATTTTTTTGCTCTGTCCAGATTTGAAAGAAAAGATACAGACTTGAGATTTTTTTAAAAACTGTTGGTTGTCTTTGATTGAGCTCTCCCCAGGACGAGCCATTTTGGCTCTTTTCCTGCGGGAGATGCTATAGTTTTATTTATCAGAGTCTTGGATATTTTTATACCGTTACATGTTAATCATCATTCAACATCTTTAGACCAATGCGGTCAATTTTTTGTATGTCGCTGCAGTGCTGCAAGTGTATTTAATTTAATTATTCAAGACAGGCTCGATAGCCGAATAAATTACTTTTTATTACTGCGAAAGAGACTTTGACCTTTTTTTATGTCCTGCTACTTTCAACTTTAATTTTAACTAGATGATTTACCTCTAAACCTGATGATTGTTCCTTACCTGGGTTCCTGAATCTACCACTATTTTTACTGAATAAGTTCGCCGGCCTACAGAGACTATAGGAGATGTCTACCAGCATTTAACATCCGCACTTCTGGGAGCAGACTATGGTTCCGACGGGCACAACCTATCGCCGTGAAGATGGTCTCTACTACTCCGTAGTGGCCCTTACATAAATATCTTGGCATAGCAGACTATCCGCGTAATTTTTAGGTTCCCGTGCAAATCATCTTTTATAGAGACTATTCACGTGAACTTTGCAGACAATCGCCTTGTTTCACCGTCATAGGTTATGGTGACCAGAACTCTTCTTCATTAGTGAATTAGAACTCTCCAACATAAGACATCTTCTTCAACATAAGAGAAATCTTTTCACTATAGATTCGAACCTACAGCTCTGGTACCGCAAACCAACACCCTACTCATTTGGCCATGGGCAAGCTCCAGTCATGGAAAAGCGACAGTTACTGCTAAATTTCAAAGTCACATTAATCGAGTAACACTAAAATTTCAAAAATATTAAACATAGCATGTTGTCGTGTTGCCTCCTTACTATTTACAATGTAAGCATTCTACCACTTTTAAACAGATATTATTTTCAAAGAAAGGGGCTAAAAGGTATAACTTTTCCAAAATCATACATTATGTAGCAGAAGCGAAATTTCCCAAGTTTCAAACTCATATTTCATGTATGAAAATTTTCTTAAAATTTCTTTGTATGTAGGAAAATAATAAATAAAACAACAGTGAGATAGCTTTATGGATAAAAGGTAGTGATGTGAAACGGATAAAACCATTTGTAAACGCTTTTATCACGATTTAATGGATGTTCAAGAATTTTAAAGTACTATTCAATTTAGCCTGAAAACTTATGTGTTTTAAGTAGCTATCATACGATAGTTACGTCGGTGTTTAAATTTTAAAAGTTCTTGCTTGAAGACTACTTCACCTCATTTTATTCCCTAACCCTAAAGTAATTTCCAATATTTGTGGGTATTTTTTTCAAAATTGAAAGTTGAGTGAACCATGAAGATTGACTAAAAATGTTAGATTCAGAGATATTACAGTCAGAGATTTTATGTTAGAGTCAGAGAATCTGATTTTAAATTTATTTTTTTATTTAAAAATTCCAGGATCCAGGATAACTAGTGGTCAGCGTGTCGGAACCGGCACTGAGGGTTCTCTGTTCAATCCCATATATATATATATATATATATATATATATATATATATATATATATATATATATATATATATATATATATATATATATATGAGGCGGTGGAAGGCAAAGTGGTGTTTGTCAGTAAGTCAAGTGGTGTAAGTCCAAAGCGTTTTAATGCAAAGACTACAAAAAATTCCACTTTAAATTGAACAAACTGGAATTCATAATAATTATTTAAATATTGCAAATAATACATATTTGCAATTCCACTATAAATTGAACATGGAGATTACATTTTTGCCCTCAAATAAAAAAAGTTGAAAATGCGACTTGCAACACTTTGCCTTTCACCGCCTCATATATATATATATATATATATATATATATATATATATATATATATATATATATATATATATATATATATATATATATATATATATATATGTATATATATATATATATATATATATATATATATATATATATATATATATATATATATATATATATATATATAAGGCTAAAATATGGGGGGAGCGATCGCGCGACCTTAAAACGGGATATTAGTTATTAAATGATAGGATTTAACAATTAAAGTCTGGGAGATCAAATTAAGCGGCGTAATGCATTGCGGTGAAAATGGAACTAATGGGTCAGCTTGATTCAATCTTCGAATATACCACAGGGAGAATTTTTAGTAGACTGATTAGCCTTGAAGAGTTGGCGCTAAGAAAGTGCATCGGTCAGCAAAAAGAGCATGTACGTTATGACGACATGAATAATTAATGAGCGTCGGTGCGCGTTGGTTAAAAGGTTGGGAACAGAGGATTTAATTTAGAGTCATAGATAACTAAGCAACGAAAAAGACGTGTGCCGTTAGGCGCACGGATTTAAATTGGGTGGGCTTCTTAATTAATGTTTGATGCAGCTGAGATTCTTAAAGAAATTTCATAAATATGTTTATTAACATCAATTGGACTATTTTATGGCTTTGTATCGACATCACACTGTTTGATGGAAATATTTAGAGTATAAGCGTCACCACCGGTTCACCGACTGCATCATGATACAAAAGAGGTTCGGATTTATATTAAATAGTATGGGAGTAGAAGTCAAGGCCGACATATATATATATATATATATATATATATATTCGTGCTTAAGCCGTGTGTGGCACTTTAAATCTGTAAGCCGGGAAGTCCCTCCGTGGTATTTGTAGGGACGGGAGAAGGGTACCAGCCCACTAGATGTCGCCCCTGTAGTTCTTGGTCTAAACTGAGTGGCAGCATATTCCTCAGTAGAATTTTAACCGCGTTATTTTCCTCAGTTCCAGTGGCACCAGAGCAGAAGTCGAACTCCGACCTTTGTGCTACTTAATAGCACGTGCTATAACCGGAGTCGCATCTATTCAGGTGAACATGACAGCTAGCGACTCGTTAAAAACTTCTCGGATCCAGGGCCCATGTCTGATTAATTCTACAGCGTGTAAATAAATGAATATTCCAACTTTGCAGGGTTATTGAAAGAAAAGTAAACAAAGTTCAAATCTGTTGTTCGTCGAAAATCAAAAATAACAGTTTAAAGTTCATGAAAATTGAGTTTTTAAATGACAAATTGTGACACCTGTGGAGTGCTTGCCGAGCATCCCGGGACCTTGCTCTTCATCAATGGCCGCCTCGCAGCCCTGACATCACTCTGTACGATTTTTTTTTCCGGGGCTACATGAAACATCAAGTTCATGTAGCCAGTTCACCAGATATGCCGAAAAGAGTGTGGGATGAGTTATCGTACCGCCTCGATATCCTTCGTGTTACTAAAGGTGAACACTTATAACTGTGTCGAATTTAAACTTTCAACTGTTATTTTTGATTTCCCATAAACAACAAGTTTGTACAGTGTTTAGTTTACTTTCAATAGCCCTTCAAAGTTGTAGACATTCATTTATGAACACACTGTATAATACGATATAAATCTATGAATAGAACATCACTGATGCAACGGAAATACAGGCTTGAACAACTTACAAACATGTTATATAAAGTCTATAATTCTTATAAACTGAAATTGAAACGATTTTGAGATCACGAAACACTTTTAAAGTCTCTCCCATATTAGTAGCAAAATACGTATGGACAACCGAAATATTCTCAGAAAAAGCTATTTCTTAATGAGAAAAGTTTTTTAAGCTTGAAATGAAAATGAATATTAAAAATGAATGCTCTTCTTTGTTTCTAGACAATTTAATTTCAGGGAAAAACAATTTAAAGAATTTGTTTTAATCTTTTGAAGGTCGGTCGGGCCTCTAAGACTCGGAGACTTAATTATTTACGCTTTACGCAGTTGCAAGAAAAGAGGTAGTGTGAAAATCATTTCTCTAAAATCCTATTTCTTTTTAACGGAAAGAGACGCTCTAAAGACGTTTATTTATGTAAAAAGCTTCAGTTGTTTCTTAACAGAGACATTCCCTAAGTGTTTTTTAAAGAGTAATGCTTTCTAGAGGACTACGTAAAAAAAAAACTATGAGTATATTTGTATGAGGAAAACTAAAAATTCTCTTTTGGATTATTGTCTGGCACTTCAATTTTGCACCGCAGACGTACTGATATCGCAAATGATTTAAAAAAAATTTAAATAGAAAAAAATTAAAGACTGTTTGGCCACTGATGATAACTATAATTTTGAAATCCAACCGAATATTGAATTTTTTAAGCTATAGTTTTAAAATTCATTTATTTAAAAAATTGTAGATTGCAATTTTTTGAAAATTGCATTTTTTAAAGAAATGCAATTTTCAAAATGCTGTTTCTTTGGATAAAAAGCAGTTTAAAATATGCATAGCAGCAAGCACAATAGTTGTCAAAACTTGAAGGACTTTCGAAATATGATGTATCATTCTATATACAGTTTTAATAATTGTCAAAACTTTTATAATTAGTCATTTTAATAATTAATCAATCCTTTAACAATTTAATAATTAATCAATCCTTTACCATACTCGACAGCAAGCAGCAGCAATTAGGTTAGGTTCTAGGTCATCGGCAGCAGTTTTCTCAGTCAAGTTATTAACGTGCAAGACTATTATTAAAACTGTCATCCCAATAACTACTTTATATGAAAAAATCTTTGTCTCTATTTGATTACTTTGTAAGGTTTTTCAGAATTAAACTATTTATGATTATTGCCAGTCGAAGTTATACAACAGTAATGTTCAAATTTTAGAACTTCCATTTCATATATTCATGAATGGATATTTTCTTGTTTTACACACTCTAAACTGTCATGTTTACAGCTGACTTCAGTCCCAATACGACGCGAAATTTTTAGTCTTATGGGAAGAGTAAGCCTATTTTACAAGGAAATTACAACAGTTTTAATGGCTTTATATCGCTATATGTTGATAGTTCTACAAAATGAAAAATTTAGGAATTTTTAAATGTATGACAACAATGAGAATTTCCAAGGGAATATAATTTTAGAAAACAAAATTAAACTAATTAATTATCAGAGATAAATTTCGGTGAGGCATCCGAGGTAGTCCAAGGGAATATAATTTTAGAAAACTAAATTAAGCTAATTAATTATCACAAACAATTTTCGGTGAGGCACTCCAGGTAGTCCAAGGGAATATAATTTTAGAAAACAAAATTAAGCTAATTAATTATCACAGACAAATTTCGGTGAGGCACCCGAGGTAGTCCAAGGGAATATAATTTTAGAAAACTAAATTAAGCTAATTAATTATCAGACAAATTTCGGTGAGGCACCCGAGGTAGTCCAAGGGAATATAATTTTAGAAAACTAAATTAAGCTAATTAATTATCACAAACAATTTTCGGTGGGGCACCCCAGGTAGTCCAAGGGAATATAATTTTAGAAAACAAAATTAAGCTAATTAATTATCACAGACAAATTTCGGTGAGGCACCCGAGGTAGTCCAAGAGAAATAATTTCAGAAAACTAAATTAAGCTAATTAATTATCCCAGACAACTTTCGGTGAGGCACCCGAGGAAGTCCAGGGGAATATAATTTTAGAAAACTAAATTAAACTAATTAATTATCGCATACAAATTTCGGTGAGGTACCCGAGGTAGTCCAAGGGAATATAATTTTAGAAAACAAAATTAAGCTAATTAATTATCACAGACAAATTTCGGTGAGGCACCTCGACGTAGCGCTTTGGGTTTGGGACTGGGGATGATCCGTTCCAATCCTGATGAACGCCATTATGCGCATTTTTGTCTAGGCCATATACGAGCACGTTGAATTTGTATACCAGAAAGCCCTTCTATGATATCAGAGAAGGTTGGGGGAAGGTACGATCTCCCCAGATGTCACCCCTGCTTGGTCAAAATTGACGGGGAGCCAGGGGTGGTGTTAGTTCACCGATACGCTGTCCCCAATGAAAGCAGTCAACGGCTCTCGCAAATTAAGTGCGGATGTCTTAATATACAAGTGTTCTGCATTGACAAACAACAACACAAATTTTTGTACATTTTACGAAAGAACGAAGGAGATGTTAATAAACATTTCCCGATCCAAGAAAATTATTTCTCAGTATAAGGATGTTTTCAATAGATTTTTGAAGGAAAATACATTATGGAATTTTTATATGCCAGAGCACTTACATACCTAAGCATGTCCTATATGGATGCAGAAAACTGAAAATCTTGATATATTTTAAAGTAAAATATCGTAATTTTTTACTTCAAATTCTTTGAAAAAAAATTACAGGTAAGCAAAAAATTACAATGAATTTGGTTGTAACATTAAAGCATGCTGGTTATTTCCAATCGAAGAACCGACATTATTTGCCCATAAGTATGATATATAAATGCAAAAGTTGCTGTAAAAAGTTCAACAAAAGGAATCTGTTTGGTGCACATAGAACAATTTCAAGACTTCGTTGTAACACTTGCGAAGAAACACGTAAAAATCTTTGTTTTAATCTCAGAAAACGTTATTTGTTAGAGGAGAAAAATAAAAGATTTTTTTTTTTTACTTTCACGTCTTACGAAAAATAAATGCATATTAAGTATGAATACATTTCTTTGTTTCGAGGCAATTTTGCTTTAAAGAAAAATGGTTTAGAAAGAAATTAATCTTTTAAAGTCCACATTATACGACTGCGAGTCTTAAATATTTTTACTTTCTTAATGGCATTAAAAGAGACAATAAGAAAGTCTTTTCTAAAATCTCATTCATTTCAAATAGAGGCATAGCATATAAAATGCTTACTTTTTAGTTGAAAATAATCTCAGATAATTTTATAAGAGCATGTTGAAAGTGCTTCTCGGTGTGACTAACAAGTTCCTTGGGGTCATGAAAAAACAAAATGAATGCGCTTTTACGTGTTTTCTTGGGGGGGGGGGGAGTCATTTCTGCTAATTCTAAGATAGGTAGGAAATTTTTCCGACTTAGGAATCGTACTAGTAGGTTTCACACTTAAAATAATAGGCTCTAAATCACGACAAAAAGAGGCCAATGAAATAAAAGTGAAATTTTTCTTAATTTTAAGTGAAAACTAAAAGCTGATGTAAGAATCTATAAAAGAGTCTGCTCTCAATATAGAACACATAGTCATTCTGTGAAAACCAATCGTCTTCCGCCGCTACAGGTAGCAAAATTTAAGAGAGCTTTCAGATAATTACGTTGCATGGCAAGCACACTACAGTTTCAAAAGTCACTAATGCGCATAAAGTCATCTTCAACGTATTCTGGAACTATACCGGAATCCAGTATAAGAGAGATAAACTAAGCTACTGGGAATATTTAGGATACCAATCTATATATATAAAACAGTTCCGTAACTGAATGATTGACTGACTGACTGATATATAACGCCCAGACCAAACCGCTGGACCTAAAGGGCTAAAATTTTGCATGGCGATTCTTATTATAGTGTAGGGTTGCACTAAGAGAGATTTTTGAAAAATTCTAAGATTTTAAAAATTAAATTTTTAAGCTGTGTTTGTAACTTTTTAAAATTTTGCATTTAAAATAAAAATCTGAGGCTTATAAAATTTATATAACGAGAAAGGTTATACAAATTCATTTAAAATGAAATCTTTTTCGAATCTTTACCTCCATTTTCTGATTTTTGGAGAATTTTTAAAGATTAATTTTTCGAATTTAATATATTAAATGCTGATCACGTGGTTTCTCATCTTTTTGTGATACTTTAAACTAATTTTGAGTCATGTGCATAACAACGAAATAGACAAATAATTTTTTTTTTCTTGCTACTGCGGCAGACGATTGGACATTATCCAAAAAAATATTAAAATACAGTAAAAGATATATTCCTCAAACTGTACTATATTAACTGCACTGTATTCTTTAGTATGTTCTATTAGATTCAATTTGAATATTTTCTTCTACATTATTTTCTTTATAAAAATACCCGTTACGATTTTTTTATAATTATTTTTGTGTGTTTTTCACATTAATTGCATACATTGACCGTTGCATTTATTATAAATATATATATATATATATATATATATATATATATATATATATATATATATATATATATATATATATATATATATATATGTATATATATATATATATATATATATATATATATATATATATATATATATATATATATATATATATATATATATATGTATATATATATATATATGTATATATATATATATATATATATATATATATATGTATATATATATAAATATATATATATATATATATATATATATATATATATATATATATATATATATATATATATATATATATATATGCATTAATTGCATACAATGACCGTTGTATTTAATTTGAATGTACTCCGTAGCGGAGTGCGGGTATTCAGCTAACCATTATATTAATGGCCATCTTTTCAATTTGTAACTCAAGTGTTTGTGACACGAACGATCAATTTCTTTCATGAAAAAATAATTTGTTCAAAAGAATTCAAGACAGCTTAGTGACTGTGTATACGTCTCAAAATGTATTGTCGCCTCTTAAGAATTGTTTTTTAAAATACTCTCTTAATCTCTCTGAAAGTTTTAAGCCATGCGCTCAAATAACCCTCACCAGCGATGGAAACAATTTGGGTATCTTTTGCAAAAATAAGTTGATCCGTCGATGGTGGACTGTATTTCTATAAATCTTCTAATAAAAATAGCGTTGTCTTTTTAGGGGTTTTATTAACAAACACAAAAAAAAAACATAACAAGTAAATCGTTTTTGCCCTATGGCAAGACCACCGCAGACCATACTGCGATTAACAATTATTGAACACAGACCATACTGTGTAAAGACAACCTTCGCCTGTGGTCGGCGAGCTACAACTGGAGGGGATAGCACAACAGAGGCTATCACGTGATTGCGCGGGGGAGGGCTCGGCCTCTAGGAGCGTCAAGATGCAACATAACTATAACAAAGCAAATCAGTAATATTATTTTCCTATAATTAAATGTTTACTTATCGGAATAGATAATTCTCGCTGTAAAATATTTAAATTATTCAAAATTAAAACCTTATATTTTTCTATAACTTTTATAATTATTTCGTTAATCTGAAGTGTTTATTTTGAGTATAATTTCAACTACACATTATATTGTCGGAAAAAATGTGATTTATGTAAAATCTTAGTTATTTAATCATAAACGAAATACCACTCGTACCTAAAGTTGGACATTAAAAGTCCTAAATTTCTATCACTAAACATTTAACCAGCATTAAAAAGAGTTAGCAACACCTGCTCTAGAAAGCTTTTGGGGGCTGATAAGGAAATTAAAAAGAGTCTTTCTAACATCACTCTAAATACCAATAAAATTTTAAGTACATAAAAAGTTCTGTTTCCCAGGAGCTTGCAATGATTTTCGAGAGAAAAATATATTTAGAAATCACTACATTTAATATCACTCATTATATGCAACGAAATGTTCATTCCTAAAACTCACAGCCATCCTTAATCTAAATAATTTTTCTTTAATCTATTATTCTTAAGTACCCTCATTGCCATGTACATTAATATCGGCTGGTGCACAAAAAAATATGTCGTGGCTGCAATGTCCTTCAAGGTCTCAAATTTACCTTTGGAGGTGCGGGGTCAAGTGTACAGGTCTCGTCACTTGACTCGAGTCAAAATTTACGGGACAGGTTCGTAGCCAAGTCGGACTCCGATCCTTGTGGTGCTAATTAAAAACTGAGCCAACCCCTTCAGCCCAATAGCCTATATGAAGCTTTTATTTGAATAGTGGGCTAACTCCATTTTCGTTCATTTTTAGATTCGGAACCGTAACTTTTAGCTTACTGGGTCCATTTTTCCGTTTCTCTCACTAGAACGGGAAAAATTTCATACCCCCCTTTGTAAGAACGGCTGTTAAGGGGGTTATACACACACACACACACACACACACACACACATTCACACATATATCTATACTTATATATAAAGAGAGAGCGATTTTGTACGTGGAGGGTAATCTTCAGAACCACTGTACCTATTTGAAAAATTATTTCACAGTTTGAAAGGTACAGTATTCCAGATGGACATAGGCTATATATTATGTACATCTAATCAGTAGAAATAAAGTTAGGGGCTTAATCCTAACAATCTCCATTGTTACCGCTACTGTCCTCTACCCTTTTTGTGCCGAAGTCTTCAACGATCCTTAGCGTGGTGCTATCGCGGTGGGCTTCTGTTCTGACGCTAGCGGTTCGAACCTAGCCGTTCTCGGCACGCCTTTTTCTTTTGAAAAATTTATTAAATTATTAACTAACATAGAATTAATTTAAGGTATTATTTAGGTTATTATTAAGGTAAAAAAAGATTTACAATTTATTGGCTATCAACTGGAAATTTATAGGTATAATATTTTGTTCAACCCGGACAAAGTCGGGACGGGCCGCTAGTATATATATATATATGTGTGTGTGTGTGTATATAAATAAATAAATAAATAAATATATACATATATATATATATATATATATACATATATATATATATATATATATATATATATATATATATAATATATACATATATATATATATATATATATATATATATATATATATATATATACATACATATATATACCGGGTGATCATAAAGGAACTTTGCTGATATATGGACCTCTCGCGGCCGTTCCGTTCATCCTATCGAGATGAGATTTCAGTTATAGTTATTCAGAGATATGAGCTCGGAATTCTGAGAACGGCAACACTGTGAAGCTCATGGTTACGGTTTTATGTACAGAAACACGAAATTTTCAAATCGCAACACCCACTTTCTCCCGTCGCAAAATACTCAGCGCATGCGAAAACCCTAAAAAGCGTTGGAACGGTACGTGTATCACAAAAAAACGCATGCGTTATGCACGCACGAAAGACAGCTCTGCGAACGGCCAACAAAGACACGATCGGGGCGCACGGAGGAAATTTGCTTATGACAGAGGCTAGAAACCAATCACAGAACGCCGTAAGCCTGATATTCAGCGTAGAAAACCGACAAAAAGCTCTCTGATCGTGTTTAATAAATCTGTTGTTGGTGTTGTTACTTATGCTCTCTGGCTGGAAATGCATTCCAGACCAGGTCCATATCGTCTTGCGGGCGGAGAGGTACGGCTCCGGTTTATAATGGAACCACAAGGGTCAAAATCCGATTTATCCAGGTGCCACCTCAATTTTGACCAAGCACCCCCAGGAGTGACGTCTGGGGGGATTGTACCTTCCCTACTCACTGACCTCAACGAAGGACTTTCCGGTTTACGGATTTAATGTGCCCATATCCGTCCTGGACATGACGGTATTGAACGGCGATTGTCGGAATTCGATCCGAGCACCGTCAGTACGGAATGCCAACAAGCTACCACTAGGCTACCTCTGACTTTTTAACTCTATTGAAGGTCAATGCTTTTTAACGCTAGGAGACTTTTATGTTTTGCACCATTGTAGGAAAACTCAAAAATGAGAAATCACTTTCCTTCTTTATTTTTCTCCGCTAATTGTTATAACGTCTTATTTATGTCTCAATAATCTATATATATTATTTTTAAAAGGTTTTTTGTTTTAACACTTTTTCTCCCTTCATACTTAACCAAAATCGATAAAGGAGGTACCATTTTAAAGATTAAGATCTCCGCTTCGTGCGAATTGTTAATTTAGAATTACACTTCTTATTGTTTGTTTGAAACTTGAAGTATAAACATTATAAACAATATCTCCTCCCCTAGATGGTACGCACGCTAGTTTTTCTTTTTATTTTACCATTATCAATCGCACTGAACTTTTAAATTATAAAATCGTTTTCTTTTATTACCATTCTGTGATTTCAATAATGAGTTTCTTTATTGTCAACACCCGCGTTGGTGTACATTATTCATTTTGCAGGGAAAAACCGTATATATTATTTCTAGTAGGTGATTTTTTGTGACGATCCCTTTCTCTCCATTCATACTTAACGAAAATCGATAAATAAGGTACCATTTTAAAGATTTAGTTCTCCGCTTTTGATGAATTGTTAATTCAGAATGACACATTGTATTGTTTGTTTAAAAATCAAAATGAAAAAATTTATTTTTGCCCCTAAATTTCTTTCCCTAGATGCATCGTAACGACACGGTCAAATAGAGTGCACAAAGAGGTTTTACAATGTAAATATCCCATTTTCCCCGATTTTGTGTCATATTTAACTTTTAAAATTGCCTACTATGGTGTTCTGACGTGTACATGTCTCGTATGACGTGTACGTTGTAATTTGTTTTGTATTATCATTATGCACCATTGTTATTTAACAAATAAACAATTGCTACAAAGGATCCAGTTCTTTTATCCTACTACAAACCACCAACCTCGCTATAAAATTTATGGTATTTTAATCGCATGCGAAAAGGTCGTACGGGCCATATAGTATAATGTAAGATAATGGGAATTTTTAATTGAATGATAAGTTCAGCTCAAAAAACATACCGTACAATTTGTATTTAATTTTTTATAATCGAGACGGGAGTCCTGAAATTTTCCAAATGACTGGTATGTAATGTTTTGGTTCACATCCCAAATTTTTCAACTTCGTAATTTAGTTAAACAAGCAACGCTATAACGTTAGATTACTTGTCAATATAACCTAAATTTCAGGAACAGTTTGATAAGCATATTTTCCTATATATTCTTAAATTATTGCACACTCAGTCACATTAACTGTAATAAAACATTTTAATACTCTTACTCTGCGATTTTAACATATTGTAAGGAAAACATAGACATATTTTTTAACGTCCTTTTAAAAGTGCGTTTAAGTGTTTAAGAGTGCAAGTTTTCAAATTTATATTATATTACAGTATATTATATCATATATTATTTAGAAAATTTAAAAGCCCTAATTTCCCCTTACACTCTGAAAGACATGGGCACATGCATTATAAAACATATTTATGCTTTCTTTGAAATATTATAAATGTTTCTCTATTAGTAATCTCAGTTGAATAAGCATGCTTCAGTCAGTCTCTTTTAACACTCTAAAAATATGTACTAAGGTCTATGGGGGACTCTAAAATAACATGAGAATTTATATTGTCATATTGCGACAGAAAAGAAAAAGGAAAATTACGGGAAAATTTACTCAAAAGTTGTTTGTGTTCGAAGTGAAAGCTAATCAGTATAAGTTAAGAGTTCTTCGAAGTTGTGAGTATAAATTATAGAGATACATAATTAATGCATGGACTCTCCTTTACGTTTAATATTCTACATTCTTGCTGTAAAATTTCCATTATTTGAAAGATCTTTCTCCCAAAAAAGGCTTGCTTTTAACAAAAGGTACATTCTGGTAAATTTAAAGTAATTATCAAATAATTTTGTGCTCAATATATTAAATACTTTGGTATATTATTTTTAATGCTTGACGACGCTTTGCAGAGCATAAATTAAGAAAAATTATTTGTCAAAATATATAGTTTTCTGAAAATATTTAAAATAAGACCTGTGCTAATAGTTTAATCCTGTCTTAAATAAAACATTCCCATATTCTATCTCTTCACATAATTCCTCCTTTTTTTTCCTTAATTATTTTTCATATTGATTAAAAATACATTTAAAATAAATAAAATGAAGACACATAAAATAAACGTTCATATTAATTCTTCTATTTTGTTCCTAATCCAGTAGGGCATCTTTAATATCAGGATAAAAATGTTTATATTATAGTAAATACGTATATAGTTTAATAACAGGAAAAATATGTTTATACACAGGATAGAACTTTAATGGTGGCAACTAGGTATGTACAAAGTATACAGAAGAGATACAAGGGTCAAACCTTTATAGCCCTTCAAATTAGTAACCAGCAATGTTTAGCACCCACTGCTAATGTCCTAGAAGCTGCAGGATTCCGTTGGCAGCACGCGATCTGTTGATGCTTCGAATGGAGCGGTCTACTGCCTGCAGAGTCTCTTGTGGAATCCACAGAGCGATTGCTTCATTTTGAGGAAGAGATCAAAGTCACAGAGACTTAAGTGAGGAGAATATGGGGGACGATAGAGCATTTCCCAGCCCCAGAGATCAAACACATCAGCCGCAATGTGCTCACAGGCATGTTCCTTCCTTCAGTATGATGCAACAAATTATTTGTACGATAGACCGGTAACTAAAACACGGCTGTGTTCATCCTGTCACTTTGCAGGCGTGTGATGTTTGTGGGGAGAGTGCATTCGCTCTGAGGTAAGGCAGGTATGGGACATACGTATGGTATAAGCTGCTTTCATGGGTTCTGCTGCGTGGGGGGATCTACAACAGTGTTGCCACTATTAAAGTTCGATCCCTCATAATATAATATATTTTTTTATATGTGAATTACCGTATTTTTCGGACAAAAAGACTCACTTTTTTACATAAAAAAATAGACTTTTATTTAAAATATTTGTGTGAGTCTTATGGTCTGAAGGTAACGTTAAAATAAAATGAATATTTTATTATATATATATATATATATATATATATATATATATATATATATATATATATATATATATATATATATATATATATATATATATGTATGTATGTATTTTGCATATATTATTTATTATATATATTTTTTTATCTTCATTATGTAAGAAATTGAAAATATCTTTATATCCCTAACAAAATACAAAATTATTTTTAAAAAATCTTCCCATAAATTTGAGGTGCGTCTTACCGTTCAAGAGATCAAGTCCCGAAGGCTATGGGCTATGAAGGTGCGGCTCCTGTTTTCACTGGCACCTCAAGGGTCAGAGTCCGAAATGGCCAAAGGACCAGTCTCGAAATTTTTGAACCGAGTCAAGTAACGAGACCAGAACACTTAACCCCTCACCTCAAGAGATAACTTTGAGAACTTGGAGGACATTGCAGCCACGACAGATTTTACGTGCACCAGCCTCCATAAGTGTACACGGCAGTGGATTTTGTCAACGATGAGTATCGAACCAGTGACTTCCAGATCACTAACCCGCTGCCCTTTCCAACAGGGCCACTGCGCCCTTGATCGATTTAACATACCCATATCCGGCGTTGATACGAAGGCATTGAACGGAGCTTGTCGAATTCGAACCTAGTACCCTTAGAGCCGAATGAAGACGCGCTAACCATTAGGGAGCCATGGAAGTCAAAATTACATTTCCAGAATCAGCAAACCTTAAACGTTATCAATTATAGCAACTCTGGAGTAAAATAAAAAAATGTAAACATTTTTTGTAGAAAGTTTACTCGTTTCTATAAGAAATACGTCTTAAGATGATACGATGGATTCAGAAAAAGAGACACAACTGAAACAGAATAGTGAAACAAATGTAAGGCTGATATGTACCACGGCATTTACTTCAAGGTCTTGGGCAGGAGGGAAGAATTAATTGTTTTAATAGATCCTAGAGAAGTGCTTTAGAAAAGAAATTTTCTAAAAATCCTTTGCCATCGTGCACAAAATAAAATCAAACCAGGTCAAGTGAAAATTGCCTTTAAGTGCTCAGAGCAATGTAAAAAAACTTTTCTCATTTACTCTTTTAAAAAGCATTTCTTAAAAAATAGATTAAAAATGAAGTGTTTTTATTAATTTTATTAGTATATATTAACTCTCACAAATAATTAAAATATTTGTTAAAACATTGTTTACGTCCAGATATTCTGTGGGAGTCAATATAAAAATCTGTTTTTTTTTGTTTTGTTTTTTACTTTTTTACGAAAAAAATAGTAGAATAGTCTGACAGTCGACATTACTCTGATTCTCGGTAACATCATAACCATTTATAATCGTTTATTTAAATGCTTAAATCTATTGATAGTTATTTAGTTTTAAGCACTTATGTAAGTTGATCAAGAATTTATAAGTCAGACACTGAGGATACTGTAAGAACATTTTAATGGGCATAAAATCTTACATTTATTATCCTTCATACAGTCAAATAAAACCAACTTCATCTTGCCATCAGGGAAAATTGAAAATGAACCGATAAATTTAGTAGCTCTGAATTATATATATTATATCTCTAGAGTCTAGACAATAGGCTATTTGACCTATAAAGTGCACATATATAACCTTATTGTCTATATAATCTTTATATGCAACCTTATTTGTTCTTACCGCAAAAAGTGAATAAAGAAGATTTCACGCAAAATATATTTTTTATAGCTGAAGCAATATATACGTTTGTGTGTGTATAGATTAATTAATTAATTAATTAATTATATATAGGGAGGTAGACTCTCTTGTGTACGTGGCACAGTTGTCTAGTTTTTTCTGTTTTGTTTTTTCAAAACACTTCCTTCATGGAAACAATCCCACTATTGATATAAATGACTTTAATTCAACAACAACAGAAGAGATATGATGCCGGATAGCCTACTCGGTACAGAAAAAAGCGTATATATCGCACGCCTACTCGCGTAGGGGTCATATAACTCC
Source organism: Dolomedes plantarius (assembly GCA_907164885.2). Lineage (NCBI taxonomy): Eukaryota > Metazoa > Arthropoda > Arachnida > Araneae > Dolomedidae > Dolomedes > Dolomedes plantarius. Next base: position 174,446,777 of record OU015495.1, on the reverse strand, counting down.
CTCCTTCTCCTGTCTCTCAAAGGAATGTTTTTCTACATGTACATTATGAAAGGAGTACATTAGAGAGTGGTGCGAGCCTCTAGTGGCAGGAATTACAAATTCGGGCCCCATATATATATATATATATATATATATATATATATATATATATATATATATATATATATATATTTATTTATTTATTTATTTATTTATTTATTTATTTATTTATAATAAATACGACGATCAATGTATACAATAGATGTAAAAAAATTATATATTTATGAAATAATCGTGAGAGATATTTTTATACAGAAAATAAGAAGAAAATAGTAGAAGAAAATAGTCAAATTAAATCTAATAGGACATACTAAAGAATATAGTACAGTTAATATAGTACAGTTCGAAGAACATATATTTTACTGTATTTTAATATTTTTTGGATAATGTCCAATCGTCTACCACATTAGCAAGAAAAAAAATATTTTTTGTCTATTACGTTGTTATGCACGTGACTACAAAGTTATTTAAAGTACCAGAAAAAGAAATCACGTGAGTAGTATTTAATAAATTTAATTCTAAAAATGAATGTTTAAAAATTCACCAAAAATCAGAAAATGAAGGTAAAGATTTGAAAAACACTCCATTTTAATGGAATTTTTATGATCTGTCTCGTGATGAAAATTTTATAACCCTCAAATTATTATTTCAAATGCAAACTTTAAAAGAAGTTACTAAAACAGCTTAAAAATTTAATTTTAAAAAATCTAAGAAGAATTTTTCAAAAATCTTTCTTAGTGCACTAATACACTATAAAAAAATCGCCATGCAAAATTTCAGCCCTTTAGGTCCAGCAGTTTGGTCTGTGCGGCGTTGTATGTCAGCCAGTCAATCAGTCAGTCAGTGAGTCAGTCAGTTAATAAATTGTTATATATATATATATATATATGTGTGTGTGTGTGTGTGTGTGTGTGTGTGTGTAAGTAAGTAAATAAGCAAGTGTAAAGATAACGCCTCACTCGTATTAATTATCCTAGATCTAACGAGTATTCTAAATTATCCTGTTATCGTTTCAATAAAGAACTGCCCTTTTTTCGAAATTGTGATCTAGGAATAAACGAATTAAGTAACTACTTGAATTATAGATCACGTGGTCAAGTCGGATGATCGGCTCTGGCAAATTAAAGAAATTTTAACACCTAGTGTCAGGGTAGCGCCCCCGGGGGTATAAAAGGTCCTGCAAAGAACTTTCCTGCGCATTTTCCGTGTCTGTCTTCGTGCCTTGCTTTACTGTCCGCGTCTTTTTTCCGCCAATGCTGTCGAATGTAAAAATCCTGTATATTCAATCGCAGGATGGCTTCGGTGCCATTATTGTTTTGTATGTGTCTCCAGTAAACCCTATATCATCTTTTTTATGTCAACCCTTTTTTGATTTCTGCAAGATATGTTGAAATTAAATAAAGATATTCCAAAGATAACTATTCAGTGATTGGGTGTTTATTGTCACTTTGTGTGTCGCCTCTCTCTCTGGTCTTTTATGCGTGTTTCTTCAATGTCTCTCCTCGAGTGTTTCGCAGCGTCCGCGACTATCAGAGTTCATGAATCCCGAGTGGTGCCTAGAGTTATTTTATATATATATATATATATATATATATATATATATATATATATATATATATATATATATATATATATATATATATGTATATATATATATATATATTATATATATATATATATATACACTCATGGACAAAAAAATTAGCGCACCAAGAAGGAGTCGTCAAAATGAAACGAAATTTTACATACGTAATGACTACTTTGATATAAGTAAATGATAAGAAAATCAAAGAAAAAGGATAATTTATTTTAGAGAAAAAGGCAAAAGAACGGAGGAGTTAATACTCCGTTGGACCCCCTCTAGCGCGAATGCACGATGCGATACAATCGGGCATTGAGTCATACAAGTTCTGTATGATGTCTTGAGACATTTCGTTCCATATTTGCTGTAACCTTGCCTCTAGTTCGTTCAAACTCGTCGGATGCCCAACTTGTAGTCCGAAATGATCTCAGATATGCTCGATTGGAGACAAATCTGGGGATCGGGCAGGCCAAGGAAGGGTAGTAACAGTGCGGAGACAGTCTTGTGACACCCTTGCCGTGTGAGGCCGAGCATTGTCTTGTTGAAAAATGGCTCCTGGGAGCCGTTGCATGAGTGGCAACACATATGGTTGCATGAACATACCGCTGGGCTGTCATGGTGCCACGGAACAAAACTAGGGGTGACCGTGTATTGCAGGCAATGGCACCCCATACCATCACACCAGCTGTGGGAGCGATGCGTCGCTGTACAGCAAAGGCAGGATTGAAGCATTCACCACGGGCTCTCCACACACGAACACGATTGTCATCACTGCCGATATTGAATCTGGATTCGTCGCTAAAGACGACCTGGTTCCATTCCGCTTCAGTCCAGTTTCCTCGTGCGCGGCAAAACTCCAAACGGGGGCGTCGATGGGTGGGCGTCAAGGGCAGCACACGTAATGGGAGCCGCGATATCAACTGTCCTTCAGCCAGGCGCCTTCGTATGGTTCGAGAAGACACAGAGGCCCCTAGTGAAGGTGCTACCTGTGCCTGTATGGCGGCCGATGAAGCAGTTGGCTGTACGCGTGCATTTCTTACGATGTGGCGGTCTTCTCGACGACTGGTCTTCGTGTACCTGACATCTCTCGGGTCCACTGGTCCCAACACCTCCTCACAACACAATCAGAGCGGCCTAATTGACGAGCTACTCGCCTAGCTGACCACCCAGCTTCCATCATCCCGACGATTTTCCCTCTCTCAAACTATATATATATATATATATATATATATATATATATATATATATATATATATATATAAGTGTTGGTAGTGGTTTGTCAGGTCATATTTATGCGTTTGTGAGACGATGGATCTTAGTGCCTTTGATCATGGCATTATAGTGGGATGCCACCTTTGTGGGAAATCAGTTCGTGAAATTTCGAACATTCTACAGAAGCCAAAATCCACTGTGTGTGATGTAATTGTGAAGTGGAAACGTCGAAGCAGTCAAACATTAGAAAAACGAAATGGCAGGCCGAAAAAACTAGTGAACGCAGCCGTAGAACTCTGAAAAGGGTAGTGAAACAAAATCGCAAGTCTTCATTGATTGAAATCACTCGGGAGTTCCAAAGATCATCAGGCGTTAATGCTAGCATCAGGACTTTTCGTCGAGAATTAAAAAACCTGGGATTCTATGGTCGTTCAACCGCTCACAAGCCGAACATCACTCCCCAGAATGCGAAACGTTCGATTGCAATGGTGCAAAGCTCCCCATCGTAGGACTGTGGACATGTGGGAAAATGTTCTTTGGAGTGATGAATCTCACTTTACAATCTCACAGTCCGATGTACGCGTCTGGGTTCGGCGAATGCCCGGCGAATGCCCGGCGAGTGCTTCTTACGTGACTGCATTGTGCCGACAGTTAAATTTGGTGGTGGCAGCCGCACGATGTGGGGGTGTTTTTCATGGTTTTGCCTGGGTTCCTTAGTTCCTGTGGTTGGAAATATGAACTCTGAGATGTATGTGCACATTCTGCACAATGCTGCTCTCCCAACTCTACGGCAACATCTCGGGGAAGGCCCATTTCTCTTCCAGCAGGCTCCATTCACACATCGAGACTTGCGCAGGCAGGGTTTGACGAAATGGGCGTCCAAAAACTGGACTGGCCTTCTCAGAGCACATAGAACTCTAAATCCCATTGAACACATTTGCGATGAATTAGAACGCAGATTACATCGCCAGCCAAATCGATCATTCTTACTGCCAGCACTCCCCTCAGCTGTGATGGAATTCCTGTGGACACATATCCAAAACTGATGTAAAGTCTCCCCAGACGTGTGCAGGCTATCATCGATGCAAAAGGAGGACCAACATCATATTAATATATGTCTCAGGACTCTCCGATTCCGTACCTCTCGGTGTCCGGATACTTTTGACCATATAGTATATATATATATATATATATATATATATATATATATATATATATATGTATATATATATATATATCTTAATATTCGCATCAGGGCAAATTGAACATTAGCTAGAAAATTTGGAGGCTGTTGTTTTTGCTATTTATGCTAAATCTCTAGACAATGCGTTATAGCTATTTAACCTTTAAAATGCATATATATATAACCTTATTTTGTATTTTCCGCGGGAAAATCATTATTAAATTACAAGCAAAATAAAAGTCTTCTTAAGTCTTATATATATATATATATATATATATATATATATATATATATATATATATATATATATATATAGATATATATATATATATATATATATATATATATATATATATATATATATATACATACATATATATATTAAGCCCTAGAACTGTTAAATCTTTTCTCTTTCTTTTCCATGCTTTTCTTCTCGATATTCCTGTGTTAGATCTCTTCAAAAATATATAATTACTAAAAGTAATACACATAAGAAAATTAGATAACTGTATTACAGAATAATAAATAATTAGTTTAATAATAATATAGTCAGGACAAGGGAATTCCTATTTTCTAATCAGCTTTGGATTTTTATAGAATCAAAAAAAAGGAATCAAATTTTTGTACTTATTACACGAAGTGCTAAAATAATCTTTATTTTAATCTTTATATGACAAATTCGTTTTTTCTTTCTCCTATAAAGGAGATAATTAATTTTGATCCATTTTAGTTGTTTTTCTTTTAGTTATCTAAATCGAGTTGGTCATAGCAAAATCTTTATTTAAATTAGTTTTCGCCGATAGAATTACAGAGAACAGTTCATATTTTTCTTCATAAATGAATAAAATTTCTGTTATTAGTTAAACTAATATTGAATTTCATATAGAAGATATGGAGAAGTATTTTTTTAATGCAAAAAAAAAACTTCGGGATGATTAACTATTTTCAGTTTGATTAAATTGTACAGCATACGCTAAAAAATAAATTATTAGAATATAAGAATTTTAGTTGATTTATAAAGCATAAAATCTTGGCTTCAAAGTATTATATCTTGACAACATATAAATGTGGTCAATAATCATATCATGGTTCCGAGTTAGTTTAAGTGGTTCGGGGTACTGAGTTCGAATACTGACAACCGCCATTGAATTCCTTCGTGTCTGGGCCATATATGAGCACGTTAAATCTGAGGACAATGGGTGGAGGAAGGTGCGAGCCCACCAGATGTCGCCAATGGGGTGATCGATCAAAATTGAAATCGCTACAAATGACCAATGTTGGCTCAACTGTACGGTGCTCTCAGATAAAAAGTAGTCAATAATTTCGGCGATTCTGTTTAATATTTTCCTTACGGGGTGGGATAGCATGTATCCCAATAATACGGGCCCAAGATATATATATATATATATATATATATATATATATATATATATATATATATATATATATATATATATATATATATATATATATATATATGTATATATAACTAAAAATAAATAATCCAACAGAGCTAGAGAATTATAAGAAGAATGCAGACAAAAAAAACAGAAATCAAGCACTCAGGGCTCCACGTATCAGAGGCTAGATTCTGCAGTAGTGCCGGAACTGAAACAGAAAAAGAGGTAACCGACTGGTCTCGTCATCAGGGAGCCTAACCAAATTAGTTACCTCAAGGGGAACTTTCTGAATAGGATACAGGTGTAACCAAAAGACATCCCAAGGCCCCGATATCCCCATTGAAACATTTAGTCAAAAGAAAATGAAAAGACCTAATTATCCTGTTATCGTTTCAATAAAGAATTGCCCAACTACCTCTTTAATGGCCTGAGTTTCTAAACAGATAAAGTGTATCCCTATGGGAAATAGCTTTTATAGAGCCTTTGCAAACATTTTCTTGCATTCTTGAGAAACTAAATTTCTTAACTCAAATAATAATAGTATTACGGGATTTACGTATATTGATGACCTTATAATTTTTAACTGCAACGATTTGGAATTTCTTAATCAAATCTACCCAAAAGAACTAACTTTAAACAGGACTAATGATAATTATCATTTTGCGACTTATTTGGATTTAAAAATTAAAATTCAAAATAGCGAATTAAAAATTGGGATATATGATAAAAGATTAGATTTTATCTTTGAGTTTATGATGTTTACCAATTTCCATAGCAACTTGAACTAGAAAATTTATTATAATATCTTTTACTGACAACTATACAGAATAAAAAACATATGTAACAACGCTGAAGATTTTTTGGAGGCTTGTAACATTTTCGAAGAAAACTTAAGTAAGAACAATTTCCCAAAAAAATTCGGTAATTTAAAAGTTTTTAAAAATTGGCATTTAGACTCAGGTATAACTAAAAGACGTTTAGGATAGGGTTTCTGTTTTCATTCGTTTAAACTTCAATGGAGTGTGGCGCTATGATTTTGCTACAGTGACGTGACTACTAGGGTAAAATTGGCTGCTGTTTCGCCATAATTGTCACCTACGGAATTAGGGTAGGTATGCATCTTTGGCTTTTCATTAAGATTGTGTGAGTACTTGCATGTATGGTGCGTTGAGCCCTTACTGTAATTTTTCTGTGTCTTTTCAGTTTCTTTTGACTAAATGTTTCAATGGGGATCTCGGGGTCTTGGGATGTCTTTTGGTTACACCTGTATCCTGTTCAGACAGTTCCCCTGGAGGTAACGGATTTGGTTAGGCTCCCTAATGACTAGACCAGTCGGTTACCTCCTTTTCTGGTTCAGTTCCGGCACTATTACAGAATCTTGCCTCCGGTGCGTGGAGCCCTGAGTACTTGATTTCTGTTTCTTTTTTGTCTGCATTCTAGTCATTATCTAGCTCTGTTGGATTATTTATTTTAAGTTATATTTGTCCATTTTCAATATGATATGAAGTAACTGCGCAATCTTTTATTGAAAAATTTTATGTTTTCATTGCTAGGGTAGGTTTTAAGTTAACATGTTTGGCAGTCTATGCTCGCTTTTTAATTTTTTTGTTAGTTTGATTTCTTTATATTATTTTACATATATATATATATATTGTAATGACTTGACGGTCCCTACGGGTAAATTCCAAGGGACACCCGTCTTTGTCATCTAAGGTGTTTTATCAGTGCCGAAAGGTGACCTTCCGTTTAGTTACACAAAGCCGTGTCGTAGTGACTCTTCGATACACTTCAAGAAAGGAACCTCTTTTGAAACGATTCCCTAGTTGACAATGGAGTCCAGATGAAAGGCTAGTGTCGGCTGGTCAGACGCTTGAAGGAACAAAGCGGCAAGCGGTAACTTAAAAGGAACCACCCAAAGAGGGGCGAGGATATATATTCGCCACCTTGATGTAAATGGGGGCAGATGACCCTTTTTTTTACAGGTGTGAACAACCTCCATCGTCGGACGTGTGCCAGAGAAGGAGAGCCTGCAATGTTCCATCATGGTATCCTGAACCCCGCGAAAATAGCCTCAGATAGTGCTTATTTTTTTTTGTAATTATTGTATAAAGCCTATATTTAATCGGGATGCAAATAAAGCATTTTTGTAAATATTAAAGGCTGTCAGTCTTAGTTTTAGGCGAAGTCCTTACAGACTGTTATTAACTGGTGTCAGAAGAGTCATAGGATATCAGTGATGAACGAAAGGATTACAGGTAGGCCGATTCTTTTTATCAGATTCTGGCTTTGATTTAATAACTAAATAATGGTTTTGTATAAATGCAATAAGTAAAAATTATTTTATTGTGTTTTTAAATGGTATATGTACAAGTTAGCCATTTAGAGTTCGTATTAAGAACTGATATTTTATTTTAGAAATTTTGATGAATTAAATCAATTTCTGTGAGTTTTTTAGATGGTATATGTACAAGTTAACCATTTAGTGTTCGTATTAAGAACTGATATTTTATTTTAGAAATTTTGATGAATTAAATCAATTTCTGTGAGTTTTTTAGATGGTATATGTACAAGTTAACCATTTAGTGTTCGTATTAAGAACTGATATTTTAGAAATTTTGATGAATTAAATCAATTTCTGTGTTTTTTAGATGGTATATGTATAAATAGCCATTTAGAGTTCGTATTAAGAACTGATATTTTATATTAGAAATTTGGATGATTTAAATCAATTTCTGTGTGTTAATGGTGTATGAGTTAACCATTTGAAGTTCTAAGTAGGAACTATTGTTTTTAGGAATTGTGATAAGTAAAACCAATTTCTGTGTGTTTTTATGGTATATGAATGAGTAACCAGTTAGTGTTCAAGTAAAGAACCAATTTTTGTTTGTTAGGAATTGCAATAAGTTTAGCCAATTTCTGTGTTTTGTTAATTGCAAATACTGTATGTTTTTCTCTATTTTTAAAGAAAGTGAATTTTTTTCGCTTTTGATAATAACAGTGTTTATTTAGTATTTTTTTCTTTTAATAGTAACAGATATATTTAAGTTTCTTATGCTTTGATATTAACAGTGATAATTTAGTATTTGTGTATTACTGTGTGAGAAATCTATATAGAGCATTGATTAATTTGAGAATTCTGTTTATGTGTATTCTGTGTAAGAGTTCGGTATTTTGATTTGATAGGTATTGATTAAATTGTGAATGGTTATATTGTGCGGTGCTAGTTTGGTGTTCATAAAGGCTAAAATTATAGTTCGGTCTAAAATTGATCAGTTTTGAACTTGTTAGTTCCGGTTAGGACACATACCGTCGGAAGGTATAGCTAGTAGCTGAGGGATAATTTTATTGTTTATCATAAAATTAGTCACCCTAAAGTTAGAAAAATGTCCTTTTTAACTAAGGGTAAGAAAGGGGACCTTTTAGAACTTTTAGAAGAGTTAGGAGGACTAGCTGACGATACGCTTAAGATTTTCGAAATTAAGAAGATCATTACAGAAAATGAAAATTACGTCGAAGAAGACGCTAGACTCGCACTAGAGCGTATTATTGAAGATAGAAAGGAACGTGAAGAGAGACTTCTCCAAGAAGAGAAAGAAGCGAAACGAGAAGAGAGAGAGAGAGAAAGAGAAGACAAAATTCGTCAAGACCAACTTACTCTCGAAATGAGGAGACTGGAATTAGGAATTAATGGAGACAATAGAGCCCGAAATGGGAGGGACAGAGATGCAGACGCAACTCAGAACATTCAGCTCCTTAAAACCATGCAGAAATTTGACGAGAAACGGGACGAAATGGGCCTGTATCTAATTAATTTTGAAAGAAGAGCAGAGATGGCGGGAGTCCCTAAACAAGATTGGGTGCCATATTTGTTAGGGGTACTAACCCCAGAAATTTCCAACATGATGGCCAGAGAATCGCCAGAACAGGCAAAAGATTATGACTACGTCAAAGAGATGATTCTCCAGAGATTTAGGATGAATACAGAAAAATTAAAACAACTGTTTTATCGCCATCCTAAACTCGCAGACAAGTCATGGAGGAATTATGCCCATGAGCTTAGTGGCTATTATGATGAATGGATAGCAGATTTAGAAATCACTACATTTAAGAAACTGAGAGACCTACACATAACGGAACAGATGAAGAGACGGGTACCTGCCGATATAAAAGATCATTTTTTGGAGCAGTGGATGCAGATTAATACTCCTTTAGAATTAGCGGAAAAAATAGATAAGTATGAAAGCTTGCAAGACAGTTTCCGAACAAGAGAATTCCCAAAGGATCAGAAGTCCACAGATAAAATTAATAAGCCATTTAAAAATAATCATAAATTTAAGGAAGAGAAGAAAGAAAATAAAGATGTGGAAAAAGAAGCTTCTAGTGGACAAAACAAGGAAAGAATTTTTGAGAAAAGAAAACAGCTCCGTTGCTACGAGTGTGGTTCTTATGACCATCTGCGACCACAGTGTCCTAAACTTAAAGAGACGGAAATTATCGCGGCAACAGAAACTAGTGGAGGAGACTCGAGTGGCGTGATGACTCCATATATCAGTCAGGGAGTCGTTAATGGAAAATCTACGTCTATTCTGAGAGACACAGGAGCGAGCATTGATCTGATTTCTAAAAATTTGGTACAACCCCACATGTACACAGGAGAGCACGTTTATGTCAGTGCACCTGTGTTAGATTCATCCGTTTGCTTACCTATAGCAGAGGTCGATTTAAAATGTGAATGGGGCCACATCAGAACTAGAGCAGCTGTCAGCAATACGGAATTCGAGCAGAAACACTATTTGTTAGGAAATAAAACGGCAGCCTTGCTTGAGAAGATCAACAGGAATGTTGAAGTTCCGGTGAAAAATACTGTGCAAACTCGGGCCGAAAAACTAAAATTTGATAGAGAAAGACTAGACATGGGAGATGAAAAAAGATAGAGCAAGTGATCCCCGGATCAGAAGCGGTAGAAGAAATCACTTCGGAAGAGAGCGCGACTAACTTGCCTCTCCAGGAGAAACAAATAATTACTCCCGACTTATTAAAGACTTCACCCGAAGAATTCAGAGTTGCACAAAGTGAGGACGAAGAATTAAAAGTAATTTTTGAAAGGGCGAAAAAGAAGACGCCCGAAGAAAATAAGTACGTGGTGGTAAACGAGATGTTATTTTACCAGAAAAAAAATAACGATGGAACCACTAGAAAACTGCTTATTGTGCCTCGAAAGTATCGAGAGAAATTAAAAAGACTCTGCCACGAACAAACTAATGTTCATTTAGGCGTTGCTAAGATGAAAGACTCATTAACTCAGTATTTTTACTGGCCATATTGTCACTTAGATATAAATGATTACGTGTCGGCTTGTGACAAATGTCAAAATGGGAAATGCCCTAATGTTAAGAATAATAAGAAACGTCTTAACACTGTTAATTCCCGCCGAACACCAGGCTAAGCCGAAGTTTAGTCGTAAAAGTTTAAATGTATATTATAAGTATGTTGATTAATTGTAGTTTCAGTGTAAAAATGTGACCAGAAATTAATGTGTATTCGTTTGAGTAATGTTTTTTTTATAAAGTGTAACATGTAATTGTTTGTAAATTTGAACGACTCGACCATAGAAGTTGAGTTTTGCCTTAAAGGAAAATTCAGGTGAAATTCCTTTGACGTTATCATAATGTAACGGTTTTGTAGTGGCAAACGCCATATGACGGTTTTATGTATGCCGTGTTGGAATGCCTCAGATAGGCTTTAATTAATGTTCAATTGTAACATTTTATGTTCTGTTTTGTTTGTTGCATAAGCCAGTAGAATGCCTCAGAAAGGTATGGGCTAACTTTTAAATGCAGATGTGTATGTTTTTGTGTATACCTAAGAAGGTAGTAATTGGAGTCAAAATGCACTCCGTACGGTGTTTGAATACCGCAATTGAATGATTTATTGTGAAATCGATAAGTTTTGTCTGAAGAGTTGTTACGACAACAGATAAATGTAAGTGTTGTCAAAGAAACAAAGTGATTAACAGGAATGTGAAGTTTGTGAGTTTTTTTTGATAAGGAATGAGCCAATGAGCTATTTTGTTATAATTTTATGTCAGTCAGTACTGAAAAATTAGACCCTAAATCGATTGTGAATCCTATAGTAGGATAAAATGAATATTTAAATTTAGGTCACTGATGACTGTCCACTTAAATGGAAAAGATTGGATCACAGGTAATCGTGAACGAATTAAGTTCCCTGATCCAGAATCTACGGAAAGCCGAGTATTAAATTGTTTTATGACGATAAGTGTTAAATGTATTAAAAGATAAGTAAGAAATTTAAAATTTTCATGTGTATTAGTAACCGTGATGATATGTTCTGTATGAAGTTAGGTATCCATTTTGGATTTGTGTTTAATTTTATTTGTGTAAAGTTGTTTCATGGTAACTGTGTTTAATATCGATTTGAGTATTTATTTGTGTCATGTGATCACAATTAAGGTAAATTATGGGATCCCAGTTGAGTGATTTACTAGTTATAATGTTTTATATGTAGTGTCATGTGTATGTACTAGTGTTCCATGAATTTAAATATTTTTTGATTGACATGTATTAGTATACTGTTTTATTTAAATTTTTGCCAGGACGTGTTATATTATTGTGTAATTTTATAATTTCTTTGCTACAGCATGTTCTCTTAATAGAGATTTTAAAGTGCGTAAATTTTAAGTATAAATTCCTTTTGTTGTGCTTTTAAAAATAATACTTTGAAGTACAGTAAAAAATTTTTCTTTCATGAAGGTAAAGCCAGAGTTTGATCAAAATTAACGGTCTACTCGTAATGTCAATTGGGTGTGCATTTGCCTTCGGGAAAAGTTTTTATAATTGAAATTGTCCTGAGAAGGACCATGTTTTTGTTCTGTTTTTTGCAGGTGAAAATTTCTGCAGAAAAACATCTAGGGAGGGGAAGAATTATAGACTGTAATGACTTGACGGTCCCTACGGGTAAATTCCAAGGGACACCCGTCTTTGTCATCTAAGGTGTTTTATCAGTGCCGAAAGGTGACCTTCCGTTTAGTTACACAAAGCCGTGTCGTAGTGACTCTTCGATACACTTCAAGAAAGGAACCTCTTTTGAAACGATTCCCTAGTTGACAATGGAGTCCAGATGAAAGGCTAGTGTCGGCTGGTCAGACGCTTGAAGGAACAAAGCGGCAAGCGGTAACTTAAAAGGAACCACCCAAAGAGGGGCGAGGATATATATTCGCCACCTTGATGTAAATGGGGGCAGATGACCCTTTTTTTTACAGGTGTGAACAACCTCCATCGTCGGACGTGTGCCAGAGAAGGAGAGCCTGCAATGTTCCATCATGGTATCCTAAACCCCGCGAAAATAGCCTCAGATAGTGCTTATTTTTTTTTTGTAATTATTGTATAAAGCCTATATTTAATCGGGATGCAAATAAAGCATTTTTGTAAATATTAAAGGCTGTCAGTCTTAGTTTTAGGCGAAGTCCTTACAATATATATATATATATATATATATATATATATATATATATATATATATATATACAGTGCTAGATTTCTAGAAATAGAGGTGCCGGAATGGTAACCTTCCAGGGTGTGTGGGGGGTATTCCAAATTATTGATAAAGAGAGGTACCTAAAGAGAGGTACCAGAACGCCGTTCTGGCACGTTCCGCCTCAAATCTAGCCCTGTATATATATATATATATATATATATATATATATATATATATATATATATATATATATATATATATAACCCCCTTAATGGCCGTTCTAAAGAGGGAAAATGGGCTCCGTAAGCTAAAGGTGAAATGCCTCAGGACAAGTGCCTCCGTGTTACTCCCCCCTCCAAAAAAAAACAATTACAACATTAGAAATATTTAATGAATTAAAACATATACACTATTGTTTTGTTTACAGCTTCTGTTTAAGAGTGTATAGCTTTCTGTATCATTCTGGTAACATTAAAAAATAACATTCCATGTCCGGAAATTACCTTTTTCAGATACTTCTAGGCGCGAAATAAGATTGTCAAAGCGGCGAATATCTCATAACACTGAATACTTTTCCAAAAAATATACCTACAGATGGATATCTAGATATCTAGATCACCAAACAAAGTAAATAAAAAATAGAAAATTCAAGAATATATATTTCCTGTCAGAGTATGTATTCAAGTATTCTTATCAGAGAGAAAAGTACTAAGGACTATATTGACTTTTGATGTGTGGACTCCTCTATTTATGCATAAAAGAAAAAAAGTGCATATTTGTTTGAATGTTTGAGTAGATAATAAGAAGAGAAAAAAAATTCTCAGAGTAGATAGCAATTCTAAATTTGCTTTATGTTCTTGCTGTTTTAGTAATTTCCTTATTTCATTATTTCTGCGAGTTGTCTTCTTTCTTTCGTGAGAAAGAGCACTAAACAAAACAACCGTTACTACAAAACTGCTTTACGTTAATTTCTTGTAAATGAAGTTATAGAACGGGACATATAATTCTCATTTTGCCTGTATCCCCACAGTAGTATATGAACCACCACACTCTGATGTAAAAGTATGTGGACCCTCACGTTTACTTTTAATTATAGATATTGTAGGCTCATGTGAATAAAACATTGTGAATTAAAAGTCCCTTGTCTTGTTAAACGTACTTCTAACCTTTAGCTCACGAGGACCATTTTCCGATTCCCACTTTAGAACGGGAAATTCCATATCCCTTTGTGAGAATGGCCATTAAGGGTGTATATATATATATATATATATATATATATATATATATATATATATATATATATATATATGTATGTATGTATGTATATATATATATATATATATATATATATATATATATATATACATACATACATACATACATACATACATATATATATATATATATATATATATATATATATATATATATATATATATATATATATATATACAGTGCCGTAACTAGGCAGGGGAAACAGGGGCACCCGCCCAGGGCCCAATTTGAAGGTGGACCCAAAATGCTATATTTGTTTTATTATTTTCCCAAACCAAATAAATTAAGGAGCCCAAATGCAAATTCTTGCACAGGCACAGGTATGGCTAGTTCCCTTACATATATATATATATATATATATATATATATATATATATATATATATATATATATATATATATATATATATATACACTGCTCAAACAAATTAGAGGAGCAAGCAAAGAAGTTAAGAAAACCGTGCGAGACAGCCACGTATTGGCATAAAATGGATAGTACACGTGTATCAATGCGCAATACAGAAAAATTGCGTAAAAAAATTTGTAATTAAGCTTTAATTCTTTAAAAATATGAAAAAAACACGAAAAGAGAATTTAGGGCAACAATTTGGTTACATGTAAATGATAAAAAAAAGTATTGTTTAGAAATGATGCAAAATTTTTAATATGGCGTGTGGTCTCCTCGAACAGCTGTCGACTGCGAACAGCCTCGAAGACTGCGGCACACCTGTTTTCCATGGATGCGATGATGTTATCGATGACTTTGGGGAATACTGTTCCAGTCCTCAAGAAGTGCAATCTCCAAGTCGCGGAGAATAAAAGGAGGCCTTGGTCTCGCAGCAATGCGTCGTACGAGCATGTCCCAAACAGGGCTTGATTGGATTCAGGTCAGGAGAGCACGCTGGCCATTCCATACGCTGTATTCTTTCAGTTTCAAGCATGTTCTCCACAAGAAGAGATGTATGCGATCTGGCATTATCATGCTGGAAAAAAAAGGAATCTCCAATGGTTGCAGCGTAAGGTATGACATGAGGTCTCAGTATCTCATCTGCATACCTTCGGGCCTCCAAAGTACCATTCCGAATGATATGCAGGTCCGTACGTCCCACTATGCTGATTCCACCCCATACCATAAAACCAGCACGTCTGTATTGTGACCTTTCACGAACGAATGTGGGGTTATTTCGAGTGCCCCTTTCCCTCCATACCAAAACACGTCGGGTGTCACACTTCAGATTGAATCGGGACTCGTCTGTAAACAGGACTTGGCTCCTATCATGTTGCTCCCAATCTCGATGTTCAGCAGCCCATCTTCTTCGGGCCGCACGGTGGCGTGAGATCAACGGAATGCAGACCATTGGCCTACGTGCATAGAGACCTCCCTGATGAAGTTTATTGCGTACTATTTGGCTGGACACCCTTCGTCCTGTTGCCAAGAGCAACTGTCTTTGCAGCTGAGTAGCACTGTCTGTTCTGTTTCGACGAGCTGTTAACAGTATATAACGGTTATCAGTTGCTGTAGTGGCGCGTGGCCGACCTTGCCCTGGTCGACGTCTAACATTCCCTGTTTCTTGGAATCGATTCCACAGCCTTGCAACGACACTTCTGGTGACTCCAACAGCGTCCGCGATACTATGTTGTGTTTGCCCGGATTCAAGTCTGCCTATAATACGCCATGGCATGGATTCCGGTAAATCACGTTGTTGAGACATTTTCAAGTCACCTTTTCTCAAAAAGAATAACTGAGCAATCGAATTTCACAGTTAAGGCAGTGAAACAGACGTTTCTGCAACATCCCGATTTCCGCCCTTATGTTCTTTTTCTGGTTTTTGACGTCATGAACTTTGATTTGCATATGAAATTGTCTTTTTCTGTTTTCTGCTAGGCTTTAAATTATGGATGATTTATTTTATGCTATTTATCGGTGTAAGTATTTGCGTAATTTCATAAAAATCATGTGCTCCCCTAATTGTTTTGAGCATATATATACACTGGTGTAAGAAATTAAGAGAATTTGCAGACTTGGTTGATTTTCTCTAGAACTACTGTACCGATTTTAATGAAATTTGATATGTACATTAATTGATACAATACAAAACAAATAACCATTCAATAATTGTAATACATACGCATGATCGTGCGTAACACTCGTTGGAGTCGGAAGTTTTGGAACAACGGTTTCAGAATAAACAAAAAATGGGTTAATAGATGGGTTAATAGGGGGTATGGTCCCCTCTTACAGATATACAGGTCTCACAGCGAGATTTCATACTTGAAATAAGGCAGTTTATCATTTCCTGTGGCAATTGGTCCCACTCGTTCAGCAACGCTGTTTTCATTCCCTGGATGGTTCTTCGAGTGGGGTTGCGAGTTGCAATTGCCCTCCCGAAAGCGTCTCAGACATGCTCTATAGGGTTAAGGTCTGGAGCTCTGGCTGGCCAATCCATCCGGCGAATATCCTCTCTCTCTAGAAATTCGTCGACCAGAAGAGCTCTATGTGGCCTCGCGTTATCGTCCATTAAAATGAACTCAGGGCCAACTGCACCCCTGAAAAGGCAAACATAGGGCTCCAAGACCTCATCCCTCTACCTCACAACAGTCACAGTGCCTCAAAGACATGGAGAGGTGTGCGGCCATCCAACATGATGTCTGCCCAGACCATTAAACCTCCTCCTCCATAATGGTCGATTTCGCGGACATTGGAGGGTAGGTAGCGGGTCCCTGGTTCTCTCCATATGAATGTACGACGAGAATCGGAATTTAGGCTGAACCGGGGCTCATCAGTGAAGAGAACGGTCACCGATTGATCCATTCTCCAATCTCTATGCTCTCTGCACCATGATAAACGGTTTCTCTTGTTCGTAGAAGTGAACGGGACGCAAACAGCAGGTCTTCTTGCAAACTACCCTCTCTCATGAAGTCTTTTGGTAACAGTCACCCTTGATACACCGGATCCTGTGGATCCATACAAGTCACGAGAGAGCTGAGAAGCTGTAGCATTCCTGCTACGCCTCGCTATAATCGACAAATAGCGATCTTCTCTGGCCGTCGTGGCTCTTGGACGACCTTGCCCTGGCTTTCTCTCGATGGATCCGGTATCCTGGAACTGTTTCCATAAGTTACACACGACACTGGGCGTTAAATTGAACTCTCTAGAAATTTGGACTTTATATTGGCCTGCTTCTAGCCTCCCCACAATTCGTCACCTCATTCCATCATCTAAACGTTCGTGGTTACTCATTTTTACCGTTACGATTTGAAATTAACAGATTGCTGCAAAATAACACCAAGAAATTCGCCGAGGTGTGCTAGCGAACGAAATGCGTCTTAACTTACGTGCGCTTATAAAGCCTGTTTCTCTACTGGCTCCGCCTACACACACGTGTACGCTTACGTATTTGACGTACAAGATTTGCATTTTTGTCTAGAAGTAGTGGTTTTACATTCAGTTCAGTTCTTTTCATGAAATTCGATAAAATATGCAAATTCTCTTAATTTATTTCATCAGTATATATATATATATATATAAACATAATTGGTTGTTTTTGTTTTAATGAATAGTTTGTTCTGTTGCAGTAATATGTTAAACATAACAATAGGTTAAAATAGAAATAATAACTACTAAAAATAAAAATAAAAATCATAAGTAAAAATAAAATAATAATAAAATTAACTCATAGTAGTAATAATAATAAAAAGTAAATAATTAAAGGAATAATAGTCTTAAAATACGGTAACCTAAGCAAGTCTGTAACTGAGAATCCACTACCTCAATGGTTGCAAGTTTTATGACGTCAGTCATCTAGCGGTTACAAGTTCTTAACTTCCACTCTGACTAGCTCCAGGCTTAGTGTTCTTTGGTTAAGTACTTTTAATAAAACTTAATTCATTTATTAGTCAATTCTTCTGTTAATAATGGATTGTACGGTGCCTGAGTGTGTTTATTTAATAGATCATACTCATCAGAAACAATCCATTGGTTTTTAGACAGTATTGACACCGCTGATGAAGAAATGCTGTCAAAAACCTTATTCATACTTTTCTTTACATGTTGTTAGTTCCTGGCTGCAAGTAGCTTTAGAGCTATTACTGGTTTTCTCTTTCATCTTATTCTTTTATATTTATATATACATATATATATGTAATAAATTAAATATTATGCCCTCCATTCTATCATTTAAATTCCCTTTCCTAAATCCAATCCGCAGTAATCTTAATTTATCGCTTAAAAGCCCTTAGCAACAGAACTTCCCATTAATAGCAAGCGTTGCATTCCTACACATGTATACGGCTGGAGAAAGGCGTGGGTTCGCATCGCCAGCCCCAATATTCTGCTGACCGTACAAAATAACGGCCACATGTTTTTTTCGCCTCTCGCGCTTAAAGTTGAAAGGCTTTATCTTCGCTTTCGAGCATCTGACATGGATGGACGTACTTTTTATCGCTCAAATTAAACGATTCGATCCGACCGCTTCAAAATTTTAATTCCTATCAGGCTGAGTATAGCTCCAGCCATGTAAATATGAGCTAGTTTTCCTTTTCAGGTTGCATTTTAAGAACGAGATGTAATGGATATATATTTCATAGAGCCGAAAGCGATTCTTCATGTGCGAATCAACCCCAATTGGATTTCGAATACATCACCTTGGACTATGTGTGTGCGCGTGAAATACCGACCTTGTGAGAAAGGGGAATAGGAGTTCGCCAGCGTAATTGAAAAGGAAATGACATAGTTTTGATTTCGCTTTTCGAAACGAGCAAAGGAAAATGGCATCGAAAGATTTAAATAAAAAATTGGCTGATTATTGTGCCTCAGGCTAACCTGAAGAGAAACAAATGGATATATATTACATATATATATATTTATTTATTTATTTATCTATTTATTTACACTCATGGACAAAAAAATTAGCGCACCAAGAAGGAGTCATCAAAATGAAACGAAATTTTACATACGTAATGACTACTTTGATATAAGTAAATGATAAGAAAATCAAATAAAAAGGATAATTTATTTCAGAGAAAAAGGCAAAAGAACGGAGGAGTTAATACTCCGTTGGACCCCCTCTAGTGCGAATGCACGATGCGATACGATCGGGCATTGAGTCATACAAGTTCTGTATGATGTCTTGAGTCATTTCGTTCCATATTTGCTGTAACCTTGCCTCTAGTTCGTTCAAACTCGTGGGATGCCCAGCTCGTCGTCCCAAACGATCTCAGATATGCTCGATTGGAGACAAATCTGGGGATCGGGCAGGCCAAGGAAGGGTAGTAACAGTGCGGAGACAGTCTTGTGACACCCTTGCTGTATGAGGCCGAGCATTGTCTTGTTGAAAAATGGCTCTTGGAAGCCGTTGCATGAGTGGTAACACGTGTGGTTGCAGGATTTTATGAACATACCGCTGGGTTGTCATGGTGCCACAGAACAATACTAGGGGTGACCGTGTATTGTAGGCAATGGCACCCCATACCATCACACCAGCTGTGGGAGCGATGTGTCGCTGTACAGCAAAGGCAGGATTGAAGCGTTCACCACGGGCTCTCCACACACGAGCACGATTATCATCACTGCCGAGATTGAATCTGGATTCGTCGCTAAAGACGACCTGGTTCCATTCCGCTGCAGTCCAGTTTCCTCGTGCGCGGCAAAACTCCAAACGGAGGCGTCGATGGGTGGGAGTCAAGGGCAGCACACGTAATGGGCGCCGCGATACCAACTGTCCTTCCGCCACGCACCTTCGTATGGTTCGAGAAGACACAGAGGGCCCCTAGTGAAGGTGCTACCTGTGTCTGGATGGCGGCCGATGAAGCAGTTGGCTGTACGCGTGCATTTCTTACGATGTGGCGGTCTTCTCGACGACTGGTCTGTTGAGGGCGTCCTGAGCCTGGTCTTCGTGTACATGACATCTCTCGGGTCCACTGGTCCCAACACCTCCTCACAACACAATCAGAGCGGCCTAATTGACGAGCTACTCGCCTAGCTGACCACCCAGCTTCGATCATCCCGACGATTCTCCCCCTCTCAAACTGCGACAACTGCTTATATTGTCTTCGAACACGGCGTAATGGCATGTCTATCTCAGCTCTTGCTTTGTAAATGATTCAGCACACTCCAACAAGCTTTGGTTACCTGTTTTATACTCCACAGAGTACGATGTTCAACGCCCTCTACCGGCTATACGTAATCCGCAATCACGCTGCATTTCTAATCATTTGCATATCTCCCCGACATGTACCTTCATTGCAAATTTCGTTACGATCCCGCAATTATTTCTTGGTGCGCTAATTTTTTTGTCCATGAGTGTATTTATTTATTTATTCTTGGGATACATTCCATCCCACCCCGTAAGGAAAATGTTAAGGAGAGTCTCATGGGCAGGAAATAAACACTTGTTGAGAAACTCGAGGACACTAACAGCTAGAGTATGGTATTCGGCTTATTTCTTATATCCTAATAAATTCTGATGCATGATTACCAATGTGTCTCTCTGTAAGGCCTGTAGAGTAAAATGGACGTGTTAAGGTGGCTGTTTACTAACCCTATTGAATTAGCTCACCTTCGTGTTAGCCTATCAAGAAAACTTGTCTAATACTGACAGATCTATAGATACTGATAAACCGATAAAAATGGTATATTCACAGAGCGTGAACTTTTCTACACCATCAACAGGATTCATTTTATAAATTTCCAAATTTCGACATGGACGTTGGGGCCTTGACTTTCGCCATATGGCGTTCGTTTCTGCTGCTTTGTTTGTCCTACAGCAATACGTATCTGTGCTACTCCGTGCGAGTAGGGATGCGACATCGATGTTTTGATAACAACATCGATGTTTTAAACATCGATTTATAGAAGCCGATGTTTTTTTAACATCGATGTTTTGTGCTCGATGTTTTACGTTGTGTCGATGTTTTTTTTAATGAAAAATTACCATAATAAAAAAAATTACCACGTAGCATAATTTTCCCACTCAGTCAAAGTAAGTCTGAATTCTGAAAAGGACAAATAAAATACGGGGAACGATTCCTTAGCAAACAGACAAATGGCAATCCACAACCAATGAACCAATCTGAGAGCTTGGAATGTTCGTGACACTCCAGAACATTCCATGGGGTTTTATTTTACAAATAGCATATACACGAGAGCAGCCATTTAAGTTTTTGTTTTGTTCTGGTTTTATATAAGTTGACGTTAATTTTATTAGTAAGATGCCTCTCAAAATTACCGTTTGGAAATATTTTTTCAAAACCTCTGACAAATTGGCGAAATGCAATATTTGCCTTAAGTCCCTCAAAACTTCTGGCAATACCACGAATTTATCTAGACATTTGAAATTAAAATATGGCGATATTTACAACGAGAATTTTGAAGTGATCAAGGTAGCTCAAGGCAAAACCAACCAAGTTTTTGTCATTTGTGTCAGCCCAATCAGAGAGTAAAATTAAATCCCCCCCACCCATGACTAACCGAAGTAACATTAATGTTAAAGATTACTAAACCAGTTTTAAAAAATAGATGTTTAAAAACATCGATGGTTTTTGGGCGATGTTTTATTAGCATCGATGTTTTAATATTGAATATCGATGTTTCAAAACATCGATGTTTAATTTTCGATGTCACATCCATACGTGCGAGGTGGGATTGCATTGCGCCCGAAAAACGATAGAATCATCAGGTACTACGGATTTTGGATGCCTCACGGTGGGACGACGTACTACTTATGACTTATAAATTTCGTCCACCAAAGGAATTGATGGGCGTTTAAACACACTATACCAGATTTTTTTCCCAAAATAATTTTATTTTAAAATACAGTGTCCGGGCAATAGGTATCCAAAAGTCATGATTTATTTTTTGACGGAACTACCCATTAGAATTTTTAAGAAAATTATTTAAATAGAAAGAATATCTCATCAAGTTTTTATATAAATCATAGATTCCGATCATAGTATCATAAATTTCGATGTGTGCAACTTTTGTAGCACGGCAAACATCTGAATAGTAATCCAGTTCTCTCCAAGTGTTTCGTAGCGTATCAGGAGTTATTAGACGAATTGCTTGAATGATACGCTTCTTCAACTCATCCACAGTTTCCATCTTTTTGTTTATACACAACGTATTTAATGTATCCCTAAGCAAAAAACGTCTAATAATGCCTGGTATGCTACGAAACACTTGGAGAGAACTGGATTACCAATCAGATATTAGTCGTACTACAAAAGGTGCACACATCGAAATCTATGATACTATGATAGAAATCTATGATTGATATTAAAACTTGGTGAGATGTTCTTTCTATTTAAATACATTTTTTTAAAGTCTAATGGGTACTTCCGTAAAAATAGGTCATTACTTTTGGATACCTTTAGCCCGGACACCCTGTATTATTTGCATTTTTTTTAAAAATGCCTCGAGATATAAAACGCCTTTCTCTATTACGGAGTACAATTTTTAAAAAATCTTTTAATCCAAGTTGGTAATCCTTCGACACATTTTCTCCTTATGTTAACATTCAACTGAGCGATTCCAACAGGATTAGTACACAGCAGCCTTAAAACCCTTTGAGGGGCGCCGTTTGCGCAGTGCAAACGCCTAAATCTAATCCTTTTTCTCCCTTGCATTCAATGTATTCCAGTCACATGAACAGAAAAATGGTTAGTACTGCCATCTGTTATCAGTTTAAAGAAGTAAAATCATTTTACAAGTTTTGATTGAAAAAAATTATCAAGTTTTTTTCGGTTAAAAAAATCGGTAAAAATATCTGCACCGTACAAACTTTGCAGGTTTTTGCCCCTGAAAGGGTTAATGTTTGAAGATAACCAACTAAATGATTCCTATAACTTCAACCAAGCGAGAAAATGTTATTTTCACCTCACACCCCGTAAACCATTATAATGTGAGCTTTCATGAGGCAACAGAATCAGCTGAATGCATTCGTACCAGAGACTGTATAATAAAGTTATCTTCATTAAATTTATCATGATCAGCTTTAAGAAAAGTAGGCACTTAAGGAAAATTCAGTATCTGCAAATAAGTTGCAACTATTGGTTTGGCCTTCTGAGTGCACCTCATCTGAATCCGATAAACACTGTATGGGATGATATTAATCAAATAGTTAAAATTTAGTTTCCCCTGCCAACATCGAAACCACATTCGGCTCCAACTCTATCTCAGGAAGGGAAGGCGGTTGCTGCTGATTTATGAGAAGATGGAGGAATGCCAAGGATGGCTGATTTAGGTCAGGCCGATCAAACGGAAGTTGGCAATACTTTTAAAGGATATTTGAGAGCAACATCTAAAGTTCTTTAGTTGTTCTTGCTGAAATATTGCTCATAAATTCATAAATTCATAAAGTTCTTGCTCATAAATTCATAAATTCTTCTTTATTGTAAGTATCTATTTTTGAATTTGAGGGTCTGGGCACATTAAAGGAGATATATGAACCATCCCCCAAAAAAAATTAAATGATTTTTTTCTTTCATAAAATATCATTTAGAATAGCATTGAATAGTTTTTTCATAAAAATTTTCAACTGGACGGATTTCTGGATATGACAAATAAAATGCATAATTTCTCCCTCGACCTACAGTGTAAACATAGCATGAAATTGAATATATCTGTAGATACGTGAACATGATTTCTATACAATATTTGACTTCAAAAGCACTATCTCTGCATGCCTTGTACTTTAAATATTAAAGCGAATCGGAACGAAAAAGTTATACTAAACTTATAAATTGTAAGTGATATCTATAATTAAAAAATGAACTGGTTAATATAGTTTACTCATATACTATTTCACATCGATAACTAATTTTAAAATGCTTGGTTGTCTTCTAAGTTCCTTTCTAGGATAAGATTAGAGAACCTGGGTTAATTCTCTGAATTTTTACTTTAATGGAGCGATATTTTACATTATGCCGTAAGGAAACTAATATTCTTTATATTCTGAAAAAATGCGAATGTTTGTATATTAAATGTATTAGATTTCGATGTAATTCCAGTGCCTCTTTCAACACAGAGAATTTCTAACAATACTAAAGACTATCTGGGTCAAAAATACCATCATTAGAATGTATATTTAACATGTAGTATCCAAAAATAATTCGAGAATAAAAGATTCATTAATATAAGATCCATTAAAATTGAATAGAATAAAGTTAAACCCTTGTCATGCGAGGGATAAATATTACAGTAACATAAACGGTGACTTGTCTAGAGAAAACTTAAAAACATAAAAAACAGATTCCTTTACATGAGGCATGCTAATGTTTATGACGTCTCCTGCGATTAATTTGATAATACAGGGTGTCCGTGCTAAAGGTATCAAAAAGTCATGACTTATTTTTACGGAACTACCCATTAGAATTAAGAAATATATTTAAATAGAAAGAACATCCCCCCAAGTTTTAATATCAATCACAGATTTCTATAATAGTAACACAGATTTCGATGTGTGCACCTTTTGTAGCAGGACAAACGTCTAAATGGTAATCCAGTTTATAGAGATTCTAAACTCACTTCTACCCAGACTTGGGTGTATATAATTTGAAGTGGCACTCTATTTGAATTTTATACAAACGCAGTTTATACATGAAACAATGTTTATTGAATTCGTTGCACATATAATTGGCTTTTACAGCAATAAGCATACGTACACTTGTACGGAATATAAATACAGCTTTCAAGAACAATATATTTTCTATACTCACGAACAGTAAGTCAAACCAGCAGTACTGCCACGTAAACTTCTGGCCCGCTAAGCACTAGCGCAGGATAACACCTTTTCAACCTTAACAACCTCCCCCTTTTTTTTAATGACGCTGCGTGGTATTTATACTAAGAGCGTATGCCGAAATTAGCATATCTAAAGCTGCTTCTTTAATTCACTCAAAAGTTCGATTCTTGTGAATCGAATCTTGTGTATACCTTGCAAGTTCTCTATAAGTGTTTTGTAACATATCAGGAGTTATTACACGAATTGCTTGAATGATACGCTTCTTCAACTTATCCACAGTTTAAATATTTTTATGTATACACACCGGATTTAATGAATCCCCAAGCAAAAAAGTCTAATAATGCCTTATATGCTACGAAACACTTGGAGAGAACTGGATTCCCATTTAGATGTGAGTCGTGCTACAAAAGGTGCACACATCGAAATCTATGATACTACTAGCTGAAAATCCACACTTTGCAACAGAGTACATTCAAATTAAATACAAAGGGTCAATGTATGCAATTAATGCCAAAAAAAAAATTATATATATATAATAAATACGACGATCAATATATACAATTGATGTAGAAAAAAATATATGTATTTATAAAAAAAATCGTAAGGGATATTTTTATAGACAAAATAATGTCGAATCGTCTGCCGCATTAGCAAGAAAAAAGTATTTTTTTGTCTATTTAGTTGTTATGCTTGTGACGATAAATTTATTTAAAGTACCAGAAAAAGAAATCACGTGATCGGCATTTAATAAATTAAATTCTAAAAATTAATCTTTAAAAATTCACCAAAAATCAGAAAATAAGATTCGAAAAATATTTCATTTTAAAGGAATTTTTATAATTTTTCTCGTGATATAAATTTTATAACCCCCAAATTCTTGTTTTAAATGCAAACTTAAAAAAAAAGTTACTAAAACAGCTTAAAAATTTAATTTTAAAAAATCTAAGAAGAATTTTTCAAAAATCTCTCTTAGTACACCCCTACACCATAAGAAGAATCGCCATGCAAAATTTCAACCCTTTAGGTCCAGCGGTTTGGTCTGTGCGTTGTATGTCAGTGAGTCAGTTACAGAACTGTTTAATAATTATATAGATTATAGAAATCTACTTCAGCTGTTCCTTCTCACAGGTATCACAGGTAATTGCTGCTTGAAGCGATCACAAGCCCTGACATTCCCATGTCCATGATACCCCTGAGTGCCCTAGAGGTAAATCTGTGGCAATGCTACGGCTTTTTTTCTGGCCATGATTGCCTTCGCAAGCATCTCCACAGAATTAACTTGGCTCCCGACCCTCTTTGACTCCTGTGTAATAACCAGGAAGAAATGGGCATGCTTCACCTTGCTTCTTGCCCTGCTCTACCTCCCGTTTCTGTATGGGAGCGCTATTGGATTGCCAGACATAAGTTGATTGATTAACCGATTTCATTTTTCTATCTTGTTCTTTATTTTTGTCTTTTTGATATCTGTTGTCCTGTAATACTCGAAATGGCCAGGGAGTTTTTTTAATTTCCTTAATTAAAAAGACGTTCCCTATTTATTTTTAACGTTATATAGTTCCCTTCTAAGATCAAGATACATAAAAAACATACTATTACCATTGGAATAATTAAAATTAAAAAATAAATAAAAATTATAGAAATCTATGATTGATATTAAAACTTCGTGAGATGTTCTTTCTATTTAAATATTTTTTTTTTAATTCTAATGGGTAGTTTCGTGAAAATCCGACTTTTGAATACCTTTAGCCCAGACACCCTGTATTTGTTTTTCTGGGCAACTTTTATATTTTTTTATGCACCCTATTATCAATAAATTTTTAACATTTTATACAGTAATTTTATCCAATGCGAAGCACATAATTAGTTATAAATCTCACACCGACATATGCAAGGGCTAAATAAGACGTTACATATTTATTTTTTAACGTTATATAGTTCCCTTCTAAGATCAAGATACATAAAAAACATACTATCTCACATCAGAAATATGTAAACCTAACTAAGATTATTCTAAATCCGGAAATTATTTTACCCCGAGACTTTCGCACGAAATGAATGTGGCAGAATTTAAAAAAAACCATACATAATGTTTGCGAGCACTCCATTTCCCTAGATTTCTCTAGCAAGATCCAGCGATAGAAAAACGCAGGAATACAAGTATCGCTATTTCCTGTCAGGGGAAAAAGAAATATAACATTACATTGGCTTTTAATGATGCTTCTTTGTTCATGGCTAAAAAGGCAGAAAATGTATTTGTTTGAGCGTTTGTTTATAGACAATTAGAAGAGAACAAATATGAGATTGGGCGATATTCGAAGATCGTTGTTGTTGTTTTTTAGTTGTTGTTTGTTTGTTAGGCTGGGTTTTTTTTGGTAAACTCTCAGACATTACTTTCTGTGTTCGCATAATTTATTGAAACATGATTCTACGGCTGCAATGCATTAGGGGCAAATAAAGGCTATCGGTACTTACACTGTACCATTCATTTCCTCATAAGCCAATTGCCAGTTAGCAAAATTGCATTTCTGAATAACGAAATTATACACTATTGTTTTTAGGGATGCGACATCGATAACAAAACATCGATGTTTTAAACATCGATATGCAATATTAAAACATCGATGTTTTGAAACATCGATATGCAATATTAAAACATCGATGTTTTGAAACATCGATATGCAATATTAAAACATCGATGCTAATAAAACATCGCCCAAAAACCATCGATGTTTTTAAACATCGATGATTTAGAACATCCATTTTTTAAAACTGGTTTAGTAACCTCTAACATTAATGTTACTTTGGTTAGTCGTGGGGGGGGGGGTTAATTTTACTCTCTGATTGTGCTGACACAAATGACAAAAACTTGGTTGATTTTGCCTTGGGCTACATTGATGACTCAAAATTCTCGTTGTAAATATCGCCCTGTTTTGTCTTCAGATATCCAGATAAATTCGTGGTATTGCCAGAATTTTTGAGGGACTTAAGGCAAATATTTCATTTCACTAATTTGTCAGAGGTTTTGTAAAAATATTTCTAAACGGTACTTTTAGGGGGCATCTTACTAATAATATTAATGTCAACTTATATAAAACCAGAACAAAGCAAAAACTATTTATAAAATAAAACCCCATCGAAGGTTCTGGAGTGTCAAAAACATTCCAAGCACTCTGATTGGTTCATTGGTTGTTGATTGCTATTTGTCTGTTTACTAAGGAATCGTTCCCCCTTTTGTATTCGTCCTTTTCAGTCTTCAGACTTACATTTACTGAGTGTGCAAATTATGCTACGTGGTAAATTTTTTTATTATGGTAATTTTTCATTAAAAAATATCGAGACAACGTAAAACATCGAGCACAAAACATCGATGTTAAAAAAACATCGGCTTCAATAAATCGATGTTTAGGACATCGATGTCGCATCCCTAATTGTTTTTACCTTCTCAGATCCCTTATCTGAGTCCAATAAACCGTGCATGATTCAAACAGATTGCGCGTATAGGGGAAAGTACCCAGATACCTGTATTTGCACATTATTTCACAAGTCTATTGTTCGAAACAATTTGAGTAAAAAGAAAATAGCTTAATTACTTGTTTATGTTACAGTTTCTCGAAGACTCCGTATCTAAAGTGGTTTCGAAGGTTAGCAGTGCTGCTAACATGTAACAAAAGTCAGCAAATTTCTTGTCTATATTCATTTAGCTTGTATAAATTCCTACAGTTTTACCTGATTTTTATTGTTTACTGACTCCAAAAATGCCCTTCATATTCAGAATATTTGAATATGTGCTCCATATGAATATACTTCTTCATATTAGTGGATGATGCATGGTGTTTCTCTTTATGTACATATCTCTGTGCATCAAATCACGACATCTTTGTGCTCATTAATGGCAGACAGACATGTTGAACAAAAATAGGTGCAATTGTCCTAAAAGTGTTGCGCGTTATACACGTGGGGTACGACCGACCTGTTAGCTATTACTGATATATCTGAAAGGCCATTTGTTATACAAGCTTAAATAGTTTCGCTAGTCGTTTAAATAGTTGTTTTATTTTACACTGACTGTTGATGTCAGTGATTGCTTATAAGGGAAGATAAATTGTTAATTGCAATTATTTACAACACATATTAAACTGCTTTGATCATTTAAGAACTGTAAAGGCTAGAGTATACTTATTTCTGAAATGAAATTACATCAGGAATCCAGGATAAATACCAATAGAGAGTTTCATTAAGCATTCAGTCTCGTTGACTTCAGAAAAGAATTCGTTAACGCATTCATGTGTTCTGCAGGGAAATATGTCCATACAAACTCTGTAAGGAATGCCATTAAACATGAGATTCTTCCTTAGCCGTAAAGGTAGAGTTATTGGCTAATTAACCTGTTTACAAATCTCAAGTTCTGACTACGAAATGCGGCCCTGATAGCTGATCGAGTTACGCTCACCGTTGGGGGGACCAATTGTAGAAATCCAGGCAAACATAAGCGAACACTAATGACAGGAGGTTATTCGCTTTTATTGAAAGAGGTATAACTGACATTTTATGGAAATATACTAAGAAAGACAGGAAGAAAAGATGAAAGGTATTCAAAACCAAAGATCGCCAAGGCAACATAACTGGATAATACCCCATCTGAAAATTGGAAGACGCGTAGTTCAAAACTTTAATGCGGCACTCAGAAAACTTTTGTTAATTTCCAAAATACCCCTAATTTTTCTGTAGAATTTCATATCTAAAACAGATATATCCTGAGCTTTAAAGTATGCATTGGAGGACCATTATTTTTTGTGTAATCTGTTTATCATAACAGAAAATAAAATACTATATCAAATGGTCTGAAAGAATGATATCATTGCTGTATATACTAGCCTTATTTCAGAGAAAAGGTTAAACGGTTATTTAATTTTTATTCTTATTTCGATTATATTTTGTTAAAGGCATAAAACAGGATTCAAATAAAACCTCTGAATTAGATTATAGAAAATTAAGTCTACAACATTCATATACAAACACCAACTAAAATTGGTGGGCACCAATGAAAATTCCTCATAGATTAAGCATACAAATACATATATTAAAGCCTAATTATCGTTGCTTACCTCTTTTGTATGTATATATGTATGTATGTGTTATGTATATATGTATCTATCTATCTATCTATCTATCTGCCTGCCTAGATAGTTATTAGGGGGCATCTTACTAATAATATTAATGTCAACTTATATAAAACCAGAACAAAGCAAAAACTATTTATAAAATAAAACCCCATCGAAGGTTCTGGAGTGTCAAAAACATTCCAAGCACTCTGATTGGTTCATTGGTTGTTGATTGCTATTTGTCTGTTTACTAAGGAATCGTTCCCCCTTTTGTATTCGTCCTTTTCAGTCTTCAGACTTACATTTACTGAGTGTGCAAATTATGCTACGTGGTAAATTTTTTTATTATGGTAATTTTTCATTAAAAAATATCGAGACAACGTAAAACATCGAGCACAAAACATCGATGTTAAAAAAACATCGGCTTCAATAAATCGATGTTTAGGACATCGATGTCGCATCCCTAATTGTTTTTACCTTCTCAGATCCCTTATCTGAGTCCAATAAACCGTGCATGATTCAAACAGATTGCGCGTATAGGGGAAAGTACCCAGATACCTGTATTTGCACATTATTTCACAAGTCTATTGTTCGAAACAATTTGAGTAAAAAGAAAATAGCTTAATTACTTGTTTATGTTACAGTTTCTCGAAGACTCCGTATCTAAAGTGGTTTCGAAGGTTAGCAGTGCTGCTAACATGTAACAAAAGTCAGCAAATTTCTTGTCTATATTCATTTAGCTTGTATAAATTCCTACAGTTTTACCTGATTTTTATTGTTTACTGACTCCAAAAATGCCCTTCATATTCAGAATATTTGAATATGTGCTCCATATGAATATACTTCTTCATATTAGTGGATGATGCATGGTGTTTCTCTTTATGTACATATCTCTGTGCATCAAATCACGACATCTTTGTGCTCATTAATGGCAGACAGACATGTTGAACAAAAATAGGTGCAATTGTCCTAAAAGTGTTGCGCGTTATACACGTGGGGTACGACCGACCTGTTAGCTATTACTGATATATCTGAAAGGCCATTTGTTATACAAGCTTAAATAGTTTCGCTAGTCGTTTAAATAGTTGTTTTATTTTACACTGACTGTTGATGTCAGTGATTGCTTATAAGGGAAGATAAATTGTTAATTGCAATTATTTACAACACATATTAAACTGCTTTGATCATTTAAGAACTGTAAAGGCTAGAGTATACTTATTTCTGAAATGAAATTACATCAGGAATCCAGGATAAATACCAATAGAGAGTTTCATTAAGCATTCAGTCTCGTTGACTTCAGAAAAGAATTCGTTAACGCATTCATGTGTTCTGCAGGGAAATATGTCCATACAAACTCTGTAAGGAATGCCATTAAACATGAGATTCTTCCTTAGCCGTAAAGGTAGAGTTATTGGCTAATTAACCTGTTTACAAATCTCAAGTTCTGACTACGAAATGCGGCCCTGATAGCTGATCGAGTTACGCTCACCGTTGGGGGGACCAATTGTAGAAATCCAGGCAAACATAAGCGAACACTAATGACAGGAGGTTATTCGCTTTTATTGAAAGAGGTATAACTGACATTTTATGGAAATATACTAAGAAAGACAGGAAGAAAAGATGAAAGGTATTCAAAACCAAAGATCGCCAAGGCAACATAACTGGATAATACCCCATCTGAAAATTGGAAGACGCGTAGTTCAAAACTTTAATGCGGCACTCAGAAAACTTTTGTTAATTTCCAAAATACCCCTAATTTTTCTGTAGAATTTCATATCTAAAACAGATATATCCTGAGCTTTAAAGTATGCATTGGAGGACCATTATTTTTTGTGTAATCTGTTTATCATAACAGAAAATAAAATACTATATCAAATGGTCTGAAAGAATGATATCATTGCTGTATATACTAGCCTTATTTCAGAGAAAAGGTTAAACGGTTATTTAATTTTTATTCTTATTTCGATTATATTTTGTTAAAGGCATAAAACAGGATTCAAATAAAACCTCTGAATTAGATTATAGAAAATTAAGTCTACAACATTCATATACAAACACCAACTAAAATTGGTGGGCACCAATGAAAATTCCTCATAGATTAAGCATACAAATACATATATTAAAGCCTAATTATCGTTGCTTACCTCTTTTGTATGTATATATGTATGTATGTGTTATGTATATATGTATCTATCTATCTATCTATCTATCTATCTATCTGCCTGCCTCCTGCTTGCCTGCGTGCGGGCGTGCGCGTGTGTGTGTGTGTGTGTGTGTGTCAGTGTCAGTCAGTCAGTCAGTCAGTCAAAATTTTGACGCATTTTGGTACTTTTCTGTTTCACTGTTTACTGCTTGACCAAGCGATACAGACTGGGTTTGTCGCGCTGCCAAAATTATAACTCGCGACGACCGATGATTTTAGCGTCTGAAATTTTGCTTTCCGGAGGATAGTTATGGAGGAACGTAATCCTACGTAAACTGTTTAAATGTTATATGAATATTGTCCTAAGTTTTTTCAAAACAAGAAAACCACAAGGAAAGAATTGGGGTTAAAAGTAAATTAAGGAATAGCAAAATTTCTTTGAGTTGCTGATACCCACTTTTCCTTTAATCATATTGTTCAGTTCAGATATTTTTGATACAGAATTATAATAAAGCTCATGCAAGGTTAATCAGACAGGAATCACGTTTTCCTTTTTGCTGGACGTTTCCATTATTTGTAGTCCTGGAAACAAATTGCAGTGTTGCATTTTTGACTTACGCCGTTCATTTCGTTATCGACCTAAAATGTAATAGTGATTGTCTCTCAGATTCGATACTTTTGCGAGGAGAGAAGAGGGGGGGGGAATACGAGAAGCTATCTCTACATCCATTTTATCCCTTTTCCTGTCTTGGCAGATAGAGCAGCTTTCCAGGATGTAACATGATTTCCGCCATCCATTTGGGATAATGAAGGCGTGATTATCAAAATATGTATCTTGATATTTTCGGCCCCTATTGTGAGACGCAAAACGAATCGAATTCTTGCCGTATGTTCGAGGGAAGAAATATGACCCGGGCCTATTTTGGTGTTCAGTTTCAGATAACAGGAAATTACGAATCATTAGATGATGCGTATCTGCAGAGGTAATTTGAAAGTGATTTAGAAAATAAAATAACTTAGTTGCTTGGAAGGGGGACGGGTAAAGGTAAATTCCCTATCAGCCGATAAGTTTGAACTGTAGGATAAATTATTGAAATTTTTCGTAATGCATAACATTTTAAATACACTAACATGCAAACTAACAGAAAAAAACAGTAAAATTTCATAAGAAATGAAGAAATCATGAATAAAGAAGTGCGGTTTGCAAGAAAGTTCTCACAAGTAAGTCGTTGGATTTTTTTTAGCAGCAAAAAAAATTTAAAAGTTTTAAAAAGTTTAAAAAGTCACCGATAGATGGCGCTGACATGCGAGATATTCAGCAGATTTATGCGAATCAATCTTGCAATAAAAGGCCGTGATACACGAGTTGAGGGCCGCATTAATGTGGTGGAAACCGTTATGAATATATGGACGGGGGAATCGTCCACGACGAGTAGCAGTGCTCGCAAAGCTGGACCAGTGACTCTACTAGTGACTTTTTTTAATTTTTATTTTGCTGCCAAAAAAATCCGACTTCCTTGTGAACCCTTTCTTGCCAACTGCACTTCTTTATCATTATTTCTTCCCTTTTTTATAAATTTTTAAAGTTTTTACGAACTTTTGGCTCACCCGGTACCTACCCATACAGGCACACACGTATATATTCCTACACACATGCCTACACAGATGCACTCATGCTTATATACACATAAATACATGAAAACATACATGTAAACACGCATAAACATCCATCCAAACCATTATTATGTGTTCGTCAGTCATCCATATCATGATACAGCATTCAATTCTTATTAGAACTGACGAATTAGATAAAGTATGAACTCTATTCCAGACGTCTGGTGTTTAAAAATTTAATTATATACGGAAGTTTATCTGAACACGCACGTGCATTGCCCATACTAGCCACATGCTCATTTTTAATTATTGTAAAATATTTAGATCACCAATGTGCATGTAAAATTCAATGCATGTCGCCCGCACTCTTATCGTTTTCAAGATAAACAATTTCAACTGTTGTTATACTAAAACTAATGCAGTTATGCGAACCTGAATAACAATCCTAAAGATCAAAATAACAAGTAAATTTGTCCAATCTGGGTAATTTCAGCTTTGCTTCGTGTAACAGGGTAATATCAGTATACATTTCTTCCATTCCTAGAAAATTTTCTTAGGGAGATATTTCCGTCAGCATTTTCTTATTATTATATAGTTACTTTCATTAGACCAAAATTTACAGGAGAAAAATTTTCAGAATGTTTTATTAAAATTCATTCATTATATATCATTTATACAACTAACATGCGACATGGAACTCGACTTTTGTAATTATTTTGATTATTATACTGTTTTAACTCTAAAAAAATACTATTTTCTTATTTCCCAATTTCGAAACAACATTAATTCGGTTCCATGCACATTTATAAGTGTATTAATTTTATTTTGTAAATCTTAAATTTTCTATGTCCTGAAAATCATTCCTGTGGTTTTTCGTACCGGTTTTCCTGGAAGAAAGGAATGTGCCTCGCGTATGCAATTAAGTGTGACCTGTAACAATACGGATAGTACACAAGGTCATTTGCACAAGAAGGGAGAATTACTTGCAACCCTCTCGGTTATTTGGGGGACATAGTTCCTCCATAGCAACGTCCCAGCAACCATCTTTTAACCAATCATATGTTTGAAAGGTAAATTGCTCTAGAACATTTTCTGACCTCTGCAATTTTCGGTGCTGGGAAGTTTTAACGGTTTTTTGAGGCAGTTGAAGAAAAAGCCGCGACGGTGACATAGCTCGAGGTTGTCCACGCTTCAGCCCCAGTCGTCATTTTTGTATGCTGAGATATCTCGAGATTTCTGGTCTGCTTTTGTACCAAGTTTAGTAATACAATGAGAGATAATCATCAGTCTACAATGAGGGTGATGGTAAGTAAAAAAAAGTTTAATATATTTAATCAGGCGAGAGCACAGAATAATTAATATATGCAACTAGGTTTTATTATTTGTTCGAATACTTTCCTAATGTATGTAGATAATTATTATGTTGTCTCTGTGCAAATTGTAAGTAACTATAAAAATAATTTTAAATAAGAAGAGAAATTAAATGCTAATATTATTTATTAAAATTGAGTTTGTTTTTCTAATTACCTCACACATGTGTAAGAATGTGTTTTCTCCAATTAACAATTTTAAAAGTGCCACTATACGATCATCTATTTTATTACCTGTTTAATTTCACATAATATAACATTAAAATTCATGTAACATTAAAATTTACTGCTTCAGAATAGGTTCTTTAAAATTACGTAACCGAACCTAACGGCCTTCTCTATAAGGTTGGGTCAAAAGCAAAGGGAGTAAATCAAATTTTGGCAAAATTGGGCAAGGCAATGTTTAGTTATATCAAATGTATTCTTCAGCTTATGGCAAAGGGAAGTCAGTCTTTGTCCATCTGCAGGGACCATAAAAGGCAGCAGTTATAATTTAATATGTATGTTTGAAATGTGTATTTTTAAAATATTTATAATGTATACTAGAAGGTAACCCGTCATTTTGACGTCATAATACTAATAATGACGTCATAATGGAAAAAGTATATGAAAGTTAAAAAATATCCCGAATTATTTAACAATATTACATTTAATCAACACCTTGTAAAAGCAAATCCTTTCATTATTTTTTATTTATTTAGTTTTCCAAGCGTTTGGAGTAGTAGACTGCCATACAACCCGTCATTTTGACGTCATAATACTAATAATGACGTCATAATGGAAAAAAGTATATGAAAGTTAAAAAATATCCCGAATTATCTAACAATATATTGCATTCAATCGACACCTTGTAAAAGCAAACCCTTTCATTAGTTTTTATTTATTTAGTTTTTCATCCGATTGGAGTAGTAGACTGCCATCCAGTTTTTCACAGCTCACTACGCGATATGAATACTTGAGCTACTTGATTCATTCAAATTCAAGTTTGTGTACTTTCAGAATTCATCGCAAAAGTAAACAGATTTTTAAAAACTGTTAAATATACAGCTAAAAGCATCCAATTTTTTTAGTTCTGAATGTTTTATAGAAAAATAGGCTGAACAAACGTGATTTGATGGAGAAGATATTGGTTTTTAGGTAAGAAAAAATTCTGATCCACATCTGAAATTGAAATTAAGCCTAACCGGCTGTTTGTTTACTGAGGGCTTCAACTGAAAGATGAGTACAGCCCGGAAGTGTTATACAGAGACAACGGCTATTATATATATAATGTTTAACCCTTTGAGGGGCGCCGTTTGCACAGTGCAAACGCCTAAATCTAGTCTTTTCTTCACTTGCATTCAATGTATTCCAGCTAAATGAGCGGAAAAATGGTTAGTACTGCCATCTGTTAACAGTTTAAAGAAGTAAAAATATTTGCAATCTTTAATTGGAAATTTTTTCAAGAGTATTTAGGTTAGAAAATTGAGAAAAAAAATCTGCATCGTGCCCCTGAAAGGGTTAAAGAAGAAGTTTTTCCTTCGTAGGTTTTTGGTTTAACAGCCTAAAACTTCATCAAGAAATCAAAATGCGCATTCCTGAGTGCAATTAAGCGGAAAAAAACAGTTTCTAGATCCAGGTAGAATACACAATTTAAGATTTCGAGTCCAATTATCTCAAATGACTTTTTTAATTACTTCACTTTTCCTTTATCACACCCATATACTGAATATCTTTTCAATAAATCTTTTTAATAAAGTTTTCTGCGCAACCTTGACTTTGAACTGCTCTTACTTGTTGCTTAAGGGGTCTGAGACACATTTTAAATTCTTTTTGCATTTATTGAGTTAAAACTTTTTTTGTGATGGTTAACCATATAATTTATAAACAAAATCACATCATAAAACTTCTCATAAATTTTTTTAAAAATTTTAAAATTTGAAATATTAAAAAGTGGGATAATTTTAAATATAGTTATAACTCGAAATATTATTTGTTGAATTGCAATTTTTTTTCATTTAATTAAACATTAATGTATAAGTTGTAATTATTATTCAGCTT
Source organism: Dolomedes plantarius (assembly GCA_907164885.2). Classification (NCBI taxonomy): domain Eukaryota; kingdom Metazoa; phylum Arthropoda; class Arachnida; order Araneae; family Dolomedidae; genus Dolomedes; species Dolomedes plantarius. The sequence continues at coordinate 174,409,582 of OU015495.1, read as the reverse complement.
TTTGTAAATATTAATTTTTTTGTAATTTAAAAAAAATTTAGAGTAAGAATTTTTTTTTAAATTATGTAACTTAATATTAAAAAATTATATTTTTAAAAGTAAATATTTCTTTTTCAAATTTGATGAACCAAAATTAAAGTAAAATAATTGAAAAATACATGTTCCAAGTTTGAACGATTTATCTTTAGCAGTTCTTCACTTATAACAATTTAAAGTCCAGAAATGGTGAAAAAACCCATCATGCCGTAAAACGTATTTACAGGTTTAAACAAAAATTGGATGCTATTGGAATATTGCAAAAAATAATAATAATAATAATAATATCTCCTGTTCTAATTAAGACAGAAACATGATTTAAACATCATTTTAAGTGGAAACGAACACAGGATATTTTAATGCAATAACAAATTTTTCGAAAATTTGAAGAATTTTGTTTCCTGGACACCCTTAATGCTTATATTTCGTAGAGCACCTTCTACATAAAATATATATATTACTGGAAAAAATCCTTCAAGTAATCTAATACCTTGTTTATTTTATTACCTTACAAATGCTGTATCATGCATCCTTCGTATATCCGCACCAAACTAAACTTCAAATTTTTACTGTTGTTATTTATATTTCACATTTAATCCTCAGTAACGCGTCAGTGTATCTCTCTTTTATATAAACCTATTTTTGCAATTACGTTTTATCTTTGAAAAGTTTTATTTTAGATTACATATTTCCTACTCTATTTTGAACAAAAGGGTATTATTTGAAACGGATTCTTCCTTGTTATACTGAACTAACACAAGATAAATTTTTCATGCCAAACACCAATCAATGATAAAAATGTTTTTTTTTAAAAATCATTTTTATCATTGAAGAATTTTTAAAAACTATTTTCGGGTTTTGCACAGTTTTATTAAGTGACATCCCAATTCTAATTTGTTGCAACACTTTGTTACCTGCGTTCACAAAAAAAAATCATACTCGGTACAATTTCATGATTAAAATAGCTTCGGTAAAACAAAATATATGCATTTTAAACATGCTCTCTTTTTTTTTTACTCCAGTTACTTAATAATAAATACATATTCTCAAAACTGAAAGCAGCAATTAATCTCTATTAGGAGACTTATATCAAAACGAAAACGATGGAACTTCCTTCCAAAGAATCGACATGTGAAAAATGCCTTGGAAAATATGAAATATGAAACCGAACAATTTCATCGCAAACGCTTGTGGCTGCAACTTTATGTTGGCCCCTACGGCGCAAACATACATAAAAGAATCCCTTTTCCTAGAGACAAAAGGGATGCATACGACAAGCGTCAACTTATGTTCCTCACCTAATAGAATATTTTTCTAGCTAAATAAAAGGGAAGAATATACGAAACCAAACTTCTGTTCGATATCGAGAATATAATAGAAATTTAGTGCATTCGGAATAGGAAAGTTTCCTTTAATAGAAAAGAAAGGTAAAATTCGATGGTTTTGATTAAGAAAGCTACAGAATGTAATATTTCTGTCCTTTATTCGTCTCCTTTTACCCAGGAATACAGGGTGTCCGGGCTAAAAGTGTCCAAAAGTTATGGCTTATTTTTACGGGACAATCCATTGGAATTTTAAAAACAATTTTTTAAATAGAAAGAATATCTCACTAAGTTTTAATATTAATCATAGTTTTCGATCATAGCATCATAGGTTTCGATGTGTGCACCTTTTGAAGCACGACCAATGTCTAAATGGTAATCCAGTTTTCTCCAAGTGTTTCGTAGAATATCAGGAGTTATTACACGAATTGCTTGAATAATAAGCTTCTTCAACTCATCCACAGTTTCAATTTTTTGTTTAAACACAACGGATTTAATGAATCTTCAAGCAAAATAGTCTAATAACTCCTGATATGCTACGAAACACTTGGAGAGAACTAGATTACCATTTAGACGTTAGTCGTGCTACAAAAGGTGCACACATCGAAATCTATGATACTATGATAGAAATCTATGACTGATATTAACCCTTACTTTCGCTCATCGGTCTAGGAGACCGCTGTTGCACCTGTTCTGAAGGGTGGGGTGGTGGTGGGAGTGATCAGACTGTTGAGGGTTTGTGAGTTCTTCAGTCGAGTCCTGACCTTCAAGTACAACACATCGGAGATTTTCTCCCGCTCGCATTTTGTCGGTAAATTTAATCTTTGTAAAAACATAGTCTGCCTTATGGACCGATGAGCCTTGAACTGATTTAAATTTTTGCCGGTCTGTATGACCGACAACCCTTGAACCGTTTTAATTATCTGTCAGTCGGTATGCATTCTATTTCTAAGATCTTGGTTTTATTGTTGTAGCTAGCATGGCTGGAAGAATTCCTCCTGTTTCACAACGAACCAGACATTTTGTCTCTCTCGCACTATCGCAGATTGAGGAATCGGATTCTGAAATTTTTGTTGAACAACCTACTTTTTATTTACCCTTTTCAAGAATGAGAGGTGGCAGTAGTTTTGCATTAATGACTTATAAATGCAAAAACTTATAAAAATAGGAAGATATCCTAATTTTATAGAGTGGCGGTCTGTGAGACTGATGAGCTGGGAACAGTATAAAGGCAGATGAGCTGACGTAAAGGGTTGAGTATTATAGATTAAAGAGTATTATATTTAAAGAGTGAGATGTTCTATCTATTTAAATATTTTTTTTAAAATTCTAATGGGTAGTTCCGTAAAAATACGTCATGACTTTTGGATACCTTTAGCCCGGACACCCTGTATATATTTGATAATAGCGGCCTACAAACGCCCGCACACGGAGTGTCCGTATGTAAGAAGTGAGAAAAAAGGGGGTATTAAACTAAAAAATATTAATAGGGCCGACTTAAAATAAATATTAAGTAGAATTAATTACTCTCACGCCAGACAGATTTCGCCACAGATCGATGCACTCGATCCTGAGGATGAATCAGCTACTGTCACGCCCACAACTTGTTTGGTCTGAAATCAAACATTTGTGCTCTAATCATCAATCGCTAGTCTCACACTAATAAAACAAAACTATTTTTTAGTGATTTCTATTGTAGTCCTCTACTGTAATACTTAACTGAATCCCATGGCTATTTTTGAACTGTATTATTGTATACTATTCTGGTGTTTGTTACTTATATCTTTCAATAAATGAATAAAATCAACAATGGAGTAAAGTATTTATTTGAATTTAAATGTAACATGTTCTTGATATATTTCCTACTTTAATATTTAAAAAAATTTTTAACTAAAATTCTAACAAGGGTGCCTTAAGTTTTTAATCTCATTCCTAAGGGTACTGCAAACATAAAAAGCTTAGAAATCCCTGATTTAGAATGTACAATTACGCAGGATAACTAAGATGGTGGTTTAATGAACTAACGATGATGAATATTTGTGTCTAGAAGCTTTAAACGTTTAATAATTGCAAATATTCGCTTTTAAAGATAGTTTCACAACCATAGGTGTGAAAAGAATTTAAGTTCTAAATAAACTTGTTTCTATTCCTATGGAGCAAAAACAAAACCTAGGCTAAGGGTTCGTTTCCTTTGACACCTTTCTTACTACGTACACATCTTTATTTTATCCCCATTATGCCTATAGAAAGGACGATGACTGCCTGTACATGTGTATCTATGTGTTTTGATTCAGCCATTATTGTAACATGACCATTTTCTCATGTTATGTTCAATGTATGCGGCATCGCCGGATGTAAATTTATAGCAACCGTGAATTTAGTGAAAAGCAGAAACACCTTCCGCTGGTAAGAAATCAAAAAAAAATTTGAGTTTTTTTTTTTTTTTTTTTGAAAGGCGAGTTTAATAATTTTATTAAGGTTTGTTGTTGTTGTTCCGTATGCCACTTGACCGACATCAACATTAGATCAAGTCCCGAAGGCTATGGGTGATGAAGATGCGACTCCTGTTTTGACTGGCACTACGAGGGTCGAAGTCCGACTTGGCCAAAGGACTAGTTCCGTAATTTCGAACCGAGACAAGTGCAGAGACCAGAACAATTGACCCCGCACTTCCAGAGGTAGTTTTGAGAACTTAGAGGACATTGCGGCTACGACAGATTTTACGTGCACCAATAGACATTAGTGTACACGGCAATGGATTTGTCAGCGACGATCATTGAACCAGTGACTTTCAGATCACTAGCCCGTTGCCCTTGCCAACTGGGCTACTGCGTCCTCATTAAGGTTTTTTTTGTATTAAGATATCACAATGCAAGGGCCTAAGTCCAAAACACTTGTATCACCTCATAAAAAGGTACCACAGACAGCCATAGTACGGTATTACAATAGCGCAAACTGTAAAGAGACAAATACTGTATACAAAGAAACTTTCACATCAAAAAGATGTTCAAACAAAAAACGTATTGGACTGTACAATATAGTTGCAGTTTATAGTTGTTTATTTGAAAGAACGTTCATTCTATAAATTTATACTGGAAAACAAGTTTTATTTCTTCAGTATACAGATCATATGCTGTATGTAAAATTTTTAATGTAGTACACAAACATCTCACTAAAAGGGGCTTATTTTACTAAGAGATGCTAATGTTTATAGATTAAAATACATTGCAATAAATTATTTTCTTAGCATTTCCTCATCGGAGGACTCAAATTGAAACAAGAGTATATCTGAACTGGGTCGGAGTATATTTGAACTTAGCTACACATAAAATGTATAACCTATATTCGAATAACGTTGTAAAATATCGGTTGTTTCCAAAAGATCTAAATTTTTAACATAGATAATGGCATTTCGAGAACAAAACACAGATTGTCCGAAATCCAAAGCATATAGAACTCCCGAAATAAGAAAATACACGTTATAACACGAGAAATTCGAAAATAAGTAAAGAACAGCTGATAGTCACGAGAAAACACTTAAGAACGGAATAAAATATCTGCGAAAGAGAAAATAACAGCTAGCGAACCATAAAGGTGTAAAAATTGAAACTGAAAAAAAACTGAAATGATAAAAGAATCATAATATTGAAGAGCAAAGTGAATAAAAATGTAGGGAAAATAAATACAAAATATTAGGCCAATAAAATATAAAGGAAGGCTAGTGAGGCAAAAAGGATGGCTAAACTCCAAATAAAACAGCCATCTCTTATCCTGGTTAATATTTATTCATAATCCAATCGTCCATGAAACGGACGCCATGATCGGTGGTTCTAACACAGAGTACTGAACACTGCTAGAAAATTACATGAGACAAACCAATGTTGAAAATTCGTCAAACATGGCCTAACGCCCTCTATACTAGAAAAACACAACTAATTTCCGATACAGCTATAAAGGAAACAGAATACTTATATATAAACAATGAAAGAAACGATGTAGTTTGGTTAATTTTAGAGGGTTATGGTCAACTTTTTCTACACAAAGGCTATTTAGACCGGGACCTACATTATTAAGTCGATTCGAAATGGCTACAAATATACATGCCAACGTTGAACTCGAATCCATAGGCAATTGAACGAATTTCAGAGTCCTAGACATTCGTCCATCGATGGCAGAAAAGACGTGGGACAACACATAGGGTGTCCTTTATGAATTTCTTAGAACTGTTGATAGTAACAATAAAAAAAATCCTCGACAGTTATCTTGAATGTAGCCCAGAAATAATCAGAAGGATGATCCGAATTCCAGTGAAGATGTACGTAAATCATAATTTATGACTTTCTTTGTAATATATCCTGTTGAACAAAACAATTGTAAGGTATACATAAGATTCGATTCACAAGAATCGAACTTTTGAGTGAATAAATTAAAGAAGCTGCTTGATATATGCTAATTTCGGCATACGAGATTGGTATAAATACCATGCAGCTTGATTAATAAAAAGTCTGTTAAGGTTGATAGATAAGCGAGTTAAGGGAGCTACGAGGTAAGCAGCTCCAGGTGTTAACCGGCGCTAGTTCTTAGGGGGGCCCAAAGTTTACTGCTGGTTTGACTCTCTGCTGGTTTGTGAGTATGGCAAAGTGTATTTTTATTGAATGCTAATATATATTCCGTACAAGTAGTACGTATGCTTATTGCTGTAAAAGCAAATTCTATATGTGCAACTAATTGAATAAACATTGTTTCATGTATAAACTGTGTTTGTATCAAATTCATTTAGAGTGCCACTTCAAATTATATACACCCAAGTGTGGGTAGAAGTGAGCTATTCTCTATACAATATTGGGTCGGATCCGACTGGGATATTACGTGGGTCGGATCCGACCCAGGGGTGTGTTTTTCCCATCCCGTACTCTCCACTCTCATTGCATGACATCGAATTGACAAGGAACTCTACCAGGCAGACTTGCAACAGGTGTTGGAGAGTTCGCAGTTATAAGTTTGCAGTGAATATGACTGACTTTGTTGAAAAACGTTATTCATGATCACTAGTCATTTCCTTTAGATTTTTAATTTTTTCATTTCGATTTTGAAGGTCAAAAATGTCAGTATACATTATTTTTTACATTTTTGTCCTCGGAAATTTGATTCGGCAACTTCTAAAACTAGGTACAAGACAAAATTACATATTATACCTAATATATACAACATTCTATGTAAATGTCAGAGAGATTTTCTTTGTTTGGCAAAATTACAATTCGTTGGACTTTTTTTCTACAAAAAGGTTTTTATTTCATGTAAAATATTATCAATAAATGTGATTATACAACAAAAATGTTTATTGTGCAATTATTTCTACCAAACGCCTCATCAAAAAAGACATCGGGTCGGATCCGACCCGACTGTACCATTTATTTCGTTTCAAACCACTGTGGCGTTAGAAGGTTAATTAAAGGGATAGTGGACCTTCAAACCTAACTTTTTTTGTTTTGAATGGATTTGCTTGAAATTTGAATATGTGATTAGTACCATAGATATGTAAAAGTGGTTAAAATTTAAAGATGAAATATTAATAATTTATGAATTGTGAATTATGGCCTAATTAAAAATATTCCAGTCACATTTCTTTTGCAGATAACATGGTAATTTTTATTTACAGGATACCTTATAGAACTAACAATGAAACGTATTGCTTATTTTTAGCATTCATTAAAAATATAAACAGAAAAAAAGTAATAATAGTGAAGACACCCTTTTTATTAAGCAAAATACCTATAAATCATCTTTTCAAGTACAAAATTTAGAAATTCTGAGCTACGAAGCATAATTTTTTTTCAAAAAGATTTATTTGATATACAGTTAAGTATATAAAACTTAAATTTCAAAGCAATACGATAATTAGAAATGCGCCTGGAGCAGTTTGAATATTCGTATGACATGAAAATTTTTATTTTGAGAAAAACGTATTTAAAGTTATTGCTATTAGTAACCACATAATATATAAATTAAATACAAATGCCTATAACTAGGAAAGTAATCACAGAAATTAAAAATTCTTTTTGCAGCACATTCCTACTCGTCCGTACTTTCACAATTCAATAACATAAAAAAAAATCGAATTTTTAAACAAATTTCACAATTTTGAAAGTCCATTGTCCCCTTAAGCCAGATTAACAAAGTATGTAATCAGTACCTGCAAAAGATCCTTAAGAACTATGATATAAACAATTGCGAAGTAAAAGCGTGCAAAAATAAAAGTACTAATTATAGAGATAACGAGGGATAAACAGTAATCATAAAATCGACATTATTAATAAAATATTAATTAGAATTACAGGAAACTGAATTAAAATGTAGCCAACATTATAAGCTTGTTAGAGTGAGCAGAAGGTGTAAATTCACTGTCAAAGAAGATTTTAAAACTGTAATACAAAGAGTACGACAGGTAAATAATGCAAATATTTATAAACTTCGATCTTTTGCAGCAATTAAAGAGCGATAAATTCTGATGGCGGCTAATCTTTTGCACATTTTAAGATACATTTAATTATGCAACAGTTAGAGGTTTATCTGTAAACCGATAGACGGATTCATTTTGCTAGAATGAAATACCTGCCATCCGCATTATGCATGTTCATTTATTTCATGCTCCAGAAAACTCGCTTTCATTTCACTATTATCAAAATAACTGTAGTAGCAATGTGTATAAATCTCGAAAGAGGATTAAGTGGAAATATGACGACGCGTATCCCGATACGATAACAAAAATCTGCACAGTTAATTGTATTGAATTCGCCTCCCCACTCTCTGAAACTCCCTCTCTCTCTCTCTCTCTCTCTGATCTTTTCGCCTGCATCATTCCCCTTTCTTGAGTAAAATTCGATATTCGTAGTTTCATTTACCCCGGGCTACATTGTGTGGAACACGAAGGATAAAAATATATTCAAAGGGGGGAGAGGGGGGGGGGGGTAACCAGACACAAAAATCGGAGAAAATATAAACCATCCACACTCGACGAAATAAATTTATTTCTGTTGGCAATCGCCTGTATACTGAACCGTGATAAATTCGGCGGATCTTTTTCCACGGAGAGGCAATTGCGCTCCAAAGGGGTACGAACCGGGGCTTTAATAAATTTATCAATTATTAAAATACAACGCCGACAGAGTGGATGCTGCTAAGCAAAAGCGATTGGTAATGAAATCTTTCGGGGTGCTTGCTTATTCGCGTGTTAATCACAGAAAACGAAAGTTATATTTTTATGCAGTTCTGATTAACCATAAGTCTTGTTAGGCGAAATGAGGGTGCAAATCGATTTGATCCGAAGTAATTTAGATGAATCGTTTACAATGCAAGGCAACCCTCTATTTGACTTAGGGCTACTCTGAAGAGGGTTTTTTTTGTACGTTTAGGGGAAATTAAGATTTTTAACAAAACATATATCCATCAGAGAAATCGATAAAATCATTGCTCAGAACTTCTAAAAATATAAGGCTTGAGAAAATGTTCGGAAATGAAAATTAATATTAGTGGTGATAAATCGGAAGATTTGATTTAATAAAATTTTAACGCTGTTTTAAGCGTGTGATATTCTAATACGCTTTCTACCAATTGTCCTACGGAGTACAAAATCTTGCCTGTATGCATAGAATCCGTCCTGACTGGCGCTCTAATCTCAAATATATATATATATATCTCGAAATCAATATATATATATCTCTAATCTCAAATATATATAGCGTGTCTCGAAAATTCTTGACACATTTTAAAAATTTATATAAAAAAATGTATACCTAATGTATCTTTAAGAGGTAAATGTTCAAGAGCTCACGTGCAAAAAGCTTAAAATGTTTTCCCGTATCTAAATTAATTAATTTCGTGTGATAAATAAATTTACCAAGAATACTTTTCAAAGAAAAGATAAGTTTGTCAAAACAATTCATGTTAATATTAAGGCATGGACAAATACTGCTTTTATGGTGTGTAGTATGAATTCGGAAAAGTGTTTCACACTATATTCTGGAATATGGATGATTTTTATAGGCTTTTTTAACTACGTGTCATTCGGTTACTAAAAAGTAGTAATCATTTTTTGGGGGGAGTGGGGGGTAAAATCTTAATTGACAATGCATCAAAAATGATGAATTGAAAAAATGCTTAAACTGGAAAAAAATAATTAAAATTTAAAATGACTTTATATAAAATTTTGTTTTTCAATATAAAACAAAATTTATTGAAAATACAAATTTTTTGAGTAAATTATACATTGTAAATAATTCAACACAAAATAAGAAATTGAAAAACATAAAGAAGGCATATTCAGTCAAAAGAAATTAACTGAAAATCTGCCCTAGCGTTGAATAACTTTTAAACTTTTCAATAAAAGATTGCGCAGTTGCAACAAATCCTCATTCTGAAAAAACAGATAATTATAACTAGTAAAATGTAAATTACGCTTTAAGTGCAAAATTTCTGTTTATTTCGTTTTCCTCTCATTACATTCTTCCTTTTACTATTTAATGTCTTTTTCTGTTGAATAATTTACATTTTACTAGTTATAATTTTTGGGGTAAAGACATGCTACTATAGTTTCTCACTATTTTTTATAATTCATTTGTTAAACTTATATTGGATTGGCCAAAATACAAGTTAGGTTTGCTTTTTGTTTTTTCCATGAGGTAGCTCAAGTAGAGCTTTGTTACCTTTAACTTCGTTCGAAATAATTTTGTTAGAGTGTGTTGTGACAGCTGTCATATCAACGTACATTTGAAAAGAAAAACTTGGGGAATTTTTATGTAACCATTTTAGTATTGAAGAGGGAAGAATATAGGCAGCTTTTTCGGTTAATTTGGCTTTATTATTTCGAGAGAGTTAAATTCATAGCGCAAATGCAAAAAGAAAAAAATGTGCGGTATAGGGAGAAGATGCTGTGACTAATCAAACTTGTCGAAAGGGGTTTGCTAAGTTTCGTGTTGGATATCACTCGTTGACGATGGCTCAACGAGTATATTAAAATTAATAAGCCATTTAATATTAGTAATAAAATGGCTACATAAAAATTCCACCAAGTTTTATTTCAAATGTATGTTGATATGACAGCTGTCACAATACACTCTAACAAAATTATTTCTAATGATTTTAAAGATAGCTAATCTCTACTAGAGCTACCTCATGGAAAAAACATAAAGCAAATCTAACTTATATTTTGGCCAATCCAATATAAGTTCCAAGGTCTTGTAGACTAGTTGAAGTTGAAGGCGGTCAAATCGATACATTAGATGGGAACAATCAATATTATTCCCCAAGAGAGATAACTGACATGCTCGAAATATCCGAATCAAGTGGAAAATATCATTTGCATCAGATTGTTAATGTAATACGCTTTGATGTTTGAGTTCCATATAAGCAAGCAAAAAGCTCTGTTTAGCGTATTTCTGTACGCGATTCTCTACTCAAACGAAACGAGAACATCCCGTTTTAAAAACGAATTGTCATGAGCGATGAAACATTGATACTGTACAATAATGTGGAACGTAAGAGATCTTGGACCACGCGAAATAAACCACCATCAAACACACCAAAGTCCGGTCATCCTCCAAATAGTGTGTAATGCAGTGCTATACGGTGGGATTGAAAGGGAGTCCTCTATTACGAGCTCTTTCAGGAAAACCAGACGATTCTTTTCAACGAGTACTGCTTCCAGTTGGGCTAAATGAAAGCAGTTTTCATCTAAAAGCGTCAGGAATTAAGGCTGCTATGTACTAACCCCATTGGATTCGCTCACCTCAATGTTAACCTATGGAGAAAATTTGTCCACGGATTGCCGACTTGGATTCAAAGGTTGTTTTTTTTTAAATTGTACTCCGTCATAGAGAAAGAAATTTTACATTTGTGTACATTTTTCATTTTTATAAAAAAATGCAATTAATATTTTATAATTTAAATTATTTGGGGAAAAATCTGGTATAGTGTGTTTTAAACGCTCATAAATTCCTTCGGTGGACAAAATTTATAAAATGAATCCTGTAGAGCTTTGCAGAAAAGTTCAGGCTATCTGAGAATGCCAATTTTATTTGATTATCAGCATTTATGTACCTGTAAATAGTTGACAAAAATATTTTTTTAAATAAAACACTTGGGGTCAGCGCTTAACCCCCCTGTTGAGAGAGAGCCATTACAATCCCTCAAAATGTCAATCCTAAGGGGGGTGGAATTCTCGAACTGTCAACTGGACTCCTCCCACCACAAGACTCTGCAAGAAGAGGAAAAGGGAAATACGACTTTTTTTCTTAGTACATAGCAGCCTTAACAAAAGTAAATGCTTAATCGGCCATCAGAATAACGCAAAACCGCATGTATCTTTTATGACCTGGCAAAAAACCATTACAAGTTGTCTGGGAAGTTTAGATTCAGCCGCCGTATTCAACAGAGATAGCAATTTCAGATTTCCATTTATTTAGATCTTTACATAATTCTCTTACTGGAAAAAAAATTATATTCCTGGAAGACTGCAAAATGTACCTGTATCAGTTATTTGCTCAAAAGTATAAGAAGTTTACGGAGGATGAAATTGGCTGAAAGATGGCAGAAGATAGTGGAACAAAACCGTGAATGCGTTGTTCCATAAAGTTATTGATGAAAATGAAAAATGTATCTTCTGTTTTTAACCCTTCAGCGGATGCGCCAGTGTACAAAGTGCAAGATTTTCGTAATTTTGAATGGTTTGTTTTTACATGTAAGATTTGAATGTTCTAAGCAGTTTCTATTTATAGCTACACCTTTTCTAATTCAGGTCTGATTTTCTAACCCTTGTATCCCTTTCCATTCATTGTTAGTCGTGATTTAACCGTGGTAAACCAGCGATTATACTGGATTACAATACGACAAAGGCAGGAGTTGATGTAGTCGATCCAATATTCAGATATTATACGGTATCCCGCATATCACAAAGATAGACAATCTCATTGTTTTTTAGGTTTTTGGACATAATAGGAATCCATTCGGAAGTTGTCCTTAGATCCAACAAACCGGACAGTTTTGAAATAAGGCGATTCTATCTGAATTCTTTTGGTCTTTAATTATGAATATATCTCAATATTATCAACATTTTATATCTTTTTATAAAACTCAGAATTGTTATTTTCAATTTCAAAAGAAAAAGTTTATTACAAAAGGAATAATCAAGGTTGAAAGAGACGTTGCACTTTGTGCCACGCGCGCCTGCTGGTGCTCCAAAAATTGCCGCGCCCGCTGAAGGATTAACTAAAAAACCTAATATAACTAAATTTAACAGAGCTAGATAATTATAGGAAGAATGTAGACAGAAACAATACAGAAATCAAGCACTCAGGGCTCCACGCATCATTATGTAGATTATGGCGTGAGGCAAGATTATGTAGTAGTGCCGGAACTAACCTGCATCCTATTCATAAAGTTCCTCTTGAGGAAACTGATTTGGTTAGACTCCCTGATGACGAGACCAGTCGGTTACCTCGTACTTCTCGTTTAGTTCCGGCACTACTACAGAATCTTGCCTCTGGTGCGTGGAGCCCTGAGTGCTTGATTTCTGTATTGTTTTTGTCTACATTCTTCCTATAATTATCTAGCTCTGTTAAATTTAGTTATATTTGCCTTTTTCAATATGAAGTTCAGTAGCAACTGCGCAATCTTTTATTGAAAAGTTATTTATGTTTTCAATGCTAGGGTAGGTTTTGAGTTAATTTATTTTTTTGGCAGTCTATGCCCGCCTTTTAATTTTTATGCTTGTGTTGATTTGATTATATTTTTATACTAAAAAACCTAACGAACTTTTTGTACAACCAAATACATTTTACTCTATAAATGCATACCATTTAACGTACGATTACGATCCTCAATAACGGTCCTCCGGAAAGAAAAAAAATCAGAGTCCGTCCTGCTTCGCGAGTTATAATTTTGGCAGCACGCCAAACCCAGTAGCAGTAAACAATTACACAGAAAAATACCAAACTGCTTCCAAAAAAAGAGGTAAGCAACGATAATAATCCACAGTAGTTTCATTAGAAGAGACTACCTGAATTTTTTTCTCATAAAAACACTAATATATTAAAAATATATTAGTAATATATTTTAAATACAATATTGGTGTAAATTTTAAATATATTAGTAAATATAATTTCACAAAAATATTTAACAAAAATTAAAATTAGTAACTATCACATTAAAAAACACGTACATAAAAGTTCTATTGTACATGCAATTTCGGATATTTTTAAAAAGACAAGAAAATCATTTTCCACGTAATCTAATGTCAACGCCCTGCAATGTAGGGTTCGTTTGACAATTAAATTTATTTGATATTCGTTATCATTTTACAATGTTACGGCAAATCTCAGCGTATATGCTTCGCAGTCACTCTTTGATTGTTTCATGTTTGACTGAACGTATATCATTTGTTCGTTGTGAGTATAAAGATATGTATTATACTGAAAAGAGAATTAGATGAAATATAACTACATGAATCATAGTCTTGAAAAAAATGTGTAAATTTAAATGTGATATATTTGCTTCACATACCTTGTCAGCTCACTGAATTCAGACGCGTATCCGTTTCTACATTGAAACTGATAACATTTCATTTACCCCTCACTGAGTAAAACGAGACAAAGAATGAAAAATATTCAGTGCTAAAGAAAGAGAGAGATTGTGAGAAAAATAAAAATCAAACGCATTTCGTTAAATAAATTCTTCAGTTTCTATAATTGTTAGTATTCTAATTCGGGATAAATTGACGGATCTTTTTCTATGGCAATATAATTGTTGTGAAAGGGTACAAACTTGACCCTGAACAAAAGCTTCAGTTACCAAATTACAGCATTGGGTGGATAGTTGCTGCTAGGCAAATCGATTCTCAGTGAAATATTTGAGTGCTTATTCATGTGTGATAAGCAGAAATAAAAATTTCGAACAAATATTTCGCAAAATGAGCATGACTTAGGATGCCTTTGCTGTTAACGAATTGCTTTCAATCCGAAACAGCGATTTACTTTCCTCCAGGCTCTAAAAGTTAATAAGATGAATTGAATGACCAAAATAAAAGCCGTATCTTAGTAATTAAATTACTTTCCCTTAACATCGACTGAAACTATCGGATCCAAGGAGTTGAAAACATATAATTGGTAAATTTGCTTTTTATATATATTATAATATTAAAAGAAATATAAATAAAGAATCTGACACAGATTTATAGAATTTCTTAGACTGTATTTCAGGATTAGTCTTTAAAAACAAATTTACAACTGAGCATTATCAACTACTCTTAAAATACCAGACAGTCCACTCGTCAAGAAAAAAAATTGTAGTCAAATTATATGCTCCTAAATAAAAATTCTCCATTGAGGTATGATTAGAGATTCCCTATTTTTAACGTAGATTACGTTCCTCCATCACGGTCCTCTGGAAAGCAAAATTTCAGACGCTAAAACCATGTGTCCGTACCTTGAGAGTTATAATTTTGGCAGCGAGCCAAACCAAGTCCTCATCTCTTGGATAGGTAGCAAACAGTTAAACAGAAAAGTATCAAAATTTTGACATACATATTTATATATATATATCAAATATGTATATATATATATATATATATATATATATATATATATATAAAATATGTATATATATATATATATATATATATATATATATATATATATATCAAATATATATATGTATATATATATATATATATATCAAATATGTATATATAAATATATATATATATATATATATATATATATATATATATATATATATATATATCAAAAACGTATAATTGGTAAATTTTCTTTTTATATATATTATAATATAAAGAGTAATAGAAATAAAGAATCAGGAACACATTTTTAGCATCTCTTAAACTGCATTTCAGGATTAGGCTATCAAAACGAATTTACATCTGAAAACTACTACTCTTAAAATACCAGACACTCCACTAGTCAGGAAAAAAAATTGTAGTCAAATTATAAGCTCTTAAATCAAAATTATCCATTGTCATATAATTAGAGATTCCCTATTTTTTTCTGTTAAATACTCATCCTAGGTGTCACATGGATTAATATATGTATTTTCTTTTTTATATGCACTATTCATTGACTTTACATGGAATATAAACACATTTTTATAATATACCCGTCATTAACTAGTCACTTAGCTTTTTCAGTTTCATCACTGAGCAATTCGAGCATATCATCTAATAGTGCCTTCCAAAACTGACAGCCCGCAAAAGCGAGGACAAAAATTGAAACCAATATTACCTCTAATTTTTATGCTATCATAATAATCAGTAAATAGAAAAATTTTTGGTTAATGATTCAGGTTCCCTGTTTCATCTATGACATGGTCAAGGGATAATACAAGAGCAAAAAAGAAGCAGCTACCAAACAGGAATTATCCTTACATGACAGATGAAGATCCTATATACGTAATAAACCTAGGTCAATGACTGCTCAAGGGTCAATTTCTTATTCATTTTACGGGAAAGTCTGGCATAATAATCCTCATTTCAGTATGATTGTCTAACACGGTTGTACAAAATTTTGCGTTCATGTTGTTGCATTTATATGCGCACATCGTTAGCGCATATTTGTTAGCGTACATGTAAAAACATGTACGTCAGCAATTCTTATAATTTTTCTATTATAAATCTTTAAATAGCAGAGTAAAAAATGTGCAGTAAAAGCTATGTTTGTTAAAAAAGGTATACGTTAAAACCATAAAAGATGCTCAAAATAATGTATAGACGACAAGCCTTTTAACAATAACATAAAAGCTTTATTCATTTGAAAAATTAGTTAAAATTAGTTAAAACAACAATGCCAATATCTTCCTTTTCACAAGTAACACTTGGTAATGTACGCCGGATTTTTATTATTGAATCAATTCTTAAAAACAGTCAATTTTTCCACATACTGTGATGGACTATCATAAGGATTTAATTCGGAAGTAATACAAAAATATCTTACTCTATGCAGTCTTGATACAACATCCTGTTATCTCATCAGATAAGGCACAAGCTCCTTGATTGTTCGTAATCTAAACGAAACAAGCTCCTTGATCGATGTTTTTTCCTGAAAGTGTTCACGGCGTATATACTCATGTCAAAAACCGATATTCAAATATCGGGTTATAACTTCTACGAAATACGCCATCTACCGGAAACAGAAGACTTTTATGTTTAATTATATGACACACGGCTGTTTGCCAAACATGACGTAATCTAAACGAAACTTGCGTCAGTGATTCGGCTTAGTTATGAATTGAATCGCCTTAACTTGAATCGGCTTAAAATGGAAATGCAAAATATGACGTCAAACCTCGGAAAGGCAAGTAATTAATGGACACTCAAAGTAATTCTTAATTCATATTGCTAACAATATTATGACCTGTTCGCATGTGATTTCCTGTCACCAGTTCAAGAGATCATTACACGTCAACTCTTATTAAAATACCAAGTAATTACACACATGAAACTCATTGCCACCTCTGAATTCCGAGTGATTCAAAAACAGCCCGGAATTTAGGCTGCAACTTAAGTTCTGCTGATGAATCTGTTAAAGATGTATTTTTATTGCCCTGAAGATTTCTAACGCAAGGGCTATTGTTGCGATATATTATATAATGGTGTATGCATTAGAGGAAACTTGATGAATAAATGAAGATTGAAAATCCGGAAAAATATGCGAAATACGAAAAATTTCATAACTCATGTAACGACCAATGCATTTGTGGAATTGCTTATTTCCTTCAAATAATTTTCAAAGTTAATATTTTTAGTTTTAACTCCAAAGTTGAAAATGAGGCCAATTGTTATACACATATAACATTATACCTAATGTTTATTTTATTAATCCAATTGTTATATACATAAACATTATTCCTAATGTTTATTTTATTAATCCAATTGTTATATACATAAACATTATTCCTAATGTTTATTTTATTAATAATTTATAATTTCACACATTAGTAAATTCACTTTTCTCTGTTATATTTTGTCTGTTATAGCAAACATCTTTTTTTTTGCCATAACAAATATGTGCATTATCAATTCAATTGAATTCCTTACCATTGGAATATCACTATTTTCTCTTGTCTGAGATCGTTCTTCAAGCTTCAAAAATACGTTCACAGAAAAAGCAAAAATACTAGAGAAAATATAAATTATCTCCAAGGGGAAAAATAAATTTATTTCGGCTGACAGAATTGCTTGCATTCTTAACCGTAATAAACAGGCGGATGTTTGTGTATGGTAAAGTTACGGTTACCGGAAAGACAAAGACTTATGATCGAAACCTTTAATTAATGCATCAATTACCGAATGACAACAACGGTAGGTGAACAGTAGTTATTCTCCATCAAAGAGAAGCAATCTTGTGATGATTTTTTTTCGGTTGTTTATTCTCTGGTTTCATAAGTAATGGGAACTCTTTAGATAGCTTTAATTAACTTTGGTGAAATGAGCCTATATTCCAGTGTTTCGAAACAAATTTTAATGGACAACTTTCAGTGTAAAATATCGTTGTTTGCTTAAGTTTCCAAGGATTTTTATGCTGTACTAGCTGAAACCCCGTACTTCGCTACGGAGTACATACAAATTAAATACAACGGTCAATGTATGCAATTAATGCCAAAATAAATAAATAAATATATATATATATATATATATATATATATATATAAAGAAATCGTAACGGATATTTTTATAGACAAAATAATGTATAAGAAAATATTCAAATTAAATCTAATAGTACATACTAAAGAATATAGTACAGTTAATATAGTGCAGTTTCAGGAACATTTCTTTTACTGTATTTTAATATTTTATGGATAATGTCCAATCGTCTGCCGCATTAGCAAGAAAAAAAAATTTGTCAATTTATTTCGTTGTTATGCACTTGACGATAAATTAATTTAAAGTATCAGAAAAAGAAAAGAAACCACGTGATCAGCATTTAATAAATTAAATTCTAAAAATGAATATTTAAAAAGTCACCAAAAATCAGACAATTGAGGTACAGATTCGAAAAAGATGTCATTTTAAAGGAATTTTTATGCTCTTCCTTGAGATATAAATTTTATAAACCTCAGATTGTTATTTTAAATGCGAACTTCAAAGAATGTTTCAAAAACAGCTTAAAAATTTAATTTAAAAAAATCTAAGAAGACTTTTTAAAAAATCTCTCTTAGTGCACCCCTACACTACAAGAAGAATCGCCATGGAAAATTTCAGCCCTTTAGGTCCAGCGGTTTGGTCTGTGCGTTGTATGTCAGTCAGTCAGTTACAGAATTTATCTATATATATAAAACAGTTACGTAACTGACTCATTCATTCATTCATTCATTCATTCACTGACTGACTGACATACAACGCACAGACCAAACCGCTGGACCTAAAGGGCTGAAATTTTGCATGGCGATTCTTCTAATAGTGTAGGGGTGCACTATGAGAGATTTTTGGAAAATTCTTCTTAGATTTTTTTAAATTAAATTTTTAAGCTGTTTTTTTTACTTTTTTTAAGTTTGCATTTAAAATAATAATTTGAGGGTTATAAAATTTATATCACGAGAAAGATCATAAAAATTCCTTTAAAATGAAATCTTTTTCGAATCTTTACCTTCATTTCCTGATTTTTGGTGAATTTTTAAAGATTAATTTTTAGAATTTAATTTATTAAATGCTGATCACGTGACTTCTTTTTCTGGTACTTTAAATAAATTTATCGTCACGGGCATAAAAACTAAATAGACAAAAAATAATTTTTTTTTCTTGCTAATGCGGCAGACGATTGGACATTATCCAAAAAAATATTAAAATACAGTAAAAGAAATGTTCTAGAAACTGTACTATATTAACTGTACTATATTCTTTAGTATTCTTTATATTAGATTTAATTTGAATATCTTCTTCTACATTATTTTGTCTATAAAAATATCCCTTACGATTTTTTTATAAATATATATATATTTTACATCAATTATATACATTGATCGTCGTATTTATTATATATATATTGGCATTAATTGCATACATTCACCGATGTTTTTACTTTGAATGTACTCCGTAGCGAAGTGCGGGTTTTCAGCTAGTATATATATATAGAGAGAGAGATAGATAATAAAGCATGTAAATTTAAATTTGATTTGAATACATGGCATATTTGTTAATTAAATGACAAAGTATATTGCTTGAAGCTATAAGCAACGGGTTATCGATACGTCATGTAACCCATGAGTGATCCGTGAGCGAAGCTGGAATAATTTCCCCATAAGTCGTTTTAATTATTTCACATAAAGAGAGACATTGTCATGAAAATGTTCATGTCACATTTAACTATTACCAATATAAATGCCTTGATTTCATTCCGCTCTTTCTTCCTAATCGTTAAATTTTTGCACTATTAAAATATTTTAAATCACTTACTAGAGGAACAATAACCTAACGTGGACCATTGGGGCATCACATGGCACGAAGTGAAAAGTCATGGGAAACTAGCATATCTGCAGCTGTCATAAATATGAATATTGCTATTAAGCTACACTATAAAAACTATAATTAAAGAAACATAACAGAAATATCAGCGGAAAATTTCAGTCATGAGTTAGTAGTATTAAACGCATAAACTGTAAACCTAAGTTCCATTTCAGATTATTCAACAAGTTCTTTAATCACATGATGATATGTGGTTTAAATAATAACGGTATACTAGAAAATAATGGGAAATATCGCACAAAAACTGGTGAAACAAGTCAGATAGGCGAAAAACTCTAAAATGTTTACTATAAAAACTGAAAATTAAAGTCGCGTATTTCGATAGCAAATTCAGATTTCTGCATGAGGAATAGATTAAAAGAAGGCCTACACAGAGAGCTTGCAAAATGGCGCCCATGGAATGTTGTCTTTGTTGAGACAAATAAATTCCAAAGGATGGAATTGCCAACACTCGAATCCTGTAAGAGTTGAAACCATGGAATAAGGAATTACGAAAATTATATAAAGGACACGAAAATAAACAAAATATAAAAAGTAATTGACAGAACGAAGTAGCACATTCAAAACTGCATTTATATATAGAACAGAAACGTTGTCTATAAACCGGTTTTTAGTGTTATGAGTTATAAAGAAGTATCCAAAATATTTCCGTTTAGAAATCAAACTGGGAGGGTAAAGGATAAAGCCGCTGAAAAAACATTATCTTATGGCTAATATAATGATGTATGTAAATCAGATATTATGGCTACTATAACTATCTATGTAATCAGTATAGAACTATATTCTTCACTACCTTCTTTTTACTGACTGGGAAAATAACAATAACCTAGCAACGTCTACATGTCTCCCACTCCAATCATTTATGATCTTCTGATCAAAAAACAACATTAGGCCTAGGTGGGAATCTAACTAATCAACTTACCACTGGAAAATATTCTAACACTGAATTAGCTTCCCTTGTCACAAATCAACCTTACCTTCTAACCCACTTTAGAGAGTCCGGGTACCCTATAGTACTTTTAGAACTATCTGTTGTGTTTAATGGTAACTAACTTAACTTCCCCCCAATAGTATATGTATTTTCTCTTATTTTAACCATATGATGGTCGAATGGCTAGAAGGTTGGCTTTTGGAGTCTGTGGGTTCGAGTCCCACTGTTATCAGGATGATGAAAGTCGGAATAGGCTTTAAGAAATGTCGCAGTCTAATTTGCCCTTTTGTAGCATAAAATGACCTCAACCAACTGATCAACCAACCAGTTCTCATTTTAACCAAGCAATGAAAATGTCTCAGAACCGAATATACCATCTTTGGAATCCGCAGCCTATATTGTAGCCATAGAACCATATACCATGAAAAGGATTAGTCTTGCAACATTTTGGAAAAAATTATAGCTTATACAAACCTTCCGAAGTAAATATTTATCTTATTATACCAGTTAGAAAAATGACTTACAAAGTCAAATTAGCTACCAATATTCCTTGATGACCTTAATTTCAACTAAGGTGCAATGGCACTAAGGAAACTAAGGCGTACGGAAGCAGCGAGGGTGACGTGTTCGAAATTGAACAATTGTTAATTACTGTCACCTACCAGCATCTAGAAGGAAAAAAAATTCCAAACAAAATCAGTATGGTACAAACGTTGGTGTTCAATTTAAATAGGTCGGACTCAGGATTATTTCACATGAAGTTTAATGAATTCCTTATCACAACTCAAATTCAAGAGAGAATCTATTAAAACTACGTACCACTCTATGAATAGTCAATGAGACAGATAGGACTTAGGAACTTATTTATTCTGCCTGGAAAATAAGCTTCACGGTTTCATCTTTCCGTAATAGTTATATAGTCATACCTCGACTTCCGAACTTAATTATTCGTGAATTAATTCGCACTTAATTATTCGTGACGTCAAAAATTAAATAGGAAATTTTACAATATTTTGCCGCTATAAAGTTCTCTGTTTTGAAAACTTTTATATAACTTGACTGTTGTTTAAATTACTCTATAACTAGCCTCTATTCTGTAAATTAGCAACAAGCTAAATGTCAACGCTTTCAAAACGTCAACTGGAAAAAAAATTATATAACAAAATTTACGCTGTGTGACTGAGTTTAACATACTTAGCTCATCCAGAAAATAAGTACCATATCTCCCGCGCATCTGACAGCACGAAGGTCGCGCATGCGTAGTTACATACTTCAACTCAAAAACGAATTAGCCTAGCCATTTTGTTTGATTACGTTATCGTTTGAAGTCATTGTTTGTTAGTAATCATGTTTAAATCAATCCATTGGCCCGGCAGCTGTGAAATACAAGAGCCGTTATCAAGTTTTTGAATGCGCGAAATGTTCGATCTTTTGAAATTTATCGTCTCACCAAGAAAAATCATGTGCACCGTATTTTGTGACAGGCAAGGAATTTTGCTAGTGGACTGGATGGAACGAGGCACAGCAATTAACTCTACGGCTAACTGTGAGACATTGAAGAAGTTACGGCACGCGTTACAGACCAAAAGCCTTGGACTAATGACTTCTGGTATTGTGTTCGTGCATGATAGTTCGCGTAACGACGACGCTGGTTGATTCATTTCGCTGGGAAGAATTCTGTCACTCTCCTTAAAGTCCGGACCAAAATTAAAGTAGCTCCATTCGACTTCCTTTTGTTTTCTCATCTCAAGAAATTTCTTGCCGGCCAGCACTTTGCAAGTGATGATGAGATCAATGTAAACGTCCAGAACTTGTTCAGGTCGCAGGCGACCGAATTCTACGAAGCGGGTATGTTTCAATTAGTGCCAAGATATGGCACGTGCCTTAATTCGCATGGTGAATAGGTCGAAAAGTAGTTTAAGGTGTGTAGATTTTTCTGTAATAAAATACAAATGAAAACAAATTGCTAATCTTTTTTAATAAACAAATGCTACTTACTTTCTGGATGAGCTAAGTAAATATGCAATTATGTATGAGGAAAAATATTTAATCGTAATTATTACCTACCACCATGTCACACATTTTAATCTAATTTCTAACACAAGTCCACCCCCGTTTTTAATCTGTATCTTTAACACTTGGAAGCATCTAATTCGCCTTGTCGTCAAAGTCGCTGAAACAATCTTCCAATTACAACTGCCTGCATGCGAAAAATGATAATTAATATTTACTTTAAACATCCTCTTTTACACTAGAAGGAAGATGACAAGCTGAAATTCGCCCCATCTCTCCCTTATGCCTGACCGAAAAGTGTTTTAAAAAAAGGGTACGAAATTGAAGCTTTTTCATGATGATAGAAAAAAAATGACATTCTATTATCTGAATAGAATAAATTTTTAAGCATGCACCTTTCCTCCCTAAAAAAAATGTTCGATGCCGTGTCGAGAATGAGATTAGAAGGAAATGAATTCTTTTGTGCTTACGAGATGATTAAATTGATTCATGAAGTCATCACAGAATATCTTATGAAATCAAATCCGGACCTGCGTTAGGAGAGATCATGCCAAATTTGAAAAAAAAATATCTATCTATATATATAAAACAGTTCCGTAATTTACTGACTCACTGACATACAACGTACAGACCAAACCGCTGCACCTAAAGGGTTGAAATTTTACATGGCGATTCTTATTATAGTGTTGGGGTGCACTAAGAAAGAATTTTGAAAAATTCTTCTTAAATTTTTTTAAATTAAATTTTTAAGCTGTTTTATTAACTTTTTTTTAAGTTTGCATTCAAAATAATAATTTGAGGGTTATAAAATTTATATCACGAGAAAGATCAAAAAAATTCCTTTGAAATGAAATCTTTTTCGAATCTTTCTCTCCATTTTCTGATTTTAGTGAATTTTTAAAGATTAACTTTTAGAATTTAATTTATTAAATGCTGATCACGTGATTTCTTTTTCTGGTACTTTAAATAAATTTATCGTCACGTGCATAACAATTAAATAGACAAAAAAATTTTCTTGCTAATGTGGCAGAAGATTGGACATTATCTAAAAAAATATTAAAATACAATAAAAGATATTATGTTCCTCAAATTGTACTGTATCAACTTTACTATATTCTTTACTATGTCCTATTATATTTAATTTCAATATTTTCTACATTATTTTGTCTATAAAAATATCCCTTACGATTTTTTAGAAATATATTTTTTTGTTATTTTTACATCAATTGAATACATTGATCATCGTATTTATTATAAATGTATATATATATATATATATATATATATATAGATTTGCATTAATTGCAGACATTGACCGTTGTATTTAATTTGAATGTACTCCTTAGCGAAGTGCGGGTCGTGCGAGTAGCGAAGTCGTCCTATAAAAGTTTTAAAAATAATTTCGCTATTTTTACGCCTGAAATTATGTGCAAAAAAAGTGGTGCATGAATGATTTCGTTAACAAAGATGCACAAGTATTACGTGGAAATCGATATCAAAAGAAAGAAATACTCTAAGAATGGCCAAGATGAACTGGGTTAAGAGCCGTTTGAAAATGCCCAAAACATGAAAAAGTTGTATTGCATATGAAAGAAATTTTAAGCGTAGTCTTTTTAAATACTTTTATTAAAAATATCACTCTCCAATGATTACAATAATTAATATTTCTATTTTTTTCCAGTGGGAAAGCACTTTACTTTTCTTGGCATTTGCCCATCAAGGCGCGAAATCTTTTTGGCTACTTTATTATGGGAGTACGATTTTTTGGTGATCTAACATTGCTCCCTATGAGGAGACTACAAAAGAATGGCCAAGACTTATTAGGGGTGGGAAACCAAGCCCATTACGTGGAAGCTGAAAATTCTGAGTACTGTTATCACCCTTAATGAGGAATACAAGAATTTCACAGCTATAGTTTGTACCAATAATGGAGAATATTCGACATGCCACTAATTTTAATTTTGTGTATGTGGAGTCTGTTACAAGTTTCTGTTTGTAACAAATTTTTGTTACAAGTTACAAATTCCCTTGGGAACGCTTAATTTTTTTAGGGGGAACCCAAGTCTAGTGCGTGGAAGTTGAAGATGCTAACCACCATACCACGTGGGTGGCATGTTCATAAATTATTAAATCGCTTACGAGCATAATTATTGAAGCCATTAAGGCTTCAATAATTATTTTTATATTAATGGTGTTCCCAAATTATTCAAATCTGGCATATATTGAGCTGTTGCTGTTTGTAGCAATTTAAATAAATGTCGATTCGTCAACCCTGATTGCTGATATCACCCTATATGTAGAATACAAAAAATCATACCTATAATTTCTACCAATAATGGAGGTTATTCTACATGCCGCTAATTTTAATTGTGTTTATGTTGATTCTGTTACAAGTTTCCAAACAAATTTCTGTTTGGAACAAGTTTCTGTTACAAGTTACAAGTTTCTGTGGGAGCGCTTAATTTTTTGGGGGGAACCCAAGTCCACTACGTGGAAGTTGAAGATACTAACCACCATACCATGTGAGTGGCATGTTCATAAATTATTAATTGGTTTTAATGGCTTCAATAATAATTTTTCTATTAATGGTGTTTCTAAATTATTCAAATCTGCCATATACTCTAGCTGTTGCAGTTCGTAGCAATTCAAATAAATGTCGATTTGTCAACCCTGAGCGCTATTATCACCCTAAATGTAGAATACAAGAATTCACACCTATAATTTCTACCAATAATGGAGGTAATTCGACATGCCGCTGCTTTTGATTTTGTGTATGTTGATTCTGTTACAAGTTTCCGAA